>CM076571.1:227704320-228045620 GCA_034641835.2 Pinus albicaulis | reverse complement strand
ATAGTATTTCTAACCCTACTCCCTTTTCATTTATGTTACTAGACTAGGTTGTTCGTTTAGCATTTCTATTTCATGTCGATAGATTAGATTTCCATTAGGTCCCTATATCACTAGTATAGTCCCTTATTATGGTTAGTTTAACCCCCTTATTGTTATTATTGAACCCTTGTAACCCCATTTTGTTATTATTGTGCCCTTAAATTATTATTCAAATTAGGAGCTAGGATTACATTGTGGCCCACTAGGATTACATTATGGCCCCATGGACTCCTATATATAGAAACGAAGTTTTGTAAATTGTATCATCCAAGAATTGTTCATTTATGTAATGTATTGGAGGTTTCCCCCTCGAAGTGGCTTATTTATAAGGTGTTGATATCTCTTTTCTTCTATTTTTGGAGCTGGTTACACAACATTTGGTATCAGAGCTTTGGATTCTAGGGTTTCGCTGCTCCAAACAAGTCATCGTGGAATTTTCGCTATAACTTTTTTTCTACGAAGCTTCAGAAGCTGAAATTTTTAGGGTGCGAAGCTGCAATCGTGAGGAAGTCTGTATAAAAATTTCAGAGCCTGGTTCGCAATATTTTCGGAGATATGATCTTTGGAAGTTAGATATTTTTTCAGGATCCTAAACAGGTCATCGTGGAATTTGCACTATAAAAAAATTTCTACGAAGGTTCAGAATCTGAAATTCATATGGTGCGAAGCTGAAATCTGGAAGAAAGTCGTCAAAAAATTTCAGAGCTTGGTTCGTAATATTTTTGGAGATATGATCTGTGGAATGTAGTGCTTTTTTAGGCTCCTGAATTTCATCTCAAAGAGGTGATCGTGGGAAAATTTCAATAACTCTCTCTCTGGGCATCGGATTGGAGTGTCGTAAAAATTGTTTGCAATTAAACGGACCGCAGTTTCTTGGCTATCAATTTCAGATACGAAGGACAAAACAGTGACACGTGGAAAGCCGTACAAGTTTGCTCTACTGAACCAGTCCAAAGTTGGGTCATTGTGGGAGATTGGAAATAACTTTGTCTTGAAGAATCCAAATCAGATCATATCTGTGGCATTTGAAAGATAGTTCAGAAGGCTACTACAGCAGTGAATTTCAGATATTGAAGATTCTCAATTACAGAGATAATTCAATTTCAATACAGAGCTCCTAAAAATCAAGTAAAAGGTGTGTATTTTTTTTCCGAATTGCATAAGTCTTGTTTGAAGAATCAAGTTGAATTGATTCCAAGGGAATATTGTAGAATAGATATCGGTATTGGATTCTAAAATGGCCCCTAAAAATAATTCAACTCCCATTAAGCCTTTAGAAGGCTCTACTGTGACTCATGAAGACGAAGAATGGCAACATGACATATCAAAATTACAAGAGCAAGTGCAACAAATTTCGCTCTCGCAAAGAACAACAAAAAATGAGATGGAAGTTTTGAAGAAAGGCATGGAAGATAAGATGAATGGTTTGGAATCTAAGATGGATGGCATGGAAGTGGGCATGGAAGCTAAGATTGATGACATGGAAGCTAAGATCGATGAAAACATGAAAGACAACATGGAAAACATGAAGAATGATCTAAAAGAATACATGGAAGGCTTGATGACAAGCTTAAAACAAGAAACAATTCCTAATGGCGGAAATATAGTAGAAGAACCTCATGATGAGAACAAAATAAATGTTAATTGTGATTTCATAACCTCTAATGTTGGCGGGAAGAACCACCATATTCCAAAAATGGATATGAGGAAGTTTGATGGAAAGGATTCTGTAACATGGATACTACAGATGGAGCAATATTTTGATCTCCATAACGTGCAAAACACACAAAAGGTACGCATTGAAACTTTACATTTAGAACAAAATACATTTGTATGGTATCGATGGCTTTGCTCCCGTAAAAAAATTGTCACTTGGTCAATTTTACGGAGGAAATGATAGCACATTATGAGGATACAAAGAGCAACACCTTCTTTAGCCAATTGATAAATCTCAAACAAAAGGGTTTAGTGGGGCAGCACATTGAGGACTTCCAAAATTGAATATAAGGGTAACTGATATTCCAGAGGAACACAGGATTGATCTCTTCATAGGTACTCTAAAGGATAACATCCAACATGAAGTTCGTGTTTTGGAGCCTGATTCATTGGAGAAGGCATTCAGGTTGGCAAGAAAAGTTGAATGTAAAGTTATGGCGACAAGGAAGCCTACCACTCAATTCTATAAAGAAGGAAGTGTTGCTACGCCTAGATTTCCACAACCTACAAGGTTGACACCACAACAATTGGAAGAAAAAAGAGAAAAAGGGCTTTGCTACAATTGTGATAGAAAATACACTAAAGGTCATAAGTGTGCTGAGAAGAAATTATTTTACATAGATTGTGAAGAGGAAGAAGAAAATGAACAAGAAGAGGATATACACCAGGAACCGACCCTAGAAGAGGAAGAAATGAATCCGACCATATCATGTAATGCACTGGCAGGAATTACCACTCCTCAAACTCTCAAGATAGCAGGACAGATCAAGAAGAAAAAGGTAATGGTGTTGATTGATTCAGGTAGCACCCATAATTTTATTCATTGTAAGGTAGCCAAGGAATTAAATTGTTTCCTATACCCAGCACCAGAATGTCAAGTGATGGTTGCAAATGGAGGAACTATAAATTGCTCTGGAAAATGCCATAATATCAAGCTAACCATGGGGAATATGTATTGACTAGTCCAATGCTTGCCATTCCTATGGGAGGTGCTGATGTTGTACTAGGAGTACAATGGTTACAATCTTTGGGGACGGTAGCTTTTAATTTTCAAGAACTTTTCTTGAAATTTTTTTCAGAAGGAAAGGAATTTGAATTACGAGGTATTGCAGGGAAGCTAGGAAGGATAATAAGCTCTAATGTCATGACAAAGCTTCTAAAGAAACAACAACGAGGCGTAATTGCACAATTATGCTCACTAGAAGTTCCAACATCAAAATCATCTATTTCTGCAGATCTCCAACAAGTCTTGGACAATCATTCCAAGGTGTTTGAAACTCCCAAAGGACTCCCACCTATTCGTGATCATGATCATACTATTCATTTGATTCCAGGAAGTGTTCCTCCAAACATCAGGCCTTATAGATATCCTTACGTCCAAAAGAGCGAAATTGAACGTATGATTGCAGAAATGTTAGAGGCAGGTATAATTCAACCTAGTCAAAGTTCTTTCTCTGCTCCTGTAGTATTGGTACACAAGAAGGATGGATCATAGCGAATGTGTCCGGATTATAGGGAGCTCAATAAGCTCACCATTAAAGATAAATTTCCCATTCCTGTGATTGATGAATTATTGGATGAATTACATGGAGCAATTTATTTTACCAAGTTGGATCTTCGTTGAGGATATCATCAAATTAGAATGAAGACTGAAGATATTCCAAAAACAACATTTCGAACTCATGAGGGTCATTATGAATTTTTGGTCATGCCTTTTGGCCTTACCAATGCACCTTCTACATTTCAAGGGTTGATGAATTCCATTTTCAAACCTTCCTTAGAAAATTTGTGCTAGTATTTTTTGATGATATACTAATCTACAACAGGTCTTGGAAGGATCATGTTGAACATGTTGACAGGGTGCTCAAACTATTGCGGGAGAAACAATTATATGCAAAAAAATCCAAATGTTTCTTTGGAGTACAAGAGGTGGAATATCTGGGTCATATTGTATCTCACGAGGGTGTTAAAGTAGACCCTAAAAAAATTAAAGCCATTAAGGAATGGAAAGTCCCCACAACCATAAAGAAGTTACGAGGATTTCTCGGGTTAACGGGGTATTATCGCAAGTTTGTTAAGAATTATGGGAGAATAGCAGCACCTCTAACAACATTATTGAAGAAAGATGCATTTTCATGGACTCCTGAAGCAACTAAGGCCTTTGAACATCTTAAAGAGGCAATGTGCCTAGCACCGGTCTTAGCTACGCCGGACTTCACAAAAACCTTTATTGTGGAATGTGATGCCTCAGGAAATGGAATTGGTGCAGTTTTAATGCAGGAAGGAAGACCCATTGCTTTTGAAAGTCCTCCAATCAAAGGAAAGTATTTACAGAAACCTATTTATGAGAAGGAAATGTTAGCAATACTACATGTACTAAAGAAATGGCGAACTTACCTAATGGGAAGACACTTCAAGGTAAAAACTGATCATGATAGTCTTAAACACTTTTTGGAACAAAGACTATCTTCAGAAGAGCGACAAAAATGGGTCACAAAGATGTTGGGTTATGACTTTGAAATAATCTACAAAAAAGGAAAGCTTAATGTTGTTGCAGATGCACTCTCAAGAAAGAATGAAGAGGTGGAAGCATTGCTTTGTACCATTTCTATTATCCAACCAGATTGGATAACCGAAGCAAGAGATGAATGGAAGAAGGACAAAGATGTATGGACACTCATTCAAAATTTTCAGCAAGATCCTAGTACATCTGATACATTTAGTTGGAAAAATGATTCCTTATGGTACAAAGATCGCTTATATCTTTGTAAGAATTCCCAACTAAAAGAAAATATTCTTCTGGAATTGCACACTTCTCCTTTAGGAGGACACTCAGGATTTTTAAAAACTTACCACAGGGTGAAGAAAGAATTTTTTTGGGATGGCCTTAAATCTGATATTCAAAAGTTTGTGGCGAAATGTTTGGTTTTCCAGCAGAATAAAGTTGAGACAATTAAGACCCAGGGACTTCTACAACCTTTATCCATTCCAAGTCAACGTTGGGAGGAGATTTCAATGGATTTTATCACAGGTTTACCTAAGTCCGAAGGAAAGAATGTCATCATGGTGGTAGTTGATAGACTTACCAAGTATGCACACTTTTGTGCATTGTCTCATCCATTTAAAGCAAGTACAGTTGCTACTACATTTATGGATATAATTCAAAAGCTACATGGAAGCCCAAGGGTTATTGTGAGCGACAGAGATCCCATTTTTACTGGAAATTTTTGGACTGAGTTATTTTCTTGTTTGGGTACTCAATTAGCTCATAGCTCATCTTATCATCCTCAATCTGATGGTCAAACTGAGATAGTAAATAAATGTTTGGAAGGATATCTTCGTTGTTTTGTATCTGATAAACAAACACGATGGGTCAAGTGGTTACCTCTCGCTGAATGGTGGTATAACACTTCCTTCCATACTGCAGCAAAAATGACCCCATTTATGGCACTTTATGGATATCATCCACCATCGATCACATCATCTTTAAGGGAAAATTCGAAGGTTCAAGCAGTGGAAGATCACGTCGAGCATCAGCAAGAAATTCTCCAACTCTTAAAGGATAACCTGAATTTGGCACAAAATCGAATGAAACAACAGGCAGATCAACATCGCAGCGAGAGAAGTTTTGATATAGGAGATTGGGTATTTTACGGCTACAACCATATAAACAAATGTCCCTCAAGCAAGCTAAGAAGGATAATAAATTATCGCCAAAGTACTATGGTCCTTACAAGGTGTTGCAAAAGATTGGTACTATGGCATACAAATTGGAGCTTCCTGCTTCTTCGCGAGTACATCCAGTTTTCCATGTTTCATGCTTAAGAAGGTTATAGGTGAAAATCTTCCAGTTCAAACAATATTGCCAAAACTTGATGAGGAAGGAAAAATCATATTGGAACCTGAAGCGGTCACGGAAACAAGAACTCGACAACTACGGAATCGATCAATTTCAGAGTATCTCATCAAGTGGAAGAACTTACCCACTGAAGATTCTATATGGGAGGATGAGAATTTTATACAGAAGCACCCGGAGCTACTCAAGCGTTGAGGACAACACTTTTTTGAAGGAGAGGGGCATGTTAGGTCCCTATATCACTAGTATAGTCCCTTATTATTGTTAGTGTAACCCCCTTATTGTTATTATTGAACCCTTATAACCCCCATTTTGTTATTATTGTGCCCTTAAATTATTATTGTTAGGTCGGCTAGGATTACATTGTGGCCCACTAGGATTACATTATGGCCCCATGGACTCCTATATATCGAAAGGAGGTTTTGTAAATTGTATCATCCAAGAATTGTTCATTTATGTAATGTATTGGAGGTTTCCCCCTCGAAGTGGCTTATTTCTAAGGCGTTGATATCTCTTTTCTTCTATTTTTGGAGCTGGTTACACAACAATTTCATTTTGTATTATTAGAATAAGTATTATATTCCAACACTTGATATTATATGATGGTTATGATTTGTATGCTAAGTAACCGGATACTCCTAAAATGCCCTCGTATCCCCGAATCCCCGTGTCGGACACCTCTACGTATCGGATTCGGCCCCAATTCGAAGGACACGGCGTATCCGTACAGGGTACGGTCGGGATACGGCGTATCCGAAAAGGGACACGTCGTATCCCGACCTACCCCGTCGGATACACCCGCGGGTTCAAAAAAACGTTGTTTTTTTATTATAAAGGGGGCTTTTGCTCATTGTTTTTCACCAATTGAGGAGGATTTTTCAGGAGAGGGCATCAAGCCTATGGCCCTAGTATTTATATATGATTCATGGTAATGTTAAATTCTTAAAGTAAAAGTGACATTCTCCTTAATCTTCATTTTCATCCTTTTACTTAAATTTTTAACATTACCATGAAATGACTCGGGATGTTTGAGAGTGGTTCCGACCTCATTGGATTTCATATGGAGAAAGTAGAATTTTAGATCTCATTCAAAATCCAGCAGACTTATCAGTTTTTCAGGATTTCAGGATTGGGCTATTGCAATGTTTCCATCGAATTTTGTGATGTATTAGGGTATGGAACTCGTATTTAATCAAGAGCACCAATCAATTTGGCAATGTTCTTATGTAACACATTTTGATTCTGATGACTTAATGAAAAAACTATAGTATCTTACTATCTTCAATCTTGTCTTTCTGAGTAAATTTGATGATTGTATCATGTATGGTGTATCAATGTATCATTGTAATTTGTATTATAGTATCAATGATGATGTATGACTCATGAGTATCTAATATCTATGTTTGAATCAATGAATTTTGTATGAATTTGTGCAAAAAATATCTAATTTTTAATATATTAATATATATATATTTTAAAATATATATATATATATATATATATTTTTAATAAAATAATATATAACGTAACGTATCCCAGAAGTATCCTGTTCCGGGGTCACCGTACCCGTATCCGATACTTCGAATCCCGGTATCCCCGTATCCCCGTATCGGGTGACTTAGTTTGTATATGAATGGATATCTGCTGATTTACTTTGTTTCTTTGGATACAAATTGTAAGTTCTCACATTCCTTCATTGAAGCAATATGTCCCCAAGTAGGGCCAGATGTTGACCACTCCATGTCATCTACCCTATAACAGTACACATTTTTGCAAAGGGATTCCGTCATGTTCAAGCAATCAAATATCCAGGATTCATCATCATCATTCGTCAGTTTATAAGAGTTGTAAACTCAAATTTTGCAAGTTTATTGTAAATGATGCTAGTATTATCGTTTAATTATGTAACAGCACCTAGGTAAGTCTTTGATTTTGGCAAATGATTTCATCCTAGGAAGTTTTTTAACCTCATCTAATTATGTGTATTTCTAAACACGAATAATTGGCAGAGTTTTTCTTCCAGCGTAAACCCCATAGTTAGGGTGAAATTTGTTGACAAGGTCTTAGGTGAGTCTTAGTGTTATATCGAGTCTTCTGTGAAAGTGTGTTTGGGAATAATTTAAGCACATTTAGCTAAATTCATTTATTACAAACATACTTGGTCTATACTAGATCATATTGTGTCTTAGAATTGGGTAATTTATTAAGGGTCTATGTCTAAAGGTGTTTTCCCCTTTCAAGGGTTGAATTAATTGTAATATTTTGATGTAAAAATATTTTGGTGCATGATCCCTCATATTTAGACACCATGGCTAAAATATTTAAGGGCGGAAAAAAATATTAATACCCTTTTGTGTCAATTAATTAATTTTTCAGGTTAAATTAAATTAAAATCTCAAGACAATTAATTAATTTTGTGTCAAAAAATAATTATAAGAGAAAATAAAATTATCTCAGTGGAAAAGCGAAATTTGGAGAAAGTGGTCATTCCCAAGGAAGAATTAAATTTTCAAAACCCAATTCAAGGCGGAAAAAAATCACAAGAAATTTTTTAGGGCGAGGAAAACAATTATTTTCAAGAAAATTAAATTTTTTGGGTCCACTTAGTTGAAGAAATTTCGTGAGTCCAAAAGAAGTCAAAATTTCAAGGGCCTTTATCAAGGAAAAAAACATTTTTTTAACAAAAATTGAGCTTATATACCAAGGTGATTAAGTCAAAAATGATTTTTTTAAGAAACAAAAGGTCAAAATAATATTTTTTGGACCATGAAAAAAGGGAATTATTATGGAATTCGAATTTCTTCATCAAGATCAAAGGACGAGATTTATTTTTGGCATGGATCAAGCACCAAGTAGTTGTTATTATCTAGAATCAAGTGAAAAATGTGCTACTTCTTGGACCTAGCCATTTTCCACTTGGAGGGGGATCTAGATCTCTCTATTTTCTATATAAGGAAGCTATTTTCTCCTCATTTGTGACCGAAATTTTGAAATCAAGCTCTGAGTCAAGCTCTGCTGGTTGTAATACTTTTTTAATCAATAATAAAAAAAGTATTTGGGGTTTACTCTTGATGGCATTCCTCTTTATTTTCTTGTGGTAATGTTTTGTGGATCATGTGCTTAATACTCTACTGAAAGAATTTTATAGATTATTATTTCCTTAGCCATTTGTTGGATCAACTATTTACACAGTTATCTTGTATTAGTTGATGTGTTTTTGGAAAAACATTTAATTTGATCTATCTAGCAAGTATCTCTAGATTTTGAGGGTTGTTATGTGATTTATGCCTCTATTGATCTAATAATTTGATTTAAGTGTGTAGAGACTTCAAGTATTCAAATCTTGGGCGTGAGGGGAAGTCTTCGACTAAACCAACCCACTCTCAAGTCAAGAAAACTCAGGAGCCCATCTAATTAAATTTCATGGCTTATCTAACGATTTGATTTGCATGGATTTTGGCTATTGCTCGCCCCTAAAAAAATATTTCTCTATAAGCCTAAATTTATTTGTGCATTAAAGAATAGATCTACTAATAACTACCATAAATCATTGTGAATATTGTAGATTATTTTTGTAAATAATTTTTATTTAACCTTTGTTCATTTTTTCTATTTTTGTGTATATAGTTGTTGGGGTTTGTTTAATTTTTTGCAGATATGAAAGGTTCTAAGCGGTTACAGCTCTCACCTAGTTTATACGGCTAGGGTTTGAACCTAGCATTTTGATTTTATGACAGTTGTCTAGCCTTTCGGCCGCAAAAGTTTTGAAGCCGGATCTTGCCTTTCAAGCCTAGATATTGCTTGTTTTGGCTTCTATTCCTCAACACATACCTTTTCTAAGAAGGCCACAAGCCCTAAAGGGTTGATCCATCACGTGTTCAAGGTTTTTGCAGTGGTTTGACGTATAAAAAAAATCACAAATAACTTTCCTTGCCAAGATTTGACTGGGTTTATATAGCTGCAAGTTCAAACCTTTTTCTTTTCAAGGGTTTATTATCTAGAAGAATTTGCAAGCAAATTATTTGGTTATCAATCGTATTTTTTGACATAAATCTGACTCTGGTTTGCATTGCAGGCTTGTGAAATAGTTCTTGAGAGTCAAAAGTCTAGTGATAGAGCCCATCTGAGCTAGCCGCAGAGCCCTTTTGTTTTCAAATTTGACCCTCATTTGTCTTGAAGAGGCTAATTAAATTTTGTAGGGGTTATAAATTAATTTTGTGAGCCCAAGTCTGATAGTAAGGCTTGTCTTAATAAGCCATTGGGTTTTGGTTCATTTCATGCCCTAGCCACAGCCACTTCTAGGGCTTGTTCTATGTTTATTGATTACTAAGGAATAGCAATTCATGGTTGCGGGATTAACATTACTTTCTGCAGGGTTTATATCATTGTTTTAAGGAGAGTTGCAGGCTTACAGTCCATATTTGGACAAGCTACAGCCCTTTAAGGACTTGATCCTTTGACGCAGTCCTTTTTTGGATCTTACAGTTGTTCCTTCTAGTTTATATACTTATTCTTGTGGTTATACAAGCATCCTCCAGCAAGTTATAAAGAGTCTTCCATTTGTTTGGGGTTTGATTGCTTGGAAAGTTTACAATCTTGCTGTATTTAATCAAATCCATAGACTATTCTAGCCTTTTGCATCATCCACAGGGGTTTCTATCATTAATAGTGGACTTGGGTACTCATTTAATCCATCACACTAGGCCTAACTCTTTCTGAATGCAAGGATTACAACGTCATCTGGAAGGATCAAATTACTTGTTTATCGGCAAATCATTGTTATTTGAGGCCCTACATTCATACATCAATCACCTAAGGGAGGGCCAAAAGGTCTCAAGGCCTAGATCCTCCCAAACCGTGGCCTTTTCATTTACTGTATATACATCAGTTCTGAAGAAATTCATTACAGTGACCTTGGTTATCAGAAGTTGACTCATAACACTAGGCTCTAAGGCACTCTGACCAGCACATAATAATTACAAAATTTACCTAGAGTGTTGTACCTGTCATCTCATGAACTTCTGACCACTAAAGGGTTGATGTCATTACTTTATGAAAATCTGATCTTAAATATGCAGTGGACTAATCTCTCTTGACTGTGATATACTTCAGGGTTTGCCTTGGTCATTGGAAGAGGTAACATTGTTGATCTTTCTATTGCAGGTGTTGAAGGAAGGCCTTAAGGGTTTGTTTCTTCTTGCCATTACTCACTGTGACTATCACAAAACTAACCAGATCTGAGGCATTCGTAACAGTAGCGTAATACACTTGAAAATCAATAATAATAATAAGCCTAAAACAATTAGAGTTCAATATACATTGATTTCAGAGGTTACTAAGTATTCTATCCTCAAACCTTGCTTGACTGTGAATTCATTAGAGCACTGACATTTTTCTCATAGAAGTCCGATATGAAATTGTAAAGATCTGATCTCTCTACAGTGAAATCCACAGTGGCATCTTTTCATTTCCTATAACACTAAAATTGGTGATCAATCATTGGGATTGACTGTTGCATCTTATAAATGGTTTTATGGACTGATCTAGAAGCATATATACTCGACAGAAGGCTATAGTAGCTCATCCTGGTTGCCAGAAGTATATTGAAGTTTTACTGCACTTTTGAAGTGGTTGTTCATATAAGTGTGGGCATTTGAAGGATCAGGTTTGTGATTGGTTGGCATATGGCACTCATCAACTTTTGACAAGTACTTTTTTGGGCTCCTTACTGAATAATTTCGTATGATTGTCTCATATTTTCTGAATTGATCATGGCTACAGCAGTCTGATTTCTTGACAGTGAGCTTGTCCTTGTAGGCAGTGAGTTGGATCAATCATTGGTCCTTGTGCTAATCATTGTTTTGCAGCGATCTGAGGCATTCGTAACAGTGGCGTAATACACTTAAAAATCGATAATAATAAGCCTAAAACAATTAGAGTTCAATGTACAATGATTTCAGAGGTTACTAAGTATTCTATCCTCAAACCTTGCTTGACATTGAATTCATTAGAGCACTGACATTTTTCTCATAGAAGTCTGATATGAAATTGTAAAGATATGATCTCTCTACAGTGAAATCCACAGTGGCATCTTTTCATTTCTTATAACACTAAAATTGGTGATCAATCATTGGGATTGACTGTTGCATCTTATAAATGGTTTTATGGACTGATCTTGAAGCATATATACTCGACAGAAGGCTATAGTAGAGCTCATCCTGGTTGCCAGAAGTATATTGAAGTTTTACTGCACTTTTGAAGTGGTTGTTCATAAAATTATGGGCATTTGAAGGATCAGATTTGTGATTGGTTGGCATTAGGCACTCATCAACTTTTGAAAAGTACTTTTTTGGGCTCCTTATTGAATAATATCGTATGATTGTCTCATATTTTCTGAATTGATCATGGCTACAGCAGTCTGATTTCTTGACAGTGAGCTTGTCCTTGTAGGCAGTTTGTTGGTTCAATCATTGGTCCTTGTGCTAATCATTGTTTTGCAGCGATATTGTCACTGAAGTCCCGACTCTCCTTTGTATCAAAAAATTATCATACTTGTGAACCATTTGACTAAGAAGATACATTTAGGCAAAGAGCCTTTCTCACTGTTATCATTCTCCTTTCTCACTGTTATCATTGTCATCATTGTTGGAGAGCCAAAGCTTTTTAGGTCAGATCATTGAGGAAATTTCCAAAGACATCGCGAGAGGATTGTGAGGTTCCTTGAAAAAGAGCCTTTCTCTAGTATCCAGGAGGTTTATTCCATCTTTGTAATTCTCATTAATAAATATAATGTTTTCTCTTGGGGAGCTTGGGACCTAGATCCCTTGGCATCCTCCATCTCCTTGTTTAAAAACGAGAACTAACATACTAACTCACTTCTGCTTATTAACTTGCTCTTTTTCATTTGCATTCTAACTCCATTGCATTGCATCATAAAATCTAATTCTTTAAATTGCATTTTTAACTTGCATTGCTACTTGATCTAAGTGTCTTTGAGTATCTTGTCTCTTAAAGATTAAGTGGTCGTTTCATTTGTAGCTTAGCAATCTCATTTGTCCTCTTATACGCTGTGACATTTCTGTAAATTATTGCTTGTTCAACTGTCTAATAAGTAAGAACTAATAATCACACTATTTTCTAATAAGGCATTTGTGGTTTTGCTCTAACATCTAACATCATTGTTTCATTGAGTAGTTTTTGGAAGATTGTCATAAGCTAGTAATCTTGTTCTTTTGAAGTATATCTCATTGTGATTACAAGCATATTGGAAATTTTCAAGCACCTTGATACTAGTGTCTCTCATTGAAGTATTGATATCTCATTTTTGCATTTTGTATCTCATTTGCATCCTTAAACTTTACCTCCAAGCCTAAGCTTGGTTGAATAGAAAGTTAGGACCACCTTTCTTTTGTAGCTTGCAAAGGATAGACTCTCTTTAGTGGTTCACACAGTGATCTTGCAGTAGTCACAGCCATAGTCTCTGCAGTGTCGGAGGCATCGGGTGGTTGGAGGGATCGTTAATCAAGCTATAGCTTGCTTCCCCTTGATTTCTCTCCACAACTTACTCTACATGCTACCCTGAAAACAGCTAGGAGGAAGGATTCATCTAGATTAGTCATCTTAATTAAAATCAACCAAGATTTCGCACTCCACTTAGTTTAGTTTTGCATTTCATCCTTCTAATTTTTCATCTCTTGTGGCATAACTATCATTGTGGGCATTATATCTTCTTTGCAATACTGTATTGTTATCCTATATTCATCTTTTGATCATATCGCTCATTGTCTATTTACATCGTCATTTTTACCTTGAGCATTTTATTAAAAGTACAAGTTATTTCTTTTGTACAAGTTATTTTTTGTCACGTTTGATATTGTGTCCTCTGTAACTCTTCTCGCAGCATTGTTGATATTGCAACTTGAACATCTACTTGCATGCAAGTCTCTAAGTTTCTATTGAGCATTGTAAAGGCACTGGTCTATTACATTTATATCTTGTATTTTCCTTATTGATCCCAATTGCATTTATCTTCATATACATTGCTCATAAACTCTCTCACTTGCTTTAATTAATAATCAAGTTACACCAATAACAATTGCTTTGGCCCTTGCCCTTAATCTCCTAGAATTGTTGTTCTAACAAGTTTTCCTTCATTATCATCCCTAGGGGCTACTCCCCTTGACTTAGCTAGGGGAACGTCTAAACGGAGTGAATAGGGATTTAGAGTGATAGCCCCTGTTTTGAGCACTGCGCCTTTGTCGTACACTTCAAGCGACAACACACATCTTCGAGGTTGGTGCCTCAATCAAGTTGTAGCCTATTGAAAGTAGTTGCTTGAATATCTTGGGGTTGGGTTCCTCCATCAGGTTGTTTCCTACAAAGCTATGTACCAAATTGAAGAAGAAGAAAAAAAATTGTTGTTTTCTTCCGTAAGAGTTTCCACATAAAAGCCTATGTCCTCTTGTGTTGATGTGATGAAGGCTTCTTGATGCATAGTTTCATTTAATGTTACGATGCAAATTGTTATCGTACACTGCTATATGGTTATTTATTGATGAAATGTTTTGAAATGATAACCACTACACTGATTCACCCACACCTCCCCCTCTCAGTAATTGTTTGTCCCTCTGATCCAGCCCTAAAAGATTTCAATAATCAATGTAAATATTTCTCATTAAATCATCATTATATTTTCCTTCAAGTATTGGTATACTAGTGCTTTTACTAATGCAATTAACAAGTATGAATCTAATATCTTGACCTTTGTGCCTTAAAAGTTATCATTCTATTTGGTATTAATACATTGCTCAACAGAAATAGTACAACTTGTATTGACATGGAACATGATTGTTCCAACATACATAAATAATTGTTCACCTACTCCAAGTATCAACTAGTTTATCCTTAGAATAAGGCAAGTGTCCGAGTCACCTCCCATCTTCGAAAACACCCTAATTAAGAATACTTTCATCCATAATTGCCTTTTTTATTAATAGTACTCCCATATGTTTTTGAAATCAACTTGGCCTTGAGGACATAGACATTTAAAGGTATTGAGAAATCAATGTACTTGTAGATTATAATTGATAATTACTTGTGAGTGTTTGTTGGCTTTTATTACTTTATTATGTCTTTTTCATCAAGAAATTACCAAAACATAAAGTGCATGAAGATCACTAGAAACAAAGAACACCAGATATAGGCTCCACGCCAAGGCAAAACTCCACAAGGGGGAAAACCCAAACAACTTCTCTTCTTATAGAATCAGATCAAGTGAGACATCCAAAACCCAAGACCAAGACCTTTACAAGGAACCAAGTCAGCCATCCTTCAAATCTCCTTCAACCAAACCAAGTCAACAAGAATAAAAGTCGGTCAAACCTCTTCAAGACAGAAATCTTGGACCTGCAACTTCGCAAAATTGCCCCAGCACCTTCGCAGAAACAAAATATCAGCCTATAATTCACAGAGTAATCCCAGCAACTTCGCACGTGTGGACAAAGACAAGCAAAAACTCGAATTGACTTCCTTCTTTGGATTCTTATCTCTCTTTCTTGGCCTTCGCACTTCTTATTCTTATTTCTTGTTCAGAAATGGAATTGCGAGTGAGTGACCAAATGAGGTAGAAGTCTCTTCCTTTTATAATCATCTAGGAGGTCGAAATAGGCCTCTTCAAGGCCGACTTGACAAGGCAGGGCCAACTTGATCTTGTGGGACAAAATGACTTTTTTACTCAAAAATAATATTTTCCTTTTGTTACTAAATAGTCCAAATGGGACTTTGACACATGACCATTTTTCTTCTTGACTTGATAAACCCTAGAAGCATGAAGAACATGCTTTGACTAACTCTTTGTCAGTGATATTCTCTGCAGGGATAGCCAGAAAGGTATCCCTGATTTGTATTCAGAAAATTACTGCATAATATACATAAACCCTCAAATCTGCTGCACCGGTTCTCCCGCATTGGGTTTTTCCAGGGACGTTTGTCGAAAAACAACGGTGTCCTGTGTTTACATTATTCTTTCTTGCTCAGTTTCTGTTTTCACAAATGTATTTTAATTGGTGAAGGTTGCTTCAGTAACTACTTCGATATTTTAAGAAGTAATCTTATCATAACTTGTTAAATCAAATTTGCAAGAAGGAGAAGTAGTTCAGCTTGTTGCAATAGGGATTCCAGATCTAGATCTTGGAATTTTCACAGTTTGAAGATTAGAATAGTAAATTGATATAACTCAATCTCAAAAAAAGGTGCTTCTAAGCGTCCCCCATCAAAAGGAGTGTTTCTAGGCATCCACCCTCAAAAGAGGTGCTTCTAGGTGTTCCCCGTTTGAGGGGGTGCCTAGAAGCACCCCTTTTGGGGAAACATGTCCCCCACACTAGGGAAATGTTTCCCCTGCGTCTCCCCAAAAGGGGTCAGTGGGGAAATGTTTCCCTAGGCATTTCCCCATCCCAAGTGCATGCGAAGTCTAGGGTGCGTGCACCCCACCTTGGGGGGCACATCCCCGTAGAACACTAGTTTTTTCTATACAACAAAAATTGCCTAGTAACCATTATTTTCTAGCCAATGAAATGATGTATTATTGCTTTCTATTGAAACTCAAGCACTCTCAATTTCCAACCCTTCTGATGGGTAGGAAACATTGCCAACCTTGCAAATAGAACCTTTCCAACTAAGGAAAATATTATAAATTAAATGTCAAGGAAGCTCTAGCAATTCATCTAAAACCTAAATGATGTTGCTCTAATGCAAAACCTAATGAGCTTCTTGCTCAAAGCATATGCATCAATAGCAATGGGCATTGCAAATCCAATATACAAGTCTTGTGGTTGAAGTCTAAGACTGACTCTTTTATAGGGCTCAATTGTGTCAATCGCCAACACAAACTAGTGCTTTTTTCTTGCCATTCGATTGCAATTAGAAATGTAGGCTTGATAAAGTCTCTATACCAACATATTTGTCTCAATTTGATTCCAAGAAATTTCATTTCATGAATAACTTCTTTAGTTGACTTTTGCAATAAAGAGAGAATGATCCAAAAACAATTGAGGGATTTTTCATAATGAACTGGGAATTTGAAAATACCTTCTTTTATTCTTGCTTTCAGTCTTTCTCAACTCGTGTACCTCTTGTTTACCCTGCAACATCAAGGCAAACACTCATACACAACATCTAAAAACAAACATTTTGAACATTTTCACCACACATTATAAATATCAAAATCTTATCCAAACCACAAAAATAACATAAAATGTTCAACAAGGGACTCCCTACTACCCTATTACAAGGCATATTTACAAGTATATTTTTTATATTCTCTTTATAAAATTATGTGGATTGCATATACAACAATTATTCTTGCATCAATTAAGAATATATCAACTTTCAATCTGCATAGTCATAACCATAAGTTCCAGGCACAATCCAATATATTCTCAAACTGAAGGCCTGCTACTACCATCTCTGATATCTATAGACTATTACCCAAACTACCAAATCAGAAAATAAAACTTCAAAATTCCCTTACTACTAGTACTTCCCTGCAATAGATTTATTGTGGCAAATCCTTGACAATCTCAATGAAAAATCAAGCTTTGATACTATGTGAGAATTTCAAGCCCTAAATGACTAATATCCTTGTTATCTCAATCAAACATGTAGATTGTTTAATTTAATTAATGCTGAAATTAAATTTCAAACCATTGCATCAATCACACTATAGCAAGAAATTAAACCATGAAAGCATATAAATTAAATTTTCATATGAACAGGTAATTATTCATTCAAATCAGCTTTTCGTTCCTTTGAAAAAACATACAAGGAAACCTTTGCACGCTGCCCAAAAAATAGCACTACACTAACACCCTAAATTCAGCTTGTTCAACGTATTGAAAAAAATCAAAAACACCCTAAACTGAGCTTCTCTGGCATACTAAGAAAACCAAAAATAGCAAAAACTTGTTGAGCAACCTATGGGACAACTTGTACCAACCTATCTATACGAGTGTACAAATATGGATTTGTGTGTACATGATAGTTTTTTATGGATATGGTAGCAACAGACAGGTGTTCTAATCTCAGATGATGCTAAGAGGCTAAGGAACACTAGATCTCCAAAACCCATAAAAGGCTTCACAAGATAAGCTTGGGAAACACCTTAATTAAATCAATTTGTCGTAATTAAAATATTGCGTAAGTCTAACTTAGGAAAAATGGTAAATTAAACTTAATTAATTAAGGATGTTCGACATTGCTCTAGAGGCTTCTATTGATGAAGTCTAATTAATCTTAGCCGTTGATGCAAATTAAATCATGTTCGTTGAGACTCCAACAAGAAATTGTAAGAGAAGAACGAAGGTCTTGGGGATAGCATCAATGTGATCATTGTGAGAAGGCAGATTGAGCTACGCAGATCACAGTTTTCAGTGAGGGCACAGTTAGAGTCAGGGAAAGAGCATCAGAGAGAGCAGGTAGCAGAGATTTGGGAAGAGCAAAATTCAAGAGAGTTTCCTAGTGATTTTCCAGTGTCAGAGAGATAGGAGATTGAAGGATGAATTATCTGGAGAGAGGGCCGCTACAGCTAGTGCGAATAGCCAGAAACCCCAATGTGAGTTGCGAGAAGAGGGTAGATTCAATTGCCAAAGGCCATATCAACATCCAAGAGGCAGAGCGAGGCAGTGCGACTCATCCAAAGTTAGTTCTGAGGCTGTAAGATTTTCTCTAGCCAGGTCGTGCGCATTTCTAGTCCAGTGGTGCGAATTGCTGGGAAATGCAAGTGGTTGGAGAGACGCTGAGTTGGTTGCAGAGGGATATAATTTATCTCCAGATATTTTGCCAGTTGATTCCAGTGGATAGCCAATTGGGCATCCAGTTGTAATAATTCTCAAATTGTTGCATAATAATAATAAAACCCTCATTTGTTGCACGAGTTTTCCTTTCGGGTTTTTTCTAGGGACAATTGTCCAAAAATAATGGTGTCATTTTTATTCGAGTGTGTGCATCTATTTCTCAGTTCCTATTTTATAATTTCATGGCATTTTTGTTGTGAAAAATGCATCGGTCATTAAATTGTTATTTGTCGTAAACAAATAAACTACTAATAGTTACAAGATTAAACTCTAGTTGGTACATTCGTGGAAATTTCACATGGTATTAGAGCATTCAAGATCAGATCAGAGGCTCAAAAGTGAAAGGAAGAGAGATTGTGTAGTTTCAGAGGGAGATCCGAAGCACTATCTCCAGATATGCGCAAGCTAGCTTGGCAGTGCAAGTAGCAGAAAAGCAAAAATCGATTTCCAGTTCAGGGCGAAGGAAAAGCTCGATTTGCCTCAGATCTGTAGCAGCAAGCAGGGGATTTGCCAAAGAGGGTTTCCGATGAGCTAATCAGTTGAGTCACAAAGCAGATCTAGCACAATAGATTTGCAGCAAGGGTTTTGCAGTTGCAGATCAACGCATGGTTGGAAGAGAAAAGCACATAGAGGGAATTTCTAGTTTATTTCTCAAAAGTTTTGCAGTTGCAGGAAAGGAGACTATGATTTCCCGCAACAATAGGTTGTAGCAAACTTGTCAGTCCAGCGAGTACAAGTTTCAGGGTTAGCAGTACATGTGCTAAATTTCGGAGGACTTTCCAGGCGGTAGAGCGAGTTACCAGAAGAAGCAGCAAGCAGTGCGAATTCCGAGAAGGACACTGGAGGCAAGTGCAGAAGTAGATCTGTGCATTCCAGCAGGAGTGTGTGTAGCAGAGAGAAGATCAAGTTACCGGAAGGAGAAGGGTATTTCCAACGTATAATTCTCCAATTGATTTGAATTTCCCAGATATGGTCGCAGCAGGACTCAGAGATCAAGACAGACTTGACAAAGCCTCAAACTTTGGCATCTGGAAGGCTAGGTTGCAATTCCTACTATATGAGCACGGTCTAAAGGAGTTCATGACAGCGTTAGTTGTTGAATCGATAGATGTTATCCAGTATCTTGATTACAAGAAGGATATGGCCAAAGAAAAGGGGATGGTCCTAGACGAGGTTTGGGATCAAATTGTTCTGCATATTGCAGATATTTGTGAAGCTATACCGGGATCCATCTGAGAATCGGAAAATGATTCTTAAGGAAACGTTGAGCACAACAAAGATGCAGAGAGTGTAACTTCCTACCTCACTAGAATTCAAGAGTCTGAAATGAACTTGCAGTTGTAGGAGAGAAGCCAGCAGATAGTCAACTGGTGTAGACAGATCCAAATGGGTTTACCAAGGAATAGTGAATTTTTGTTCAAGGGATCACTAGACGAGATAAGCTACCACATTGGGAATGAATGTGGAGTGATTTCACTCAGGAAGAGCTAAGGCTCAGTCTCGCAAATGGTGCTACCAGAAGCAGTGGCAAGGGACCGAAGGTGGAGAAGGAAGAAGAAATTGTAGCCCTTGTAGGAAAGGGAAAGGTGAAGAAGGGTCACATGGATCAACACCTTTGCTACAGGGGCCCAAAGTATTAGAGTAGCAGGAGGATTGAAGTGTCAGCAATGCGCAGTCAGATTCTTGAGGGATAGTGTAGAGCTAGTTGCAGTTAGATACTCGAGAGGCAATTGCAAAGCCAGTTGGGCACAATCAGGTGTTCGGTGCATAGTGCAGAGCTAGTTGCAGTCAAAGACTCAAGAGACAAGTGCAGAGCCAGTTGCAGTGATGCAGTAGATTAGAGAGAGTTTGAGAAACAAAGAGAGTCTAGCTTCAGAGGGAGCAGCCCTATTGATGCTTGATGCTTTAGTAGATCAGTACACACAGATACAATGCTAGCAGCAACGCAGAGGTAGTAGCACCAACAGTGTGAGATCATAAGATTGATTTAGCTACAGTTGATGGCAGATTAATCAGAGTATGTGCATTAGCATGATGGCCAGTGTTTGCCAGATTAACTTCTTCACAGTGATTTCCAGAGACAAGGAGTCAAATGAGTTGAGATGTGAAGAAAGGAGGTACATCAGAAGTCAGACACAAGTAGTGTGTGAGCAGTCCAACTACAACATGTTCCCACACAACAAGTTTTGAGCAACAGGTTGTAGATATACCCACGAAGGCTATAGGGAGAGCCAAGTTCGTCTACTTCAGAGAACAGATGGGTATAGAGAAGAACACCTTCATCGCTAAGAGGGAGTGTTAGTTTTTAATGGATATGATAACATTGGACAAGCATTCTAGTCTCAAATAATGCTAAGAGGCTAAGGAACACTAGATCTCAAAACCCAGAAAAGGTTTCGTGAGATAAGCTTGGGAAACGCCTTAATTAAATAGATTTACCATTATTAAAATATTCCCAAGTCTAACTTAGGAAAGATGGCAAATTAAAGTTAATTAATTAAGGATGTTTGAGATTGCTCTAAAGGCTTCAATTGATGAAGTTGAATTGATCTTAGTATTCGAAGGAGACTAAATTGTGGTAGTTGAGACTCCAAAGAGAGATTATAAGAGTAGGTCAAAGAGCTTGGAGATAGCATCAGTGTGGTCATTATGAGAATGCAGGTCGAGCTACCCAATTCGTAATTTTCAGTGAGGGCACAATTTGAGCCAGGGAAAGAGCATCAAAGAGAGCAGGCAACAGAGATTTGGGAAAAGTGGGATTCCAGAGAGTTTCATAGTGATTTTCCAATGTCAAAGAGACAGGAGAAGGAAGGTTTAATTATTTGCAGAGAGGGCCGCTACAGCTAGTGCGAATAGCTATGTTGCACGGGGACCCGTCCCCACCAAAATTCATGGCATTCCCTTCGTCCCGACGTTCCGAGTACTTTGGAACTCGTCAGAAACTTCCCCAATTGGTCAGGGACTCCATTGGGGACTTGGGGACTTCCAAGTCGTCTCCGGGCCGTCCCTCAAAAAATCGGGGACTTTTCGAGGGACTTTAGGATGTCCCCCAATATCATTCACATTAAACTGATGACAGGTCCCACAAGATTATTAACTTCTAGAATCTTAATATGGGATCTTTAATTAAATTTTAATGACTTGTTCATGTTTATAGTTTTATTAAATTTTACTTTTAGTCTTTAAAGTTTAGTTGCTATTTAAATTTTGAAATGATTCATCATGCATCATAGAATGATTATGTAGACAGTAATAGATTGTAGGTTGTAGCAGACTATTAGTACTTCTTAAGTTTTTGACAATGGGAAATGATGACGAGATTTGTTTTTGTGATGCACAATGATGATTAGATAGTATTAGACTTTAGTATTTTATTTTGTAATTTGAATTTCAAAATTAGTAATAGTTCTAATTTTTATATTTTAATTTATCATTCATGTTTATGCTAAAGACTAAATTTTATTTTTATTTTAATTTTTTAATAAATATAAAATTGGTTACCACACTTGTCGTCCCTAACTTGTCGTCCCTTGAAAATTTGGGGGTGCGCTCTAACCATCCCAAAAACTAGTCCCCCGTACCTGTCGTCCCCCCGTCCCCACAGCCAGTGCAACATAGGCGAATAGCCAAAAACCCCAATATGAGTTGTCGGAAGAGGGTTGATTCAGATGTCGAAGGCCAAATCAACATCAAGGATGCAGAGCGAGTCAGTTCTAGAGGCAGAGGGAGGGAGTACGACTAATCTAGAGTCAGTGCCGAGGTTGCATGATTTTCTCCAACCAGGACGTGCGCATTTCCAGTCCAATGGTACGAATTGCTAGGAAGTGTGAGTGGTTGGAAAGAGGCAAAGTTGATTGCAAATGGAGAAAATTTATCTCCAGATATTGTGCTAGTTGATTCTGTAGGATAGCCAATTGGGCATCTAGTTGTAATAATTCTCAAATTGTTGCTAATACTAACAAAACCCTGATCTGATGCATCGATTTTCCTTTGAGGGTTTTTCCGGGGACAGTTCTCCAAAAATAACGGTGTCATTTTTATTGTGTGTGTGCATCTAGCTCTCAGTTCCTATTTTATAATTCCGCAACATTTTTACTGTGAAGAATGCATCAGTGATTTAATCATTATTTGTCGTAAACAAATAATAAGCTAATAATTAGAAGATTAAACTCCAATTGGGGTGTAATATCCCAATTAGCAATTCTGCTAATTAGGATATTAATTTTTTATAACTTTTGATGTTGCTAATGTCAAGCAGAAATAAGGCAGCTCCCTAGGTGGCAGCGTGGGAGAGGCTCTATGGGGCAGGGCAGTGAGTGGTTGGATGAGGGGACTGCGCAGTCCATGGTGGGCCCAAAGGAACATTGGGGGCTCAAGTGATAAAAGGAAGTGAAGGCAGCTCATTTCCTCATTCATTCGACTTCTATTTTGATTGTCTTCTTGACATAGCATGCTTGTGTCGGGTGCCAAGTCTGCAGTGTTGTTTAGCACACGAGATCTTCAGGCACAGATCTCAACCTCTACCTCGGGGGACTTCGAGTGCTCAAGAGAGGAGTCGTACCATTCACAACAGAGATTATAGGAGAGGCGTTTTCACTTCAGGGACTACATAGAGGACGCAGAGCCTGCGCAGTGGAGGACGCAGTTCAGTTGGGAGGTTGCTCCGGGAAGTGAGAAGTGAGAGGAGATTTTGGAGGACACTTGGTGGGGAGGCTTAGAGCTTCCTAACAGGGATTTTCCAGGCATTTTGGTGGCCTCCAATAGCAAAATTTCCAGGAGGACCGAATTGCCCAATAGTTGGGTGAGCCAAGCCCAAGAGGGCCAATTTCTGAGATCAAAACTAGGTCAAACCCTTTCTGGGTTTTTCTAGGTTTATTAAGGGGAAGCCAAGGTTAATTTGGCAGAATTTTTTCGGCAGGTTTGAGGTTTCAAACAGAGGTCCTAACTCAACCAGCAGCTAGAGGCACTAGGGGAAATTGAGCCGAAATTCTGGGGTCAACATCTGGCCAATTCCTTCGTGGGTTTTTGTGGGTCTTGTGAGTAGAGCCTGGGGTTTTAATACCAAAATTTTCTGAGCAAGGGAAATAGCCCAACCAGCAGTCTGAAGTCAGCCAGCAGCAACATTTCTAGGCAGAGCGGCGGAGCATCAGAGCCACGCAGAGCCATTTCCAGAGAGACATCCCCGCTTGATTTGAGATGTATTCCGACCTGCCTTAAGCAGGTCCAAGTGCACCCATTCTAGCACCATTATTGTACTCATTTCCGACATTAATAAAATGGCTCAAATCATGTTTTTGGCTCCAGTTTTCATGTGTTATAGCGTGATTTTCCTTGCTGTAATTTTTATTCTATTGTTGCTTGCATTATTGTCATTTTCCCTTTTGGGGATATTACAGCAGTATCAGAGCTTCGTTCTTGGCTCAGCCGTGGGGATCTTTTCCCATGAACGAGGAGGGTAGGCAGAACATTACCCACCAAAGGCAGTAAAGGTGGAAAATATGGGGGAGTCAAGGAGCAAAGGTGAAGCAACATTTGGTAGCATCTTAAAGGCCCTAATTGATTTAGCCAAAGGACATAAGGGAATGTTGGAAGGACTCAAGCAACAGAATAGGAATAAGAACAACCATCATGAGTCCCTAGTTGGGGAGACTTCAGGGGTCTCACAATATTGTGACCACCCTTTACCAGCCACTCACCAACTAGCCTTCAGTAGGCCAACCACGACCATGCTGCCTACATTTTTACCGTTAGTACTGAGTGAGCAAGGTAGCCGGCATGATCATATACCCATGGGAGATTATTTCTGAGAATGGAAATCCATGGGGGGAAACTTCATAGCAGCTTTGTCCTTAAGAGATTACTGCCAGCTCAAGCAGGATGAAAAAGGCAGGAACGATGGGGGGTCTAGCACGTAGAGCTCAGAGTTGTGGAGTACCATTGGGAGGATACCTTTTCCCAAGTATGATGGATCCACCGAGTGCACGGGTCGGGATCGGGTGGGAAAATTGGATACCTTTTTCCAGTTCAACAGAGTAACAAAGGGGGAAGCCATCAAAATGGCTACCTCGCACTTGGAGGATGAAGGCACACAGGATCATGGGAGCATGTGGATACACCCAGTATGACGCAAGGGTCACCCGTGTTGGGGACTTCCTTGACCATGTTGGTTGACATCCTAGTAGAGAGAGTAGAGCCTACCACAGTAGTGCCATTCATTGAGGTGATGACCGGGGTAGTGTTTGAGTCTTCGGGTGGTAGCAACACGCGGTAGATGGGTGAAATGCCAGGAGATGTATCCACCTTTGATGAGGTGCTAGGAGATATAGAGGTATTGGACGATGGTCGCACACAACAGTGTCATCAGATTCAGGCTGACCTTCTAGCTTTGAAAGGGAAGGCCACATCAGTACGAAAGGTTATTTTGTTGCAGAACGAGGCGCTGGAGGGCATGAGAGTGGTTTGTGCCGAGTCAGCGGCCAAGTAGGCCCACATTGGGGAATGGTTGGATTCCCTCATGGTACAGCTAGAGGGCACATTGGGGTGTCAGAGCAGCGCCTTTCAAGCATACATAGACGAGGCTAGCAGCACTGTTGGGTCACCTCTTCCCATTGGAGAGAGAGAGACAGAGCCACCTAGTCAGATCTCATATGTTGACTTGGATTGCAGAATGAGACGATCGGAGTTGCACAAGGTGCAGCATCTACATGTTGGGGTTAGATGGCGAGAGATTTTGAGTTGGTACCCGATGGAATGGGTTGTGGAGATGGTCGTGGACCCGGGTGTATTTCAGCAGGAGTTTCAAGGCGTTGGGAATACAAGAACCCCATACCAGCATTGGGATCCAGATGGGACTACCTATCGTTTCCGAGGCAGGCCGATTGACTATGTCTTGGAGGGTACAGTTGGCCTAGCAATTGAGCATGCACATTCGCTAGGGGAGTTTCGGTCAACTCCAGTGGCTAACCAGTTTATGGGCAGACTCCTTGGGTTGTCTTGGTACAACATTTGTATGCAGGGTCACGAGGTGATCAACATATTTTGGCAGGAGCTAGTCGGAGGAGGTGGCATTGGCAGGCCACCAGACGATGCCTTGTGTGGAGCCAAGGATTCTTCACCTTTGTGTGGGGCAGAGAGGTCGCAGCGGAGTAGAGTAATGGTGGCATCACTACTGACACATAGGGAGATTCACTTCTCGGACCCCTCAGGGAGGGTTTGGAGTGATGATCCATTCATCGACGAGTGTAGTGATGCGACGGTGGAGGTGATGATATCGATTGGGGGTGATCCGACATGTACAGACACAACTCTAGGCCATCACATCCAAGGATGTGTAGGAGCATCTAGCACTGAGCAATGGAGTGCCGGTGGACATAGAGGTGCATGGTGGTGTACCGTACTGTGTTGAACTGCATTGTGAAGCAGGAGTGTCTTACATCAGATTGAGTACATGTGAGGAGTGACTGGTGCCTTGACACAGACAAGGCACGGGACGGTACAGGGTTGTACAACAGTAACAGGGGGTATCCAGCAATGTACAGGGGTATGTCCCAGTGTGCAGTGGCATGTCGAGGAGTACAGGGATGATCAATGGTATGCGAGGGTGTATGGTGTTGCACAGCAGGGTCTTAGAGTATTGCCTCCAGGGAGACTCATGGACGAAGACACAGGGCATACCTTTGGGGGTAGTTCACCCAGGATCGACAGGGAAACAGATGAGTTATACTTGACGGTATTTGTGGGGACTCACACGCCTGACCCTCTTCTACATCACTTACAGGCACAATCGATTTTGTTGTTGTCCTTTGACACTCTCGGCATGAGCAGCAGGGTACGCGAGGCTCACCCAAGATATTTGGATGACACTCAGCACACTAGGGGAGAGACTTCTCAGCAGTGGCATTGGGTCGGTGTGCTAGTTGACAACTACAGGTTGGGGGATGAGATGATCATCTGCGGGGGTGGCATATCAGTCATTGTTGAGCCTACGCCTGGGAAGCGGGTCATGAGGGACACATGCGTCACTCTTTTCTCAGGGCATGTCGAGACCATGCATGAGTAGAGGATACTTGATACAGTCGAGGTAGCATCCCAGTATGTGTTTGGGCTCCAGACAATGTATCGACACATTATCAAGAGGGTGGATGGCAGACCCAGTGGAGATGGTTGGCAGGAACAGGAGGAATCCACATACCTTGAGTCGATTGCGGGTATCAAATATCCATCTATTGGTTGCATTAAGAGGGTGGCTATCTGTCACATATGGCTTCCAGCAGTCATCAATACTACACAGTGGCAGGCACAGGGCAGGTTAGCATGCATCAGATTTGCCCATGATATATGGACCCTCTATATTGGTCACATGCAGGGACTAGAGATGAGGCACGAAGGGATTCCTGCAGTTGCCAAAGCTATGGTGCAGTAGGTCCGGCTATGGAATGCAGAGATTCAGTTGATTGATAGACCATTCTATCTTGTGATGGTCGGAGTCAGGACCGAGAGTGATCTAGTTCATTATTGGGTTGGCACATGGGAGTACACAGAGGCCTTCACCGGATGGCAAGGTCGACTTTCTCTCTTGTTGCATAGGGTCGGAGTTACATTTGGAGGGGTAGATATTGGTATCATGGTGATGCCTGGGCCGGATGAGCTCGTCTCTCACAGATCTCTTGCCACTAGGCCTCGGAGAGGAGGATACAATATGCGCACGATCGAGAGTATCTCATGGTCGGAGTAGCGCAGCGTCAGCATGGTGGTACCTCTCCGAGATTAGTAGGGGACCCGAGCATTACAACTCCACACAACTCGATAGCCTTTAGGGATGAGTTGTATACTACATGGGGAGATCACATAGATCTTTCATTGGCCTTGAGTGAGTCACTGATGGAGTAGGGAACTTCATTAGCATGGTAGGTTGGTCAGCGGGATGACAACAAGAGGGGCTCATGTGAGCGAGACGTTATCTCTGCTGGGATTAGATGGTATCTTCGAGGGTTTACTCTTGGAGTGCATGAGATGGACTACATGGTAGGAAAACTCCATGAGGTGTCGGGCACAGTGTTATATTATCCTGATTCCCTACTCACTGATGGCGTTCAGAGGGCCTCAGCTACTTGTTCCTGGCAGGATGGTGAGTGGAGCAGGCGGAGCTTCATGTTGGACAGGATGGCTTGGGATCCGGGTATTGAGGGATCCTTTCATATCAGGGAGATGCAGAGGTCAGGGATGATATAGTGGCGCATCTGGGACCCTGGCACATTTTTGCATCGACAGTGGGGAGTGTCAACTAGATAGGATGCTTGTTCAGGCATTGCTTGACAAGCAATTTTGGCGGGTAGGACTGTAATATCCCCAATTAGCAATTCTGCTAATTAGGATATTAATTTTTGATAAATTTGATGTTGCTAATATCAAGCAGAAATAAGGTGGTTCGAGACCCACAATTAATAATTAAGGGAAAAGCTACAACCTACTCCTATAGTTCACAAGGAAAATTTGTGGCCTTAGTGGGATCCATGTGGCCAGCATTCGATTTGGAGGCAGCTCCCTAGGTGGCAGCGTGGGAAAGGCTCTATGGGGTAGGGCAGTGAGTAGCTGGATGAGGGGACTACGCAGACCATGGTGGGCCCAAAGGAACGTTGGGGCCTCAAGTGATAAAAGGAAGTGAAGGCAACTCATTTCCTCATTCATTCGACTTCTATTTTGATTGTCTTCTTGACATAGCACGCTTGTGTCGGGTGCCAAGTCTTTAGTGTTGTTTAGCACACGAGCTCTTTAGGCGGAGATCTCAACCTCTACCTCGGGGGACTTCGAGTACTCGCTCAGGAGAGGAGTCGTACCATTTTGGAGGGGCATTTCACAACCGAAATTACAAGAGAGGCGTTTTCACTTCAGGGACTGCGTAGAGGACGCAGAGACTGCGCAGTGGAGGACGCAATTCAGTTGGGAGGTTGCTCCGGGAGGTGAGAAGTGAGAGGAGATTTTGGAGGACACTTTGTGGGGAGGCTTAGAGCTTCCTAACAGGGATTTTCCAGACATTTTGGTGGCCTCCAGTAGCAGAATTTCCAGGAGGACTGAATTCCCCAGTAGTTGGGTGAGCCAAGCCTAAGAGGGCCAATTTTCGAGATCAAAACTAGGACAAACCCTTTCTGGATTTTTCTTGGTTTATTGAGGGGAAGCCAAGGTTAATTTGGCAGAATTTTCTGCGCAGTTTTGAGGTGTCAAACAGAGGTCCTAACTCAGCCAGAAGTTAGAGAAGCTAGGGGAAATTGGGCTGAAATTTCGAGGTCAACATATGGCCAATTCCTTCGTGGGTTTTTGTGGGTCTTGTGAGTAGAGCCCAGGGTTCTAATCCCGGAATTTTCTGAGCAGGGGAAACAGCCCAACAAGCAATCTGAAGTCGGCCAATAGCAGAATTTATGGGCAGAGCGGCACAGAATCAGAGCCATTTCCAGAGACATCCCCGCTTGATTTGAGATGTATTCCAGCCTGCCTTGAGCAGGTCCAGGTGCACCCATTCTAGCACCATTATTGTACTCAATTCCGGCATTAATAAAATGGCTCAGATCATGTTTTTGGCTCCAGTTTTCATGTCTTAATAGCGTGATTTTACTTGCTCTAATTTTTAATCTATTGTTGCTTGCATTACTGTCATTTCCCCTTTTGGGGATATTACATAGGGGATTCATGGAAATTTGACATGGTATCAGAGCATTGAAGATCAGATCAGAGGCTCAGAGGCGAAAAGAAGAGAGATCGTGCAGTTTCAGAGGGAGAATTGAAGCACTATCTCCAGATTTGTGCAGGCCATCTAGGCAGTGCAAGTAGTAGAGAGGCTAAATTGATTTCCAGTTCAGGGTGAAGGAAAAGCTTGATTTGCCTCAAATCTATAGCAGCAAGCAGTGGATTTGCCGGAGAGGGTTTACGATGAGCAGATCAGTTGATTCGCAGAGCAGATCTAGCCCAATAGATTTGCAACAAGGGTTTTGCGGTTACGGATTAACATAGGGTAGGAAGAGAAAATCACACAGAGGGAATTTCCAGTTTATTTCTCAGAAGGTTTCCACTTGCGGGAAAGGAGATCGTGATTTCCAGCAACGGTAGGTCATAGCAGACTTGTCAGTCCAGCCAATACGAGTTTTAGGGTTAGCAATATGTGTACCAAATTCTAGAGAAGGATTTTCGGGAGGTAGAGCGATTTACTTAGTAGAAGCAGCAAGCAGTGTGAATTCTAGGAAGAACACAGAAGGCAAGTGCAGAAGAAGATTTGTGCATTCTAGGGAGAGTGTGTGTAGCAGAGAGAAGGTTGCGCTGCCGGAAGAAGAAGGAGATTTCCAGCATATAATTCTCAAATTTATTTGAGTTCCTCATAGATGGTCGCAACAGGACTTAGATATCAAGACAGACTTGACGGAGCTTAAACTTTGGCGTTTGGAAGGCAAGGATGCAATTCCTAGTAGATGAGCACAGTCTGAAAAAGTTCGTGATAGCGATAGTTGTTGAACCAACAGATCCATCATCCTATCTAGTCTCTTGATTACAAGAAGGATATGGCCAAAGCAAAAAGCATGGTTGTAGATGGGGTTTCGGATCACATTGTCTCGCATATTGCAGACAAGAATACGACAAAGGAAATGTGGGAGGTCGTTGTGAAGCTATACCAAGATCCATCTGAGAATCGAAAAATGATTCTCAAGGAGAAGCTGAGGACAACAAAGATGCAGAAGGGTGAGAACGTAACTTCCTACCTCACTAGAATTCAAGCAGTCTGAGATGAACTTGCATTTGTAGGAGAGAAGCCATCAGATAGTGAATTGGTGCAAACAGCTCTAAAAAGGTTTACCAAGGAATGGCGAAATTTCGTTCAAGGGATCACTATACAAGATTAGCTACTAGATTAGGAACGCCTGTGGAGTGAATTCACTCAGGAAGAGCTAAGGCTCAGTCTCGCAGATGGTGCCCGGAGGTGGAGAAGGAAGAAGAAAACATAGCCCTTGAAGGAAAGCGAAAGGCAAAGAAGGGTCCTAGTCAGGGACAAGACTCAAAAGGAGGAGAGAAGAAGAAGAAAGGTTTGTCGAAGGTTAAGTGCTTCGAACGTGGTGAGTTTGGTCACTACGCCACCTAGTGTCCAAAGAGGAAGAAGGATAAGAAGGGGCAGCTTGGAGGAATTCGCATTGATAGCAGCGATACCTCTAGATGGAGGAGGTGCATGATGCTTCAGATTACCAGTATGGGCAGGATCCATGAGGAGCAACGGGAAGTCTAGATTAGATCCAAATTTTGTTCAAATGGATCAACACCTTTGCTACAAGGGCCCATAGTAGTAGAGTAGCAAGAGGATCGAAGTGTCAGCAAGGCACAGTCAAATTCTTGAGGGATAGTACAGAGCTAGTTGCAGTCAGATACTCGAGGCAGTTGCAGAGACAGTTGGGTGCAGTCAGGTGTTCGGTAGACAGTGCAAAGCTAGTTGCAGTCAGAGACTCAAGAGATAGGTGTGAAACCATTTGCAGTGACGCAATAGATTAGAGAGAGCTTGAGACTCAGAGGGAGTCTAGCTTCAGAGGGAGCAGCCCTATCGAGGCTTGATCTTCAAGTTCTAAGTAGATCAATACACACAGATGCAGTGTTAGTAGCAAAGCAGAGGTAGTAACACCAGGAGTGTGAGATTGGAGATTGATTCAGCTACAGTTGGTGGCAGATGAATCAAAATATGCGCAGTAGTATAACGGACAGTGTTTGCCAGATTGACTTCTTCATAGTGATTTCTAGTGACAAGGAGTCAGTTCAGTTGAGATGTTAAGAAAGGAGGTACAACAAAAGTCAGACATTAGCAGCGTGTGAGCAGTCCAACTACAGCATGTTCCCACAGAGCAGCAAGTGATATATATACTCACAAAGGCTCTACAGAGAGCTAAATTCGTCTACTTCAAAGAACAGATGGGTATAGTGTTGAACACCTTCCTCGCTAAGAGGGAGTATTAGTTTTTGATGGATATGGTAGCATCGGACAGGTGTTCTAGTCTCAAATGATGCTAAGAGGCTAAGGAACAATAGATCCCCATAAACCAGAAAAGGTTTTGCGAAATAAGGTTAGGAAACACCTTATTTAAATTAATTTGCCATAATTAATTTAAATAAGGAAAAATGGTAAATTAAAGTTAGTTAATTAAGGATGTTCGAGATTTGTCTAAAGGCTTCTATTGATGAAGTCTAATTGATCTTAGCTATCGATGGAGATTAAATCGTGGTCGTTGAGACTCCAACGAGAGATTATAAGAGTAGGTCAAAGGGCTTGGTGATAATATCAGTGTGATCATTGTGAGAAGGCAGATCAAGCTACCCGGTTTGCAGTTTTCAGTGAGGGCACAGTTTGAGCCAGGGAAAGAGCATCAGAGAGAGGAGGTAACAAAGATTTGAGAAGAGCATGAGTCCTAAGAGTTTCCCAATGATTTCCCAGCGTCGGAGAGAGGAGAAGAGAGGTTGAATTATCTGCAGAGAGGGTCGCTACAACTAGTGCGAATAGCCATAAACCCTAGTGCGAGTTGCCGGAAGAGGGTTGATTCAATTGCCATAGGCCATATCAGCGTCCAAGAGGTAGAGCAAGTCACTTCCAAAGGCAGAGGGAGGCAGTATGACTCATCCAGAGTCAATTCTGAGGTTGTATGATTTTCTCCAGCCAAACCATGCACATTTTCAATCCAATGGTGTGAATCACTAGGCAGTGCGAGTGGTTGGAGAGAGTCGAGTTGATTGCAGAGGGAGATAATTTATCTCCAGATATTTTGCCAGTTAATTCCAGGGGATAGCCAATTGGGCATCCAGTTGTAATAATTCTCAAAATGCTGCTTAATAATAATAAAACCCTCATCTATTGCACCAGTTTTTCCTTCAGGGTTTTTCAAGGGACAAATGTGCAAAAATAACGGTGTCATTTTTATTGTGTGTGTGTGTGGCTATTTCTCAGTTCCGTAATTTTGTTTTCGCAACATATTTTTATTTGCGAAGAATTGGAGGGTATATTATTCGTTATTTGTCGTTAATAACTAAACAGAAGAGAAATAAACTGCTAAAGTTAAGAGAATAATTTCCAGTTGTTGCAGTTCAAGGAATTTTCACAGTACAATTGTACAAAATTTTACGGAGTATGGTCTCAAACTCTGTGCTACCCGGGAATACCTCTTCCTTGATTGTCTATACTCTCTCCCTTTCTCTTTGTTTTGCTCAACTACTCAAATGTGTGTGTGAGTTAAAAGCATTTACGCCTTGTCTTTATAGTTTTAGCAATGAATCTATTTTAAGATTTCTCCTAGTCTAAATCATGCATGAGATAAAATTTTAGATTTAATTACTAAATATATGACTTTCACTTTTTTACTATAGTGAATTACAAAATGCAATTACTTTGAAAAATATTTTTCAAACTATTTCTAGCACATGTTCACACTAGACATGCAAAAGTTATTGTCCAAGCTATAATTCTCAACAGTGTGAAACATTCATGTCTCCTAACAAAAGTTGAAGGGACTATTGTCTCTTCTCTTCACCTAAAGGCTATTGTACTACTTTCAAAGTCACTAATGACCCAGACTCAACCTTTGTCACTGGAATAGGCTCATGGGACTTCTTGGACACAAAGTCTTCCTCGAACTTTACATCCCTACTTACTACTATCTTCCTTTGCTTTGAAATATATATTATAAACCCTAAGGCCTCTGAAGTCTCACTATAACCTACAATTTACAAATAAACCCTTCCAATCGAAGCACTCCAACTTGATCCTCTTCAATACCAGTACATGGATATAAACTGGATAGTCAAAGATGCAAAAATGACTCATCTCTAGCTTCATACTTGTGAAAACCTCCCCTAATATCTTGACCTACAAAATCCTATGAGGACACTGATTTTGGATGTAGATTGTTGTGTTGCATGCCTCTCTACCCAAAGAAACATTTGCACGTTCTAGTCATGAATCATGGCCACAACCACCCCAATGATTGACCAATTCTTTCATTCTACAACCCCATTTTGTTGTGTGTTGTGTTGTAGCCATTTTTTGTTTTATGCTTCAAAAGAGAAAACACAAAAAAAAATTATATATATATATATATATATATATGCAAAGTCCTATGTATTGTATGGATGTGCCTAACATTTCAAGCAAAAAGAAAAACACTGGACTTTGGAAAAGTGGGTCTGCGACATAAAAATAAAAGGATCAACAGACGTGTGACTTCGTGGCAAATCTCCATCCATTTCAATGGAGGACCAACCTTAAAGGAGTTTCGGCAAGGTAAGCAACGTGGAAGATAAAACAATATATATATATATATATATATATATATATATATATATATATATAAATGCAAAGTCCTATGTATTGTATGGATGTGCCTAACATTTCAAGCAAAAATAAAAACATTGGACTTTGGAAAAGTGGGTCCGCGGCATAAAAATAAAAGGATCAATAGACGTGTGACTTCGTGGCAAATCCCCGTCCATTTCAACTGTGGACCAATCTTAAAGGAGTTTCGGCAGGGTAAGTAACGTGGAAGATAAAACAAAGTCACCCCCCAGAAAGTTGGAACGGTAAAACAATCAATCATCCAACCAACGGTTGTCATCCATTCTGGGGAGTCAATGAAATTTTAACGAACCACCAAAGCCACCCCTCGAAAAGCGATAAGCGGATTTGATAAACTACCTCCACGCATGTGAACTGTGACATCGTGCTGACAAGCAAGCCTATCAAGCAAGCGTGTTCAATCGACTGGGTCCAGATCACATTCCACTTCATCCATTCATCTCCACATGTCTCTACCACATCATCTCATATTTCTACTTACCATCTTCTCGCCTGTATGAAACTCGTTAAATACTCTTTACCGATCTTTGTCCTACAGTTCGACAGCTTGATTACCAGTCTGCAGTCACGTATCAGCCATTCCACATCAACATCCAACGAGGCTATCTTACCAGGTAATTCGTTAGCCATTTCCCATTACTCATTCTCCAAATGATTAGATGAAGAAACTCGCAAAGTCAGCCCATAAACCCAAGGTCAGTAAACCCTCTGCTCAAGGTCAAGCTATGGTTAAGCCTACCAAGCTCTTTTGGAAGGCGGGAAAGCATGTCCTGAGATACCTGAGCGTGCACATCAGAGTATGGTCTATGGTACAGAAGAATGGATGGAGTGAAGTTGCATGGCTTCACGGATGCAGATTGGGCTGGCAATCCATCGGACAGATAGAACACATCAGGGGGGATCTTTAGCATTGGATCTACAGTTGTTTCTTGGTACAGCAGGAAGCAAAGATTCGTGGCACTCAGTTCAGCAGAAGCAGAATACATGGCAGCAAGTCAAGTTGCATGTGAGGCTATCTAGATGAGAAAGATCTTGGTTGGTTTGTTTGGTTCTCAGATGGATCCGACAATGATTCATTGTGATAATCAGAGTTGCATTAAACTCTCGATTAATCCTGTGTTTCATGATAGGTCCAAGTATATAGATATTCGGTACCATCATCTCAGAGATTGTGTGCAAAGGAGGATCATGTTGCTTCAGTACATTCCCACGGAAGATCAGGATGCGGATATTCTGACGAAGGCGCTCACCAGGAACAAATTCAAATACCATAGAGACAGGATTGGGGTGAAGGATAATCCCTTTCTTGTTGAGAGGGAGTGTTGAGATTCAACAAGAAATTTTTGGCACCCATGATCCTAGTGAAAATTAAGCACCTACACTAGGGTGGGGACCACAGGCTATTTTTAGGTGCATGTCTATTTTTATTATCCCTTAATTTAGATGGACATTAAATTGTAATCTATTCTCAATGTGGACTTGAAATAGTTAACTAAAGTGGAAAAATCAGTTAGCTAACTGAATTTCGAGTTAGAAGTTGGTTGGTGGGACATGCAGAGTAATTCTAGTTGTAACAGAGTTCGAAGTGCAATGGTGCATGAGTTTGTGCAAGTTGTAAATAGTTTAACTCAGTTAAGTGAGCTAAACTCCATTGTGCTAGTTGTAACTGAAGATACACTAGTGAGAGATCTAGTGAATTAAATATTAATTAATTCACATGCAGTGATCTCACATGCAACTGAGGATTTACTAATATTAGCTGCATGCATGTCAGATCCAGTGGAGACTCAGTTGAGTTCTAGGTGAAAGAAAAGTTGACTATCAGTTGTGACATTATCCGTTTGCACACATGCAAGTAAACACACATTGGATGTGCCCATGATACTTGCACAAGGCAGGATTGCATCAATTCAGGGATTGCGCGATGAAGACAGGCTATCTGGAGACGGTAAATTGGCTAAGGGATTTGCCAATTTTTGTATGACAATGTGAGATAATTAGCTGATGTACTGAGGGCTCTTGTGAGAAGAGTTTTGTATGTAATTGTTTCATGATCCATGATATAATATACGATAGAAGATAATGGGGTTTTTAGCTGTAAGCTTTCCCCGGGAAATTATCTGTGTTGTGTGTGATTGATCTTTTTTCATGTTCATGTGATTAGCGATTGCGTTTTTAATTCCGCAAAAGATTTGTAGAAGCGATTCAGTATTTAACTTTAGCACATTGTTAGATCGGGTGAATCCAAGATATACATGCTTGTTGTATATTTTCTACAGAAAAGACAATAATGGGACTAAAATGAGCGGAGGGGAGCGATGTATATGGTGTCAGGAAGCGAGACCACGCAACCAAAACCGGGATTTCCCATCTAGTGCCCTCCCTAAAGCTAATGGCCAATAAAGGAGATCCCACAGGACTGGGATAGAAGACTAACCACCAAATCGGGCAGAGGAGGCAAGAGCATAAACCTAGACCACTCTTTCCGTCGAATCCCCCCACCAATCCATGCCCAAAAGTGTCCAAAGTGTCCATGATAAGTAAGGAAAATTAATTAATTATACCAATGAAAGCCATACCTTCGGGGTTGGGAGGCCCACCTTCAAACATACAATCATAACAGATGGGCAAGGGACCACATGGCCATTGGCCGCAAAGGTGGCAGATATAATGGCACATCCAGCTATTTGGTGGCTGTAAAGGGCAACTGGCTGCCGGCTGAGGACCATCTAGGAGAAAAAAATTCTCCTATGCATACTACCCACAGGTGGTGGAGAACAATTTTCTATTATGGTTTCATAATCTACACATTTCTTCATCTTCTTTTTTCAATTCTTCCCTTGAATCATCCCTTTTCTAATCCCCTCAATACCCTTTCCATAATTGTTCAATCTCCTTAATGAGTGCATCATTAAGGTTTTGTAGCTTAGATAGCTTATTACCCTTCTTATTGATCTCCTCCATAGACTGTTTTAAATCATCTTCAATTTTATGTATGACCTCCTTTTTTTTTCTTGATCCATTTCTTTGAGAACAATTCTTCATTTTTTTCTCGTGCAAGTATAATCTAATATCTTGATAAACGCCTTTACACCACTTGGAAGCTCTATAAGAAAAATACAAACTTGCCAGAAAGGGACTCATATAAGATTCCTTTGCCATCCTCAATCATTTTTTAGGATTGATGTTATATTTATCTTCATCTCCACTAAATTTAGGTATCTCCCTTGTTTCTTAATTGAAGTCTAACCCAAACCCTCAACCTAATATATTTATAAATAATAGTCTCAAATAGTTATGATCATTTTTCCCATATATTATCCTATGTTTTCTCTTTCCAACAATTTTTTAATCACCCCAATCAAACATTCCAACCAAAAGATATGATAGTTTGAAGTCCACATATCTTTTAAAACCCTGCTCTAGAGTATGTCCTTCTAACGGACCTTTATTCTAATGTATCTCTATAATTTCAGCCCTTCCAAATCTAAACTTTCAGTCTGCAGTAATTTGGTATGTCTCTTCTCTACAATTCTACAAGTCTAGTTAAAATTTAATGTGTCAAGTGAAAGTTATGATAACATGATTTTTTGGCCTCTTCCCAAGAGTGAACTTGTACAGCATATCAAGTATCCAATTTGTCAAATATGATTCTAAAATTTCTACCTGAGGGTACTTCAATGTGTCTTCTCAGATCGTTGAAAATTTCAGTTTGAAACTCCTCTGGAACAAAGTTACAACAAACCTACCAAGATGATTGGTTTAAAAGTGGGTTTCAAAACCAGTGACAAACCCTAACTTCCACAGGGTATATCTCCAAAATTTTAGCAAACCAAAATCTAAAATTTTGAATCTCTATAGCTTGTTACTTCACATAAACAAAGTTATAGCGAAAATTCCAAGATGACCGGTTTAAAACTAACTTCAGGAACAGTCACAAACCCTAACTTCCACAGGTTATATCTCTGAAATTATTTAAAATAAAACCTTGAATTAAGAGTATATCTCCAGAATTTTAGCAAACCAAAATCTGAAATTTTGAACACATGTAACTTGTTACTTCATAGAAACAAAGTAATAACGAAAATTACAAGATGACTTGTTCGAAACTAAATTCAGGAATAGTGACAAACCCTAACATCCATAGGGTATTTCTCTGAAATTATAGCAAATAAAAAATTGAATTTTTCATCACATATACTTTGATGTTTTTCTTCAGGTGCCTCAAAATTTCACTGTTTAAAATTTAAATCTTTATAGAAAAAATATTCCAGTGAAAAATCCAAAATGACTTTTTTGAAACTAAATTCAAGAACAGTCACAAACCCTAACTTCCATTGGGTATATCTCCAAAAATATAGCGAATACAAACTTGCAACTTTTACCACATGTACTTTGATATTGTTCCACAATCTCCTCAAAATTCAATTGTCTAAAGATTCCCAAAAAAGAAGTTATAGAGAAAATGCCAAGATAAAAGTCAATAAAAGTTTGTCTAAGTCTATAACAGTCAAGGCAGGAATATAGGTTTATTCATTCGGTTTTCTAACAGGAAACAGTGAATTACTTTGTTGTTGTTTCCCTGTAGCAAATTTCATTTCAGAATTAATGGCCAAGCAGTAACAGGTTTTGACAGTCCACAAAATGAGTTTATATTTGTATACTTAACAATGATTTAGCAGGTAAGCTGTAATTCTGTTTTTTTCCTGCTTAATAACAGTTATGTGATTTAAGACAGTCATGTTTCCATCTTAAGCTTTCTGCAAAATGTGTTTATAGGCTTTAGCAGTATTAGAAGTTAGAACACTAACTTTGAGTGGCTTTCAGGTTTCAGCTATCTAGTAGTTTAGGAATTCTTTTAATGCAAAGTCAGAAGACCACAGTTTAGGAAATTCCAACACCTTGATGAACAGATCAGGAACCTTATAGGAAGCAGCCTTGAAAAGTAAAATCCAAATGAATGAGAAAGGCAGAAAAAGAAAAATCAACCATTCCCAACGATAACACATTGTTTGCTCATCAAGTTGTGGTGTAGTAGTGAGTTAAAGTGCTTGCAATGATAATGGCCAAAGTTGAAAACCTGTTGAGTTTGCTGCTTGTGCTAACATAGTTTTCTAAGAAGATGAGGCCGGGTGCAAGTTTTATGTGACTTTGACAGAATATAAACCCCTCCATCACATCTCTTGGCAAACGATCGCATGATTGTAAAGCACATCTTATATCTAGTTTACAACCTTTCTGATTAATAAAAATGTTCAACTATATATGTCTATAATATATATATTACATGGAAGCGATGAAAACTCTCCTCTACGTTTATTACTGAGCAGAAGTTGTCGTTATATGTGAGCACGACCTTTCTGATTAATAAAAAGGTTCAACTATATATATCTATATATTTCATGGAAGCGATGAAAACTCTCCTCTACGTTTATTACTGAGCAGAAGTTGTCGTTATATGTGAGCACGCTTTCAAAATTTACATCAAGGGCAGCTAGGCAGCCACAAGATTGCAGCTACATTACTACAACAAAGAGCCAACAATAGCTGACCTTGAGGAGGACTCAAGAGCAGTCTTGCATCTATGTATGTGTGCATGGGTATTGCAATGCTTGACCATTGCCTCAAGCTGCCTCCATAGCAATCTTAGAGACTGGAACATAGCAATCTTAGAGACTGGAACAACCTTTATGTTAATTGAACCTTGGTCAATGCTGAAAAGCCCTTATGGTAATTGAACCTTGGTCAATGCTGAAAAACTCATAATTCCTCACCATTTCATTTGATGTAACCCCGTTTGGGCCAGATGAGCGTATATGCACCTATGTTTAAATAAAAAAACACCCATTGATTGGCTGTAAATTTCCTCAATAAAAGCCGTATGTCCCCAAGTATCGGAAATGGAAAACAGAAACGACAGAAATACGTTTTCAGAGACGGGTAAAGCAAGGGTTCAAAAGTATCAAAATCTTTGGGGTAGTCTCCATAGGAAACCGCTCACTAATGGATAAAACTGGAAAACAGTTTTAAAAAACGGGAACAAATGTTCTTTGTTTTGCTGGTCTGCTACTCTGTTTTGAAAAATCGAAAGTGCAAAATAGTTTTTTTTCCCTTACACCTATTGCAAACGGAGTCTGCTTTATGTTAGGGCTCGTATACAGTTTGAGGTTAGTGTATGATCTCTTAATTTTATTTTTCGTTTTGGAGCTGTGAACGAGTGAAAAGTTCGCTACAACTGCCTACAAGATCTGCGGGAAATATGTTTTTGGAAACCACTCAGGCTTCAGGGGTTAATCTTGTGGACAGAATTATTATGTCAGAGAATTAAAAAGGGAAATAGGGGTTAAAATATACCTTAGACAGGGTTACTTCCTCCGGTGCATCCATATCTTCCTCCATTGTTAATGTTTTCGCTGATAGCATGCAGATATCTTGGATCACAACCGAAGAACCAGCTTTAAGCTAGACACGAGATTATGTTTGCGACGTTTATTGTTTGCAGGTTGCTTTGCTTAAGGGTTTATTATTAAATATTGATTTCGAGCTAAATTTTCAATTTTGGAATATTCATATCAACAATGTTGATTTTGGTTTTTTGGTTTTTTAATTGGAGTTAAAATTTTCCATATTTTCAATGGTATATTTATTTTATTAAATTTTGTTTAGTGTGTATATGGTTTAGTTTTTTAAAAGTTTTAAGCTTAAATCTTATGAGGAGGGGAATGAGAGGAGTCGTCTATTGTGGGGGTTACACTTTCAAGAGGCATCTAGGTTTTACTCGCTTGGTCACAATTCGATACATCAGTGTTGGATATACCCTAGCCTCAACCTAAACTTAATATTAAATGGAAAAATTATTAAAATAATTATAATTATGTATATTTATGTTTTATTTTTTTTTTAAATATAAATGTTTTCCATAAATATATGACAATTTGCTCAATGTCAATATTTATAGTGTTGTGATGATCCACTATTGGTGCTGACACATTAGTGTTAGAAGCAGAATGGGTGGTGCCACTACCATAAGTGTATTTATTTGGAGAATGGAAACCCTAATCAAAAAACCCTGGCAATGGTGATTCTCTTACAAATGCTATTCTATAGGAATGGCAGATCTTTTTCACTGCGGTAGCAGTTTTCTAGTGGTTCTTTATCAATGTCATTGGTTTCTCCTTGAAGTTAGGTATATGTTTTCTATTGGTTATCGTTTTGCAGGTTTCCCTGGTTCTTGTGGTAGTTGTTAGGTAAGTTGTCTTGCCTTCTCCCCATGTTGTATGTATTCTTTGGTGGGTCGTTTTCAAGATGACGGGGTCTCTTTTGTATACTTGTCAGGGGTTTTTTTCTTTATTCCATTTTTCGATGCTTGTTGGTGTGTTGGCAGTTTTGTTGCGGTTTGGTCTTCCTAGAGAACCTGTTTATTCCTAGTAGTGGTTTGGGGTTTGTCAGTTTATTGGTTTGTTCTTTGTGTGGACAGTGATGTCAGGCGCTCCTTACGCCCTCGATTTTGAAGTTTGGGGGGAGCCTAATGATGCCCCCTATCTTTCGGTCATCCATTAAACTCTGTTCTAAACCCTCTCTCTTCTCGTATGCGTTCTTTTCCTCAGCCTCGCAACCTTCCTTTCCTCCTAGGTCATTCAATTCTCCCTTCTCTCATCCCGCTCCTCTGGTTTATGAGGACTTGTCACCCTAGGTGTTTTCAGGGATTATGGTCGGCGACATTAATATTCTCGTCTTTAGTGGTATTTAGAGGCACTCTTCTCAAGTGGGGGGTTTTTTTCGGAGGAACCGGATCTTGAGGAATTGAAAAAATCCAGTGGCATCCCTAAGTTGCGGGACTTGCACCCCTCTTCTTTGGAGGTAGATCCCCCCTTTGTGGTTTCCCCAGAGGCTTCAGGTTTGGCACTGCCGCAAGTGGCTTCTCCTTATCATTCGAGAGAGCAGAGTATTTCGACGCAAAACACTGTTTGTTTGGGGTTGCGTGATGAGGCCACTAGGGATCATCGACGGCATAAAGCTTTGAAATTCGGTGAGTCAAAGCCCTCTCTAGTGCTTGGTGTTGATGTTAATCTGAATAGGGTTTCAAGTTTAGCTCAAAGGATGTTGGTTTATATAGTGCTCTACATCTCTTTCTCCCAAGAAAGTATTCAATTGTGGGTTCAAAATGCTTGGAAACCCCTTCTTTGATATACCCATAAGATTAGCCTTCTGGCTAATGATTGGGTTGCCTTTCATTTCTTGCAGGAGGAAGACTTGATTAGGGTCTCGTCCAAACCCTGGGTTTTTGGTAAGGGCTTTCTCTGGACTCAAAAGTGGCATGTGAGGTTGTTAGGTCCCTATAATACTAATGTTGCCCCCTTATTGTTATTATTAGTGTAGTCCCCCTATTTTTATTGTTGTGCCCATGTAGCCCCCATCTTGTTACTATTGTGCCCCATAGAAGTCCACTATTGTTATTGTTGTGCCCTTACTTTATTATTGTTATCTAGGCTTTGAATATATTGTGACCCTTAGACTCCTATATATACTGTTAAACACCATGTCAAACACACACATGGTGTATGAGAAAGATAAACACACACACACACAAGAGACTCAACACACAATGAAGGATAAGCGTGAGGCTTTCTTATTTTTCCATTATACATGATGTACATTTATAGTGCAATGGTGTGACTCTTGGTTTCACATTCCAAGGTCACTTGGACTCCATTGTGACTTTTCGCATTCCACACCTACCCATGTAGGATTAGGTGTTCCAACATCCCCCCCCCCTTAATTCGAAGGGGTATGTGTGAGTCCAAGAAGAGAGTTGTAATACAAATCTGCGAAGTATACATGGTAGCACTTGGGCTGAATCAAATCTTTGAAATGTTGGAAAAAAGAGGTGGTTTAAGGATTACCACCAACACTGGAACACAATACTTGTTGCAGTTCCCGCAACTCTTCCAAAACTGGCAAGAAGCTGAAAGCTTCTGCTAGAGGAATTGTTCCTCATAAAAAAGGGAGACCTTCAACCTAAAAGAAGGGAGATCTACTACCTGTGATGGTTTTAGGATTACCAACAACTCTGGAATGCTTGAAGCATTTCCTAGAACTCAACCACAGCTGGAGAGAAGCTGAAGGCTTCTGCTAGAAGAAGTGTTCCTCATATATGAAAGGGAGACCTTCAACCTAAAAGAAGGGAGGTCTACTACCTATGATGGTTTTAGGTTATCCACCAACCAAAGATGATGGTTTAATGTTGTCCACCAACCAAAGGCATGCTCATGGGCATCCGTGTCTCTGGCTACATCTCTGAATCTGGAATGACGAATTGTGGCTCAGCCTCGCTTGAACTGCTATGTCTCTGGCTACAACTCTGAACATGGAATGAGAGATTGTGGCTCAGGCTCGCTTGATCTGACATCGAAGCTTGTACATGACTACCATTTTCCCCCCTGTCCGAGACAAGGTGAGATGATGGCGAAAACTCAACTGCAAGTTTGCTCAATATTCGTGAACAAGTTCTAACATGTGTCGTGTGTTATGCTCCTATACCAATAGGTGTCATATATCATGATTGACTTGATGGGCTATGTAATATGTTCATACATTTCCTTGTTGAAAAGGTTTTCCATATTGTCAAAAAAATCAAAAAAATGTAAAGAGGGTATACCCTAAAAGAAAAATCAAAAGGTGAAAAGAATAAAAAATGGCCAAAAAAGTAAAAGAAAATGAACCCCACCAAAAGAAAGGCCAAGGAAAGTGTGCAAGTCTAAATACCACTATTTTTTGCTCTTATGTAATAAAAAAATTGTCTGCAACTTGTAACTTATGCCACAATTGATGAACAATCAAACAGCTTAAGCTTGGCTTGTTCATGTTTGAATTTTATGTTTTAGAGATAGAGAATAAAATCTGACCAAACTGTTTAATCTTGGCAGATAAGTGGATAGGTAGAGTAAATAAAAGGAGCTCAACAGCGTAATTTGAGCCCTTGGATGTAATAAGGATAGAATTAGATAGATTTCTACATGTAAAAGGAAAAAGTGTGATAAGGGTTTGCCACTCTAAGTGCACCCTAATAAAGAAAAAAAATGGTAGGGTAAAGTAGGTAAGGTAGGTAGAAGTTGTTGCAGAGTTACATGTGATGGATAATGACTAGATGTGTTAAATCTTTACTTTCATCACAAGTGCAAAGACAGACACTACACTGGAAGAATTTCAAGCAAAGCAAAGACAAATTATTAACCTCTCTTCTCATTTTCCCCTAAAAATTTCACTAATTTCCCCTAAGTACTAAGGCATTTGAAAATTAGAGGGGCTCAAGGCATTTCCTTGACTTTTGGAGGGACCAGACCCTCGATCCAATAATTGAAATAGCCTAAGTACTTAAAACCATTCATCATGACATTCATTCACTTTTAAAAAATCTTTTCCTAAGTAAAATCCCATTTTACTTAGGAAAATTATGCAATATTTCATAAAAACCCTTTTCATTCAAGCATAAGTTAAATTCATACTTCTAATGTTTTTACACTTAGTGCTACCATTTAGTTTTCATATTAATTTTTAACTTTATTATTTAAATCCCTATAAATTTCCCTTTTTCCCGTATTATTTTAGTAATAAAATCTCCAAATACTATTATTCCGCCCATTGGTTGAAATATAACCATATAATGATTAATTATAATTAATTGGTTGAATTTCCAATTAATAAATAAACCCGACACTTCGTCGTATAAAGGGATTAATTAACCCTCATGGTTAATTAATAACCTAATCCACCAATTAAATCGTCTCCGATACGATTAATTCATAATAAATTACATTGGGCTCGTCCTATTAATTTCCCGTCATCTTCCTTTTCCAAAGACCATTCGATCGACCAATCTGAGATCTACGGTTGACGTCCATATCGCTGCGCCTCTACGTCCGAAAGATAACGCGCGATGGCCAAGCGGTTTTTTGAACAGTGCCGCACCACGTGTCGTGCATCGTATGGAATTGCTCGCCCTCCGCTGAAAACCGCCCGTCCCCAAAAGCGGTGCAATGAATACCGTTTACCGCCCTCCGCATACGACAAACTGTCATTTCCCGTGTACGTCATCCATCCGAAATAACAAAACCCCTGCCAACCTTGACTTTATGAATAAAACAAACAAATGCACGTTATTTTCATCATTTTATCCTACGACCAGTGCTCCCATGCAAAAAACGTCAAAATCATTTGTTGAAGATTTCCAATCGCCACTTTGCCAAACGATTTTCAATTGAACCAGTCAGCTATTGCCTGCACCTGTTTCCTCACTATTCACTTTTCAAAACAGGTATTTATCCAATTTCCGTCGAACCCCGCAAGTCTTGGTTTTTACTTTAATTTCACATAAAAATACTAAAAAACAGTACAATTCGGTCTTTGTTTCACCCCATAAGTTCCCAGACTTGTAATTTTGTCCATTTTTCCACTGAAAACCAAAATTCCTTTTTGAATCCACAAGAACCAGAATATCAGAAGCACAATGGTGTGAAGACATGTTGGACCTTTTATAAAAAAATATCCTTGGATGAATTTTGGTTATTTACTACAGTAAGTAATGGTAAAAAGGATAAACTAGAAAATAAACAGAGAGCATAACAGTTAAAGAGTATCAGTGGTTAAAGTGTATCAGGTAAAAGTCAGAGTGAAAGTTAAAATGAAGTTACAGAGCAGTCAAAGGTAAACATTAAAAGTAAATACAGAGATAGTAAAATGGTAAAAAGAAATTAAAATAATTTCACCAACATTGAATTTTGTCTAAAGTGAAAGTAAAACAGTCAAAAAAACAAAAAAGTGAAAAGATGAAAAACACAACAAGAAGGAACATTTTTGCAGAAATTTCATGTTTTAGACATTGTTTTGCAGAAACTATTGTGATCAATCCAAGATGAATTTTGCAAAACTGAAGGAGGTTTATGTTCTTAAGAGGACCATCTACAAAAACCTCTCTCACTTTTCTAACAGCTATTATGGTTTTGAAAATATTAAACAATGTTGGAAAACACTTTTTGCAGAAAATTCCAGTTAAGTCATCATTTTACAGAGAAGATTGTGGCCAATCCGAACTACATCATACAAAACTGAAGGAGGTTTTTGTTCCTAAGAGACCCATCTAAAAAAAAATATCTCACTTTTTTCACAGTGATTTCAGAATCAGAGATACATGCACATCTTTACGGGCTATTTTTCAGACTCTATAAAACTCTGTTTTACACATATTTTTGCAGAGCCTATTATGCATAGCTGGAGAGGAATTTTAGGAAACTGAAAGAGGTTTATCTCACCAACATATTAATCCACAATAACCTCTTTCACTTTTTACATATCTATTACGGATTGAGAAATAAAAAGATATCATTGGACTCCAACTTTGTAGAATTGTTGGAGCAGAATGCACAAAGAAAGGAAGCAGTTAGTGACTTGGATGCCTCATCATCAACTAAGAGTTGAATCAAATTAGAATTCTCCTATTTTTCATCACCTATCCATAAAAAATAGTGCCAAATAGATGCATTAGTTTGAGTGTCATTTACTTAAGTTCTATTTATGTAAAACAGTTGGAGAGATTTGTGAACTAATCTTGATATTTTTCAAGATATTTTAGTTTAGAATTTGTATAAATACTTCACTCTTGGAAGTATTTTGGGAGTGGATTCTTAGAATTTGCTGTAACATTGATTACTTTAGAATAAAGTGTTGTTGGACAAATTTCTTATGGCTAGCTAGATAAAGAATTGATGAAAAAGACTTTTCACAAGATTCTTGAGTCAGACAATGGATCAATAAGTCATCTATCTCTTATGTTTTAAAGTTTTATACTTGTTTATTATACCATTTGTGTTTCATATCTGAATGATTAATGAAAATGAATAAATTAGAGAGTGCTTAAGTGCAATCTGTTTTCAATCGTTGTTATTCTAAATATTTTCTTATAAACTAGCTTAAACAATGAATTCTTAATTGCTCATGTTTTCTAGTTTATGCATTTTGATTATTTGGTAAAGAATTCTTAATTGCTCTTTATTAATAATCATTCAATTTCCCTCTTTCGAATATGTTGAAGGATTCTTAATTGCCCTTCACCCATTTTGAAGTCCATTCCATCCATTTTAGATCTTTAATTGTTTCTTATTTGATTACCTTGCGCTGTGAAACCATCTCTTGTTAAGAGACTACATCCAGTTAAACCATATTTCTTTGACTCCATTAGCCCAATGGCCTAAACTATTCAGTCTTACTATGCTATAGAATTTCATCACCCAAACACAATCAAAATCCTTGGACTTTATAACAAGCCTAATATATTTCGAAAAACAAAGTTAAAACTTAAAGAGAGAGCCCTCTCTGGGTACAGATTGACTAGATTATGTACCTAAAAGTTGGTTTGTGGTTACCTCGGACTATTTCTCTTGAACCTGGAGAAATTACTGAGTGATAATATAGTGGCGACTCTGCTATGGAAGACTAACCTTTTTCTTCAGAAATATTTTACAGGTTCAGATCTGATCTATGATGGTGGACAGTGATCAGACACACAAAGGGTAACATCATCCACCTGGCGACTCCAAATCAATTTCACAATCAAGACTCCACTGGAGGAATGAACCTCAAAGAACAATATGGAAAGATCAGGCTTTCAACTTGGATCTTAATCCAAGACATTATGTTATTTTTCATTAAGAAATTTTTTCAATGTATATTGTATTTTATAGAAGATCTTAGATTAGTTTTTAATTATTTTCCTTTGAAGATTGTAAGTAATAATTCTCCTAATCTCTTTGAGCAGCTTTCTTATGAATCTAATGATGATCATTATCCAATTAAGAAGCTTCAAATAATCAAGACTGATCTTACAATCCCTGTACATATCCTGGTGCCATATAAAGTTCCAGATAGATATAAGCCCCTTATTTTACCTCCTATACTCCATGATTTTCCTAAAAAATACTACAAATATCTTCCTAGATTTGATGGAGAAAATGGTATCACTGCCCAAAAACATATTCAAGGTTTTGAAAATTATTTGGATTTATTTGAAATTGATGAAGATGATGTTAAAATTAGACTTTTTTCTCTTTCTTTGCAAAATAGAATAAAGAGTTGGTTCAAAAATCTGCCTAATGCTAGCATCTCAAATTTCCAGTAGTTTATCAAAATTTTCCTTGATAGATGGATAATCAAAGTTAATCATTTTATGATCATGGAAGAATGTAATCAATTAAAAAGACTTCCAAATGAAACAATACAACAATTTTCTGACAGATTTAATCAAGTTTATTATTCATTGCCACAAAATATTAGACCTCCTCATGATTCAGCTCTCTTGCATTATCCAAGTGCCTTTGATCTAGAAATAGAATTTCAGATAAGAGAAAGAGATTCAGAAACACTTGTACAAATGCAAAACATTGCAGTTGATGTAGAATTTATTCTGCAAATCAGAAAGGAAAAGTTGAAAGCAGAAGAAGAGAAGAAAAACATTGCGGAGATGAAATTCAGCCTTTTAGTAAGAAAACTAGAAGAAAAGAACACGAGGAGATGCTTATGAAAAAATAATTTTTTTATTCAAAATCACCATGAAGAAATAGAAGAGGTTGATAGCCATGAACAAATTCCTCTTAATTCAAATTATCATAGATCAGAAAATGAATTTACAAATCAATATGAGGAAGAGGAATATGCTGATCTAATGTGTATGTTTGATGACATTCCTTCTTTCGATGATTTTCCTAAGTGTGATCATTATGATGATAGTTATGTTCTCCAAACTCAAGCTAACTTTACAGAGCAATTAGAAGCTATTTTTTGGGATGAAGAAACTCAGTTTCAGCAGATTGAAGACAATGATCAACCAATACAGATAAACCATGAGAGTGAGGAAGAAAAAGCAGAAAATGTGGAAATAAGTAAAGATTCTTTACCTCTTTGTTTTGCTTCATTTCAGTTCATTAGAGACAACTTTCATGCCATCAATAATCAGCAATACTTAAGAATTGTGATTAACAACAAAGATGATAATGAAACTATTGATCAAGATTTTTCAGTTTCACAATTGCAATTATCATTTTCCATTGAAATAAATGATCAAATGACACAAGAAAGTTCCATACCACTATGTTTTGAACCATTTCAGCTTTTAAAGGAAATGTGGTATATTATATTTAATGAAAAGCATGAGAAACTTGTTGAAGTTTATGAAGTCTCATGGAAACCTATATGCTATAGGTTGCAACCATTTTCCCAAGTTTTTCAGGATCCAATAGCAGATATGTTGAATATTGAAGGCATTCAAAGAATTATTCTATTAACTAACTATGATTTTCAGAATCAAGATGATAAAGGATTCAACAGTCAAACATTACAATCAGTAGGAATAACATCACAAATCTTATTTGAAAGTTTACAGGGAGATAAAGATGAAAATAACATTTCATATTCATGGTATGGAGGCCATCTAGAACAAATGTACAGTTGTTTAGATAAGTTAAACATCAGTGTATATATTTTGGAAGATCCTTTTGTACAGTTTCTAGAGTCAACAAAGGAAATCAAATGTTTCCTTATCCTCTCATTTGTTGACAAGTTTCTAATAGGTTGTATAAGTAAATTTTTGATAATCAACAAGAAAATGCAACAAAATCTATCAAAGTACATAATTCTTGAATGGTTGCATTGGCTATTTCATTTTACCTAACCAGCAGTTGAACAGTAGATTGAGTAGGTAGATGAGTGCTAATAAGCTCAAGATTTTGAGCATTTTTCTTTTTTAGTTTTCAATTTTCAACTAGTTTTTCATTAAGTTGGTTTGAAAATTTTTGTGTGTTGTTTTAGTTTCAGATCAGATTTAATTCCCTGAGAAGACAGAAGACACTTACTAGGATCATCAAAGGTCAAAGATGAAGGAAACTGACCTGTTGTTCTTGACTTTTCACCAGGAAAATCCATCCCTAAGTGGAGCCAGTGTTATGCTCCTATACCAATAGGTGTCATATATCATGATTGACTTGATGGGATATGTAATATGTTCATACCTTTCCTTGTTGCAAAGGTTTTCCATATTTTCAAAAAATTAAAAAAATTAAAAAATGTAAAGAAAAATCAAAGGGTGAAAAGAATAAAAAATGGCCAAAAAAGTAAAAGAAAATGAACTCCACCAAAAGAAAGGCCATGGAAAGTGTGCAAGTCTAAATGCCACTACTTTTTTCTCTTATGTAATAAACAAATTTTGTGCAACTAGTAACTTATGCCACAATTGATGAACAGTCAAACAAATTAAGCTTGGCTTTTTCACATTTGAATTTTATGTTTTAGAGATAGACAATAAAATCTGACCAAACTGTTTAATCTTGGCAGATAAGTAGATAGGTAGAGTAAATAAAAGGAGCTCAACAGCTTAATCTGAGCCCTTGGATGTAATAAGGTTAGATTTAGATATATTTCTACATGTAAAAGAAAAGAAAGTGTGATAAGGGTTCTTGAGTATTTAGTGCACCTAATAAAGAAGAAAAATGGTAGGGTAGGTAGATGTTGTTGCAGAGTTACATGTGATGGATAATGACTCTAGATGTGTTAAATCTTTACTTTCATCACAAGTGCAAAGGCAGACACTACACTAGAAGAATTTCAAACAAAGCAAAGACAAATTATTAACCTCCCTTCTCATTTTCCCCTAAAAATTTCACTAATTTCCCCTAAGTACTAAGGCATTTGAAAATTAGAGGGGCTCAAGGCATTTCCTTGACCTTTGGAGGGACCGGACCCTCGGCCCAATAATTGAAATAGCCTAAGTACTTAAAACCATTCATCATGACATTTATTCACTTCTAAAAAATCTTTTCCTAAGTAAAATCCCATTTTACTTAGGAAAATTATGCAATATTTCATAAAATCCCTTCTCATTCAAGCATAAGTTAAATTCATACTTCTAATGTTTTTACACTTAGCGCTTCCATTTATTTTTCATATTAATTTTTAACTTTATTATTTAAATCCCTATAAATTTCTCTTTTTCCCGTATTATTTTAATAATAAAATCCCCAAATACTGTTATTCCGCACATTGGTTGAAATATAACCATATAATGATTAATTATGATTAATTGGTTGAATTTCCAATTAATAAATAATCCCGACATTCCGTCGTATAAAGGGATTAATTAACCCTCATGGTTAATTAATAACCTAATCCACCAATTAAATCGCCCCCGATGCGATTAATTCATAATAAATTACATCGGGCCCGCCCTATAAATTTGTCGTCATCTTCCTTTTCCAAAGACCGTTTGATCGACCAATCTGAGATCTATGGTTGACGTCCATATCGCTGCGCCTCCACGTCCGAAAGATAAAGCGCGATGGCCAAGCGGTTTTCTGAATAGTGCCGCACCACGTGTCGTGCATCGTATGGAATCGCTTGCCCTCTGCTGAAAACTGCCCGTCCCCAAAAGCGGTACGATGAATACCGTTTACTGCCCTCCGCATACGACAAACTGTCATTTCCCGCGTACGTCATCCATCCGAAATAACAAAACCCCTGCCAACCTTGAATTTGGGAATAAAACAAACAAATGCACGTTATTTTCATCATTTTATCCTGCGACCAGTGCTCCCATGCAAAAAATGTCAAAATCAGTTGTTGAAGATTTCCAATTGCCACTTTTCCAAACGATTTTCAGCTGAACCAGTCAGCTATTGCCTACACCTGTTTCCTCACTATTCACTTTCCGAAACAGGTATTTATCCAATTTCCGCCAAACCCTGCAAGTCTTGGTTTTTACTTTAATTCCACAGAAAATGACTAAAAAACTGTACAATTCGGTCTTTGTTTCACCCCATAAGTTCCCAGACTTGTAATTTTGTCCATTTTTTCACTGAAAACCCAAATTCCTTTCCGAATCCACAAGAACCAGAATATCAGAAGCACAATGGTGTGAAGACATGTTGGACCTTTTATAAAAAATATCCTTGGATGAATTTTGGTTATTTACTACAGTAAGTAATGGTAAAATGAATAAACAAAAGAAACAAAGAGCATAACAGTTAAAGAGTATCAGTGGTTAAAGTGTATCAGGTAAAAGTCAGAGTGAAAGTTAAAATGAAGTTACAGAGCAGTCAAAGGTAAACAGTAAAAGTAAATACAGAGACAGTAAAATGGTATAAAGAAATTAAAATACTTTCACCAACATTGAATTTTGTCTAAAGTGAAAGTAAAACAGTCAAAAGAACAAAAAAGTGAAAAGATGAAAAACACAACAAGAAGAAACAATTTTGTAGAAATTTCATGTTTTAGTCATTGTTTTGCAGAAACTATTGTGATCAATACAAGATGAATTTTACAAAATTAAAGGAGGTTTATGTTCTTACGAGGACCATCTACAAAAACCTCTCTCACTTTTCTAACAACTATTATGGTTTTGAAATATTAAACAATGTTGGAAAGCACTTTTTGCAGAAAATTCCAGTTAAGTCATTATATTACAGAGAAGATTGTGGCCAACCCGAAATACAACATACAAACCTGAAGGAGGTTTTTGATCCTAGGAGACCCATCTACAAAAACCTATCTCACTTTTTTCACAGTTATTTTAGAATCAGAGATACATGCACATCTTTACGGGTTATTTTTCAGACTCTATAAAACTCTGTTTTACACATATTTGTGCAGAGCCTATTGTGCACAGCTGGAGAGGAATTTTAGGAAACTGAAAGAGGTTTATCTCACCAACATATTAATCCACAATAACCTCTTTCACTTTTTACATATATATTACGGATTTAGAAATAAAAGATATCATTGGACCCCAATTTTGCATAATTGTTGGAGCAGAATGCACAAAGAAAGGAAGCAATTAGTGACTTGGATGCCTCATCATCAACTAAGAGTTGGATCAAATTCAAATTCTCATTTTTGTCATCACCTATCCATAAAAAATAGTGCCAAATAGATGCATTAGTTTGAGTGTTCTTTACTTAAGTTCGATTTATGTAAAACAGTTGGAGAGATTTGTGAACTAATCTTGATATTTTTCAAGATATTTTAGTTTAGAATTTGTATAAATACTTCACTCCTGGAAGTATTTTGGGGGTGGATTCTTAGACTTTGCTGTAACATTGATTACTTTAGAATAAAGTGTTGTTGGACAAATTTCGTATGGCTAGCTGGATAAAGAATTGATGCAAAAGACTTTTCACAAGATTCTTGAGTCAGACAACGGATCAATAAGTCATCTATCTCTTATGTTTTAAAGTTTTATACTTGTTTATTATACCATTTGTGTTTCATATCTGAATGATTAATGAAAAGGAATAAATCAGAAAGTGCTTAAGTGCAATATGTTTTCAATCGTTGTTATTCTAAATGTTTTCTTCTAAACTAGCTTAAACAGTGAATTCTTAATTGATCATGTTTTCTAGTTTATGCATTTTGATTATTTGATAAAGAATTCTTAATTGCTCTTTATTAATAATCATTCAATTTCCCTCTTTCAAATATGTTGAAGGATTATTAATTGCCCTTCACCCATTTTGAAGTCCATTCCATCCATTTTAGATCTTTAATTGTTTCTTATTTGATTACCTTGCCCTGTAAAACCATCTCTTGTTAAGAGACTACATCCAGTTAAACCATCTTTCTTTGACTCCATTAGCCCAATGGCCTAAACTATTCAGTCTTACTATGCTATAGAATTTCATCACCCAAACACAATCAAAATCCTTGGACTTTATAACTAGCCTAATATCTTTCAAAAAACAAAGCTAAAACTTAAAGAGAGAGTCCTCTCTGGGTACAGATTGGCTAGATTCTGTACCTAAAAGTTGGTTTGTGGTTACCTCGGACTATTTCTCTTGAACCTGGAGAAATCACTGAGTGATAACATAGTGGCGACTCCGCTGGGGAAGACTAACCTTTTTCTTCAGAAATATTTTACAGGTTCAGATCTTATCTATGATGGTGGACAATGATCAGACACACAAAGGGTAACATCATCCACCTGGGGACTCCAAATCAATTTCACAATCAAGACTCCACTGGAGGAATGAACCTCAAAGAACAATATGGAAAGATCAGGCTTTCAACTTGGATCTTAATCTAAGAAATTATGTTATTTCTCATTAAGAAAGTTTTTCAATGTATATTGTATTTTATAGAAGATCTTAGATTAATTTTTAATTAGTTTCCTTTGAGGATTGTAAGTAATAATTCTCCTAATCTCTTTGAGCAGCTTTCTTATGAATCTAATGATGATAATTTTCCAATTAAGAAGCCTCAAATAATCAACACTGATCTTACAATCCCTGTACATATCCTTGTACCATATAAAGTTCCAGATAGATATAAGCCCCTTATTTTACCTCCTATACTCCATGATTTTTCTAAAAAATACTACAAATATCTTCTTAGATTTGATGGAGAAAATGGTATCACTGCCCAAAAACATATTCAAGGTTTTAAAAATTATTTGGATTTATTTTAGAGTGATGAAGATGATGTTAAAATTAAACCTTTTGCTCTTTCTTTGCAAAATAGAAAAAAGAGTTGGTTCAAAAATCTGCCTAATTCTAGCATCTCAAATTTCCAACAGTTTATCAAACTTTTCCTTGATAGATGGATAATCAAAGTTAATCATTTTGTGATCATGGAAGAATATAATCAATTAAAAAGACATCCAAATGAAACAATACAACAATTTTCTGACAGATTTAATCAAGTTTATTATTCATTGCCAGAAAATATTAGACCTCCTCATGATTCGGCTCTCTTGCATTATCCAAGTGCCTTTGATCCAGAAATAGAATTTCGGTTAAGAGAAAGAGATCCAAAAACACTTGTACATATGCAGAACATTGCAGTTGATGTGGAAGTTAATCTCCAAATCAAACAGGAAAATTTGAAAGCAGAAGAAGAGGAAAAGAAACACATTGCAGAGGTAAAACTCAGCCTTTTGCGGTGTAAAACTCACCCGAGGAAAAGCCATCCCAGTGGAACGGTGTTATGCTCCTATACCAATAGGTGTCATCTATCATGATTGACTTGATGGGCTATGTAATATGTTCATACCTTTCCTTGTTGCAAAGGTTTTTCATATTGTCAAAAAATCAAAAATAATTAAAAAATGTAAAGAGGGTATACCCTAAAAGAAAAATAAAAGGGTGAAAAGAATAAAAAATGGCCAAAAAAGTAAAAGAAAATGAACCCCACAAAAACAAAGGCCAAGGAAAGTGTGCAAGTCTAGATGCCACTACTTTTTTCTCTTATGTAATAAACAAATTGTGTGCAACTTGTAACTTATGCCACAATTGATGAACAGTCAAACAACTTAAGCTTGCCTTGTTAATGTTTGAATTTTATGTTTTAGAGATAGAGAATAAAATATGACCAAACTGTTTAATCTTGGTAGATAAGTAGATACGTAGAGTAAATAAAAGGAGCTCAACGAAGCAGTAAGACCTTGGATGTAATAAGTATAGAATTAGATAGATTTCTACATGTAAAAAGAAAAAGTGTGATAGAGTTTGCAGTCCTGATGCCCTAATAAAGAAGAAAAATGGTAGGGTAAAGTAGGTAGGGTAAGTAGATGTTGTTGCGAGTTACATGTGATGGATAATGACTCTAAATATGTTAAATATTTACTTTCATCACAAGTGCGAAACCGAGACACTACCTTTGGAATAATTTGAGCAAAGAAAAGACCATTATTAACCTCCCTTCTCATTTTCCCTAAAAATTTCATTAATTTCCCTAAATACTAAGGCATTTGAAAATTAGAGGAGCTCAGGCATTTCCTTGACTTTTGGAGAAATGGGACCTCGGCCTAATAATTGAAATAGCCTAAGTACTTAAAACCATTCATCATGACATTCATTCACTTCTAAAAAATCTTTTCCTAAGTAAAATCTCATTTTACATAGGAAAATTATGCAATATTTCATAAAATCCCTTCTCATTCAAGCATAAGTTAAATTCATACTTCTAATGTTTTTACACTTAGCGCTTCCATTTATTTTTCATATTAAATTTTAACTTTATTATTTAAATCCATATAAATTTCCCTTTTTCCCGTATTATTTTAATAATAAAATCCCCAAATACTGTTATTCCGCCCATTGGTTGAAATATAACCATATAATGATTAATTATGATTAATTGGTTGAGTTTCCAATTAATAAATAAACCCGACACTCCGTCGTATAAAGGGATTAATTAACCCTCATGGTTAATTAATAACCTAATCCACCAATTAAATTGCCCCCGATGCGATTAATTCATAATAAATTACATTGGGCCCGCCCTATTAATTTCCTGTCATCTTCCTTTTCCAGAGACCATTCGATCGACCAATCTGAGATCTACGGTTGACGTCCATATCGCTGCGCCTCCACGTCCGAAAGATAACGCGCGATGACCAAGCGGTTTTCTGAACAGTGCCGCACCACGTGTCGTGCATCGTATGGAATTGCTCGCCCTCCGCTGAAAACCGCCCGTCCCCAAAAGCGGTGCGATGAATACCGTTTACCGCCCTCCGCATACGACAAACTGTCATTTCCCGCGTACGTCATCCATCCGAAATAACAAAACCCCTGCCAACCTTTACTTTGTGAATAAAACAAACAAATGCACGTTATTTTAATCATTTTATCCTGCGACTAGTGCTCCCATGCAAAAAAAGTCAAAATGAGTTGTTGAAGATTTCCAATCGCCACTTTGCCAAACGATTTTCAGCTGAACCAGTCAGCTATTGCTTGCACCTCTTTCCTCACTATTCACTTTCCGAAACAGGTATTTATCCAATTTCCGTCGAACCTTACAAGTCTTGGTTTTTACTTTAATTCCACAGAAAAAGACCAAAAAACAGTACAATTCGGTCTTTGTTTCACCCCATAAGTTCCCAGACTTGTAATTTTGTCCATTTTTCCACTGAAAACCCAAATTCCTTTTTGAATCCACAAGAACCAGAATATCAGAAGCACAATGGTGTGAAGACATGTTGGACCTTTTATAAAAAATATCCTTGGATGAATTTTGGTTATTTACTACAGTAAGTAATGGTAAAAAGGATAAACAGAAAATAAACAGAGAGCATAACAGTTAAAGAGTATCAGTGGTTAAAGTGTATCAGGTAAAAGTCAGAGTGAAAGTTAAAATGATGTTACAGAGGAGTCAAAGGTAAACAGTAAAAGTAAATACAGAGGTAGTAAAATGGTAAAAAGAAATTAAAATAATTTCACCAACATTGAATTTTGTCTAAAGTGAAAGTAAAACAGTCAAAAGAACAAAAAAGTGAAAAGATGAAAAACACAACAAGAAGGAACATTTTTGCAGAAATTTCATGTTTTAGTCATTGTTTTGCAGAAACTATTGTGATCAATTCAAGATGAATTTTACAAAACTGAAGGAGGTTTATGTTCTTAAGAGGACCATATACAAAAACCTCTCTCACTTTTCTAACAGCTATTATGGTTTTGAAAATATTAAACAATGTTGGAAAGCACTTTTTGCAGAAAATTCCAGTTAAGTCATCATTTTACAGAGAAGATTGTGGCCAATCCGAAATAGATCATACAAAATTGAAGGAGGTTTTTGTTCCTAAGAGACCCATATACAAAAACCTATCTCACTTTTTTCACAGTGATTTCAAAATCAGAGATACATGCACATCTTTACGAGCTATTTTTCAGACTCTATAAAACTTTGTTTTACACATATGTTTGCAGAGCCTATTGTGCACAGATGGAGAGGAATTGTAGGAAACTGAAAGAGGTTTATCTCACCAACATATTAATCCACAATAAATGCTTTCACTTTTTACATATCTATTATGGATTGAGAAATAAAAAAGATATCATTGGACCCCAAGTTTGCAGAATTGTTGGAGCAAAATGCACAAAGAAAGGAAGCAGTTAGTGACTTGGATGCCTCATCATCAACTAAGAGTTGGATCAAATTCGAATTCTCCTCTTTTTCATCACCTATCCATAAAAAATAGTGCCAAATAGATGCATTAGTTTGAGTGTCCTTTACTTAAGTTCGATTTATGTAAAACAGTTGGAGAGATTTGTGAACTAATCTTGTTATTTTTCAAGATATTTTAGTTTAGAATTTGTATAAATACTTCACTCTTGGAAGTATTTTGGGGGTGGATTCTTAGACTTTGCTGTAACATTGATTAATTTAGAATAAAGTGTTGTTGGACAAATTTCGTATGGCTAGCTGGATAAAGAATTGATGCAAAAGACTTTTCACATGATTCTTGAGTCAGACAACGGATCAATAAGTCATCTATCTCTTATGTTTTAGAGTTTTATACTTGTTTATTATACCATTTGTGTTTCATATATGAATGATTAACGAAAATGAATAAATCAAAAACTGCTTAAGTGCAATCTGTTTTCAATCGTTTTTATTCTAAATGTTTTCTTCTAAACTAGCTTAAACAATGAACTCTTAATAGCTTCTGTTTTCTAGTTTATGCATTTTGATTATTTAGTAAATAATTCTTAATTGCTCTTTATTAATAATAATTCAATTTCTCTCTTTCGAATATGTTGAAGGATTCTTAATTTTCCTTCACCCATTTTGATTCCATTTCATTCATTTTAAATCGTTAATTGTTCCCTATTTGATTACCTTGCCCTGTGAAACCATCCCTTGTTAAGAAACTAAATCCAATTAAGCCATCTTATTTTAATCCATTAGCCCAATGGCCTAAAATACTCAGTCCTACCCCTCTGTTATTGAATTCCATCGCCCAAACACAATAAAAATCCCTAAACTTTCATAACTAGTCTAATATCTTTCAAAAACAAAGCTAAAACTTAAAGAGAGAGCCCTCTCTGGGTACAAATTGGCTAGATTATGTACCTAAAAGTTGGTTTGTGGTTACCTCGGACTATTTCTCTTGAACCTGGAGAAATTAATGAGTGATAACATCGTAAACATCTTCTTGGTTGTTGATTCCCATTGCCAAGAAGCGATCCATCCAAGATGAATCTTTGTTCTTGCAGGAGGCTTGTTTCTGAAGCATCTATCTGAAGAATGAGTGTGCCGACCACAGTGCTTGCATGGATGAAGATCAAAATAGTGATCTTTCATATGGCCAACTCGATCACAGTGTTGGCATTTTACAATCTGATGTTGTTGTGGAAGCGGAATAGGATCTGGACCAACTGCAGGTGAACTGTCATATAGGAATCCAGCACTCTGAAATTTGATGGGCTTGGTGTAGTCTGGGATATGAAAGGACACATCCTTGTCATATCCAAGACCAGTTATGTGCTTGTTGTGGACAAGATCTTCCCAAGGTCTGATGATGGGCTTAGGAAGTGCAGGCTGAACTGCTGCATCTGCATGTAGATCTGCTCTTATACAAGGAACTGAATGAGGATCAACCGCAACTTCATCTTCTTTCTTTTGATGAGAGTCCTTATCAATCTTCTGAATAGAAAAAAGTTCAGAATGGTGACTCTTTTGCTGAAGTTCATCTTGTTGGAGCTGAGATTCCAACTGCAAAAACTCAATCTTTTCATGTGCATCTTGCAAACAACTTTGAATTCTACAAAGAGCATCCTTGCTCATTTTTATCATATCATCAACATTGGAATGAATGAGGTTATTCAAGAACTCTAATGCCTCATTGATTTTAGCCATTTCAACAATTTAGGCTCAAAAAATAAAGGGTGTCGGCTTCAACCGAAAATGCACCCGTTTACAATGTGATTCAACTTCCTTTCAACAAATACAAATGACTCAAGAGAACTTCCAACTATGGAAATCTCAAAGTACAAAATCTGCTCCTCAAGTGATGGAGGACAATCAATAATGACTTATTTCAACAATTCAAATTTACACTTCAAATCTTGATTGCAACTATGAAGAAGCAATATCCACTCACAATACAATGTCAGCTTAATACAATATTTCTGCAAAATATTTGTATGAATGTGCAACAAAAATACTTGTGCAAGAAGCCTTTAAGGCAGCTGATTTTTCTTCTTCAAAAAGTTGTTTTTCATCAAGAACAACTCGTCTTCACATGTCAATGCCACAAATCACAATGCAAAACTGCAATTTTCTCTATGTGTACTGTCCATTTACTGATATGTCATTTTCTCTTTGCTGCTGTTCATTTTCTCTCTCTGCTCTTCCTCTCTTCCTCTCTCTCTGCTGGTTTTGTTTTGTTTTGTTTTTTTTTTTTTAAATAATAAAATTAGAAAAAAAAACTTGAAATTGGAAAACTTATTAGAGGGAAGGGGAACTATGAGAAATTTAAAAAAAAAATGTGGGGGAAGGGGAATTTAAAAGGGATGGGAGAAGTATATCTGATTATATATATAATTTATAATTTATTTATTTTTTTTTAATTTTTTTTAAGGGATTAAAAATAAGGGGAGGGGGGAATTTAAAAAAAAAATTAACAATTAAAAAACAAAATTAAAAACTGGGTGGAGGCAGGGAGGCCGAAAGCTTGTGGGGTGGATAGGTGCTAGGAAGGGGGCAGATTAGTTGAGCGTTGTAGGTTTTGCAATAAGGGGAGGCAGGTTTGCTGTGTATGCGTGGGTGGGGTTGGACGGGTTTGGGCGGGGGGTGAGAGCTCGTAGAGCTGAGAGGGAGGGCGTATGTGGAGCGAGCGGAGAGAGTTTATGCGTATAAGGGAGCAGGGGAGAAGGGTAGGGAGGCCGCGTTGGGAGGAGTGGCAGCAGAGAGGAGTGTTGGAGTGATAAGGGTAGAGGGGCGGTGTTGCGAGGGAGCTGGTGAGGTGAGGAGCCCGTGAGGTGTGTAAGGGGAAGCCAAGGGCCGTAAGGCCTGGGGAGATGTGGGTGAGGGCTGTAGAGGAGTAGGGAGGGTCGAGCAAGGGTTGGGCGAGCAGGTAAGGGGGATGGGTATGCATCGTAAGGAAGGGGAGTATTGGTAGAGCGTTGTTGTGAGTGGGTCGATGAGTGTTGAGAGGGGAGTAAGGGGAAGTGGCAGGGAGAGTGGAGTGCGTAAGGTAGTTTGGGAATGGGTATGCACAGGTAGGGGTCGGAGTTTGGTAGATAGGGAGCGAGAGCTGGGTAGGCAGTGAAGGGGTAGGGTGATCTGGGTTTCCGGGTATGGGTTGAGCGTGCGAGTAGGTGGGGGCATTGGCATAGGGAGATGAGTGTTGTAGAGTTGAGGTTAGGGGGGCCGAAAGCCTGAGTTGTAAATTTTTTTATTTTTTTTAAACAGCAGAGAGATGAGGACAACAACAAAATTTTAACATGGTGTTTAACATATACCAAGGAGGTCTTGTCATTTGTATCGTCCAAAAATTGTTCATTTATGTTATGTAAAGGAGCTTTCCCCCTCAAAGAGGCTAATTTTCAAGTCGTTGATCTACCTTTTCTTCTATTTTGTGATCTGGTTGCATAACATTTGCTATTAAAGCTTTGGATTCTAGGGTTTCACTGTTATAAATAGGTCATCTTGGAATTTTTGCTATAAATTTTTATCTACGAAGCTTCATAAGCTAAAATTTTGACCAAGTGGATCCAAAATCTTGGTTAACTTCATGTATAAATTTCATATCTTGGTTTGCTATATTTTTTGAGATATGGTCTGAATAATTTAGGGTTTCTACGTGCTCCATAATTAAATCTCAAACAGGTGACTGAGGGAAAATCATGATAACTTTATTTTCAAGGATCAGATTGGAATTTTGTAAAATGTGACTGAAAGTGTACGGAATTTAGTTTCTCTTGTATTTATTTCAGGGCCGAAGGTTGAAAAAGTGACATGTGGAATCTCGTACAAGTTTTCTCTACTAAACTAGTCCATAATCAAAACATTGTGGGAGATTTGGCATAAATTTATATTGAAGAATCCAATCTTGGTTTGACTTGTGGGGTTGGAAATAAGACTCAAAGTGATACCACATGACTGAATTTCAGAACTTAGGAGGCCAAAATTTCAGAGATACAACAGTTTCAATATCAAGCTCCAAAAAGCAAGAAGAAAAAGGTGTGTATTTTTTAAAATTTGCATAAGTTTTGTTTGAAAAATAAGCCTGAATTAATTCAAAGCCATAGTAAAGAATATATGTCATTATTTGGTTCCATAAAGCTCTAATTTTATACATGAAGAAGAGGAAGAAATGCAACATGATATATCAAAATTATGCAACCAAGTGCAACAAATTTCACTCTCACAAAGAGTAACAAAAAATTAAATGGAAGCTAAGATGGATGGTTTGAAGAATGGTTTAAAATTAGACATGGAAGGTTTGAGTGATGGATTAAAAGAAAACATGGAAGGTGTAGAGATTATAAAAACAATATGTATACCAATGGATTCAATCCGATCATGCAATATTCTAGAGCAAGACACTGAATCCTTCTACAATTAATTTGTGGAAATTAAATATGATCGCACAATCATACCAAGTAAGAGAAAGAATCAAATCCATAACACATGAAATTTTCTGGGGAAAGAAATTTGCTCGAAACCCCTCTATCTGTATTGTATAAAACCAAGGAATCATGAAACAATTACAATGCACTCTTCTCACAAGAGTCTGTTGCACTCTACCAACTGTCTCACATTGATCCAGACAAAATCGACCAACACTTAGCCAATTTCCTGCCTCTACTAAGCATGCCTTGTTTGCGCAATTCTAAGAACAATTGATCCCTATTATTAGGAAATTCAACCTTCCAAAACAACGCAATACATCATGGGAAATCCTATGGTTGTCTAATTGCGCGTCGACAATTTACTAATAATACATCTTATAGATAACATTCCTTTAACCTTTGTCTCAATTGGGTCTTCATCAGAACTGACATGCATGCAACTATTAATATTATATCATCAGTCACTTGATAGATCACTGCATGTGAATTAAATCTGATTTAATTCACTTGACCTCTCACCAGTACAACAATCAGTTACTAGTGATAGTACAAACCATCCATATTAGCTTGACCTCTCAATAGGCTGACTTTAACTCACTTAATTGAGTTAATTTATCTCCCATGCATTAAACTAATACACTGACTGCAACTTGGACTCTAAAACAAATAGAATCACTCTACATGCCTCACCAACCACCCTCAACTCTAATTTCATGAGCTAACTGAGTCTATCATACTCAGTTAACTATTACAAGTGATTATGAGATAAAATTACAATTTATTGTCCAAGTTAATTAAGGGAAAATTAAATTAGACACACATTTCTTGTTGAATTTTCAACACTCCCTCTCAACAAGAAAGGGGTTATCAACTACCCCGATCCTGCCTCTATTGCATTCAAATTTGCTCTTGGCGAGCGCCTTCGTCAGAATATCCGCATCCTGATCCTCTATGGGAATGTACTGAAGTAACATAATGTGTATCTGAACACAATCTCTGAGATGGTGGTACCGGATGTCAATATGCTTGGACCTGTCATGGAATACTGGATTAACCGAGGGTTTTATGCAACTTTGGTTATCACAATGTATCACCGTCGAATCCATATGATGACCAAACAAACCAACAAGTATATTCCTCATCCAGATGGCCTCACATGCTGCCTGATTGGCTGCCATGTACTCTACCTTGGCTAAACTGAGTGCAACTGATATCTGCTTCCTGTTGTACCAAGAAATTATGTCGATTCTATGTTGAATATCCCTCCTGATGTGCTCTTCGTGTCTGATGGACTACTTTCCCAATTTGCATCGGTGAAGCCTTGAAGCTTCACTCCCTTTGTCCGTCTGTGCCATAATCTATACTCTGTAGTGCCCTTGAGATATCTCAAGACATGCTTCCCCGCCTTCCAAAAGAGCTTGGTCGTCTTAACCATAGCTTGTCTAAGCAAGTTAACTGCATAGCATATGTCTCGTCGTGTAGCTGCCTGTAAACAATAGCGTCCACTACCTCACCTGAAGTAGCATCCTCCTTCCTCCAATTTTCTGCAAGAGGAGTCTCCATGGGTTTACAGCTCTCCATGTGGAACTTCCTCATAATCTCTTTGGCATACTTTCCTTGAGAAACAAATAGCTCCCCATCCCGCTTCCATATCTCCAAACCAAGGAAATAGTGAAGGAGTCCCATGTCCTTCATCTCAATCTCTCTTGCAAAACCTTCTTTGCAAGAAGTTATGAGCTACTCATCACCTGTCAAAATAAGATCATCAACATAAAGTATGATAATCAAAAGCTTACCATCAACCACAATCTGGTACAGGTTCACATCAGCTTCACTCTTTTTGAAGGCCAACCCGGTGAAATTGTTGTCAATCCTGGTGTACCAAGCACGAGGTGCTTGCTTTAGCCCATACAATGCTCTCTTGAGTTCGCATACATGCGACTCCCCGTCAAAGGTCTTAAAACCTTCTGGCTGCTCAATGTACACTTCTTCCTCAATAACTCCATTAAGAAATATAGTCTTCACATCCATTTGAAGTATTTTCCAACCCATCTGCGCTGAGAGTACAAGGACAGATCTAATCGATGAGTATCATGCAACTGGTGAAAAAGTCTCCTCATATTCAATCCCCTCAACTTGTGAGAATCCCCGGGCTATAAATCTAGCCTTGTACTTCTCCACACTCCCATCTGCTGCCTGCTTCACCTTATAGATCCATCTAGATCCAACCACTAACTTCCCGATTGGTCTTGGGACAACATCCCATCCACTGTTCCTAATGATGGAGTCATACTCCTCGGCCATGGCGTCAACCCAAGTTGGTTGCTTCTATACTTCCTCAAAAGAGGATGGTTTTGTCACAATACACTTGCTCATAAGAGCCATGTATCCACTATACCTATCTGGTGATTGTCTCTATCTGCGCTGTGATGTAGGTACATGTTCTACCGCATCAAGTCTCAATATGTCAGCCTATGTGGTGTGCCTCCTACCATGTCTAGTGGATGGCTCTGCATGAGTTGTTTCTGCCACTCCATGATCCTCCTCATGTGGTTGCTCCACATCTTGAGGTTCATCCTTTGGAACCAAAAGTTCCTCGTTTGCATGCAAATCAAGCTCCCTCTAAAGGGACAATCGCATAGCTTTCTCCTCATCAAATTTTACATCCCGTTTGACAACAGTCATCCTGTTTTTCGGTAAATACACCTAATAGTTGTGGGGAGTATCAGTGTACCCCACAAATATCCCAATCTTTGTTGTTTGGTCTAACTTCTTTCTGGAATCTTTGGTCACATGGAAATAGACAGATGAGCCATACAAATTAAAATATGAAACATCAAGTTTCTTACCAAAAAAAGCCTCCTCTGGTGTACTCATGCCAAGTATCTGATGAGGACTACGATTTTGCACAAATACCATTGTGTTGCATGCCTTTGCCCATAGATGCAAACGTAGGCCCTGATCATGTACCATAGCTCGTGCTGCACCCAATATTGTTTTGTTATTTCTTTTTCAACCCCATTCAGTTGTGGGTTATGAGGCGCAATCAACTCTCTATGAATTCCTTCTTTGGCACAGAAGTTCTTGAATTAATTAGAGATGTACTCACCACCATTGTCACTCCTTAGAGCCTTCACCTGCTTCTCTGTATATTTCTCAACCAGTGCTCTGAACTCACAAAATGTTGAGAACGTATGATATTTCTTCTACATGAAGTAGATCCAACACTTTCTAGAAAAATCATCAACAAAAATCACATAATACATGTGCTTTGTTGTAGAAGCTATGGAGAATGGTCCACACACATCTGTCAAGGATTTTCGCTGCTCAGTTCTCCTTCTCGTGAAAAGTGGCCTTTGTATACTTCCCCATGGTACATCCTGTGCATGTGTCTATCTGCGCAAGAGTACCCTTTGGAAGCCCCATAAAAATCTATTGCATGACCTTCAAAGCACTATGGTGTAGATGGTCCAAATTCCTGTGCCACAACTCACCCTCATCTCGGCTCACCACTCTGTCTGCTTTACTCATCAATGTTGCGCAACCATCTACATCAAGTTTGTAGAGGTTCTTCACACGAACCCCAATCTTCTTAACCTATCCTGTGGCTTTGTGACGAAGGAATGCTTTCCCTTCACTGAAAACCACTTCATATTCTCTATCCTCCAACATAGCAACTTAAACTAAATTATTTTTCAAGCCTGGCACATGCATAACATATTTTAATAAGAAAGGTTTACCTGAATGTCTCTGGAAAGTAAATGTACCAATCTCAGTAGCGCTATACCTCTTGTCATCACCCATCTCGATGTGCATCTGAAGATCCTTCTCCTCCAAGCTACTAAAGAGTTCTTTGTCTCCCGCCATGTGGAAAGATGCACCACTATCCAAGTACCACACTGATCCCATCGCACTAGAAACCATGCATGTGATGAGTGAGAAGTCCAACTCAAACTATAAAGCCAAAGCATCACCCGCTGTAGATCCTGAAACCTTCTTGTTGTTCTTCTTCTTCTGTCGAGAATTAGTGGCATAATGTCTATGCTCGTGACAATGAAAACATTTCACTTTGGACATGTCATGCTTCTTGCCTTCTTTGCCAGTCTTAGATTTGGAATAGGATTTATTTCCCTTCCCCTTCTTTGCCTTACCAGCCAGGGTGTAATTTTCCTCATCATCTGTCTTGGATGAGGATCCATCCCTGGTATTCCACCTGAATTCTTCTTGTGCCAAATCCGACCAAAATCGCTCCCAATCCGGTAGATTTTCCCTCCCATTGACAGAGTCCTGATAACTATGCCAGCTCTTGGGAAGGCCTAGAAGTGCTAGGCTCACCAAGTCATCATATACTACAGTAATCTCGACGCTTCCAAGTTCATCTCAACATTGGATGAACTTGGCCAAGTATTTCAGAATAGTGTCACCTTTCTCCATTTTGATTTTCCTGAGCTTGTCTTTCAGTGCCAACTTTATGTGGTCATTGTTATTCTGAAATAGATCTGTCAAGGCCTTCCACATTGCATATGGAGTCGCCTTTCCATGGAGACTCGAGACAATGTGATCTCGAACTCCCTCTAATAAGATCCTCATCTCCCAGATGTGGGTGCTTGATAGAGTGATACGCCACCTGGCCTCTCCTATGATGGGTAGATGTCCATGTCACGAGGAGGCACATGGCCCAGGTGAGGGCATCATTGAATTTTCCAAATCGCAGTGTTTTGGCAATACTTCCCTTCAATTCACCCTCTATGACTTCATTGATGTTCGTCCTCATTGTAGGAAACCCATGCCATTTATGGCCCATGGCACTTCTCCTCTGCTACATTCCTCTCTCAAACTCTCTGCCCTCTTCGAGTTCAGCTCTGTCACATTCTGTTGCGGCTCTTCCCATTCGGCTCTACCCTCTCGCTCTACCATCCTCTTTCACTGCTCCGACTAGCCCATTGTCCCTCCATCTTCCCCTGCCCTTTCACTTTGTGCCCAACGATGTCTCTATGCTAGCCTGCCTCATTCAACCCCTTCGCACTCTTCCAATTTTGCCTCCTTGCCTCGACGACACTGCATGCGATGCCGAAGGGAAGGAGGTTGTGGCACGCCTTCGTGGCCACCCATTCATGTCTCAATGGGTCGCTCCATGGATTTCTCCATGGAATTGGAGGCACCGGAGGCCATTGACCCCCAGCTCCTCACTGCACACATTTCTCTGCGTCTTCCTGAAATGCAGCTTGGTTCATGGTCTAGGAAGCACTACCATAAGTCCACTTTGTCCTCCTCCTTTCAGAATCACCCCCACAAGATGGTAGCCTTGTCGGTCAAGACAACGGAGGATTCCTCGGTCAGTGTGGGAGGCAACAAATCTTCTGATGATGGCAATGATATCACTTCAGGTGCTTGTTCAACTTCAACGTCGGAGTAGCCCAAGCCATAGGATGACTACGAGTGCTTTATTGAGGAAGAGAAGCCTCCATAGCCCACTTTGCATGATAAAAACAGGCATACCTTGTGTTATGTTGCTCTTCTTTTACGGTTTTTACAACCATATCATAATTTTTATGCTTTTTTACTTTCTCCACTGGTTATCTAGTAATGGTATCTCTCTGTCTAAAGCTGGTTCCCTTTCTGGGGGAAGCAATTTTCAAGATACATGGACTGGTCCTTGATCTGGTTTCCCCTCGAGGGGCAACCCTTCTCTTTCTTTTTTTATTTTTCCCGCCGGAATTGGCTAATTCAGCAATTTCGGCCTGGACGCGGATTGTAAAAATGTATCTTTTTGTATGATATAATAGAAGGATATAATATAAGTAGAATTATTCAGAAAATAACAAGAAAAAAAAATATCCTCCTCGCCTTTTCAACCTTCTTTTTCCAAGCATCAAGAGTGGCGTCTGCTGCTGTGGGCCTTGGAATATCAGTGTCGATAAATTCTTTCAACTCGTTGTCCTCCAGAATTACCTCCATTCTTCCTTTCTATGCAATATAATTAGAACCGCCCTCGAGTGCATATTCCAATTGTAATCCATTGAAAGCCATCTTGATCCCCCTGTCGCACCAAAGAATATTTTTGCAAATTCGAATGTTGTTAAGCACAAATTCAATTTCTTCTCCACTATAGTGATTTCTGGCACTCTGATACCATGTAGAAATTATACAAACAATATGTATAACAATGGATTCAATCTGATCATGCAATATTATAGAGCAAGATACTGAATCCTTCTACAATTAATTCGTGGAAATTAAACATGATCGCACAATCACACCAAGTAAGAGAAAGAATCAAATCCACAACACATGAAATTTTTTGGGGAAAGTAATTTGCTCAAAACCCCTCTATCTGTATTGTATAAAACCAAGAAATCATAAAACAATTACAATGCACTCTTCTCACAAGAGTCTGTTGCACTCTACCAACTGTCTCACACTGATTCAGACAAAATAAACCAACACTTAGCCAATTTCCTGCCTCTGCTCAGCCTACCTTTCTTGCGCGATTTTAAGAACAATTGATCCCTATTAATTAGGAAATTCAACCTTCCATAACAATGCAATACATCATGGGCAATCCTATGGTTGTCTAATTGCGTGTTGGCAATTTACTAATTATACAACTAATAGATAACATCCATTTAACCTTTGTCTCAACTGGGTCTTCATAAGAACTGACATGCATGCAACTATTAATAGTAAATCATCAGTCACTTGACATATCACTGCATGTGAATTAAATCTAATTTAATTCACTTGACCTCTCACTAGTACAACAATCAGTTACAACTAGTTATACTGACATTAACTCACTTAATTGAGTTAATTGATTTCTCATGCATTAAAATAATACACTAACTGCAACTTGGACTCTAAAACAAATAGAATCACTCTACATGCCTCACCAACCACCCTCAACTCGAATTTCATGAGCTAACTAAGTCTATCACACTTAGTTAACTATTACAAGTAATTATGAGATAAAATTACAATTTATTGTCATATTTAATTAAGGGAAAATTAAATTAGACACACATTTCTAGTTGACTTTTCAACATAAGGTTTGAAGGAAGGTTTGACAAATTTGTTGCAATAAATGCTTCCTAATGGCAAAAAGGTATTCCATGAAACTCATGATGAGAACAAAATGAATGTTGATCATGATTTTAGAGACTCTAACTTTGGATTGAAGAACAACCACATTCCTAAGATCAATATGAGGAAGTTTTATGGCAATGATATCGTAACATGGATACTACAGATGGAGTAATATTTTGATCTAGATGATGTGCAACACACACAAAAGGTACTCATTGCATCTTTATATTTAGAACCCTACAATTAGTTGTATGGTATCGATGGTTTTTTTTCTCATAAACCACTTGTCACTTGATCAATTTTTATGGAGGAAATGATAACACATTATGAGGATACAACAAGCAACACTTCTTTAGCAAAATGATAAATCTCAAACAAAAGGGTTCAATGGTGAAGCACATTGAGGACTTCCAAGAATAGAATATCAGGGTAACTGATATTCTAGAGGAACATAAGATTGATGTCTTCATAGGGACTTTGAAGGATGACATCCAACATGAGGTTCATGTTTGTGAACCTAATTCATTGGATAAGGCATTCAGGGTGGAAAGAAAAGTTGAAAGAAAAATTATGGCAACAAGGAACTCTACCACTCACAACTATAAAGTGGGAATTGTTGTTGCTCCTATCCTTCCATAATCTACAAGGTTGACACCACAAGAATTGGAGGAAAAAGGAGAAAAAGGGCTTTGTGACAAGTATGATAGCAAATACACTAAAGGTCATAAATGTGTTGAGAAGAAATTATTTTACATAGATTGTGAAGAAGATGAAGAAAAGGAATAAGAAACATCAAAGAAGAGGATATACACCAGGAACCAACCCTAGAGAAAGAAAAAATGAATCCGACCATATCTTGTAATGCATTGGTGGGAATTACCACTCCTTAAACTCTCAATATAGAAGGATATATAAATAAGAAAAAGGTAATTGTGTTGATTGATTTGGGTAGTACCCATATTCTTTGTAAGATAGCCAGAATTGAATTGCTTTCTATATCCAACACTAGAGTGTCAAGTGATGATTGCAAATGGAGGAACTATAAATTTCTCTGGAAATTTCCATAATATAAAGCTAACCATGGGGGCATATGTATTGAATAGTGTAATTCTTTCCATTTGAATGGGTAGTGTTGATGTTGTATTAGGAGTCTAATGGTTACAATCTTTGGGGATGATAGCTTTAATTTTCAAGAACTCTTCTTGAATTTGTTTTTGGAAGGAAAGGAAATTAAATTAAGCGGTATCGCAAGGAAAACAAGGAAGATAATCAACTCTAATGGCATGACAAATATTTTGAAGAAAGAACAATGGGGCATAATTTCACAACTATGTTCACTAGAGATTCAAACATTGAAATCATATATTTCTTCAGATCTCCAAAAAGCCTTGGAAAATCATTCTAAGGTATTTGAGACTCTAAAAGGCCTCCCACCTATTCATGATTATGGTCATGATATTAACTTTGTTCGAGGAAATGTTCCTCCAAACATCGAGCCTTATAGATATCCCTATGCCCAAAAGAGTGAAATTGAACGTATGGTTGCACAAATGCTAGAGGTGAGTATAATCCAACCTAGTCAAAGTTCTTTCTCTACTCCAGTAGTATTGGTGCAAAAGAAGGATGGATCATGGCATATGTATCTGGATTATATGGATCTCAACAAACTCACTATAAAACATAAATTTCCCATTCCTATCATTAATGAATTTTTGGATGAATTACATGGAGCAATTTACTTCACCAGTTTGGATATTCGTTCAGGATATCATCAAATTAGAATGAAGATTGAAGAAATTTTGAAAAAAACATTCAAAACTAATGAAGGTCATTATGAATTTTTGGTCATGCTTTTGGGCTTTGATGGGCCCTGGTATAGCATCAAGGATATTGCAACTCCCAAGGCTTCTCAACTTAAATTATCAACATGGAGTTCGTACAAACTTAAAGGTGACAGTGCTATCTGCACAATAGGTTAAGTTCTACTCATGTCACCCTCAGTCATTAGATTAGATCAAGGCATACATAGACCACTCCTCCAACTAACTACAAAGATAATTTCTATGAAAGCATATCATGGTTGCAAGGGAATACACATGATCCTAAATGCATAAATGAATATACCATTCATTAAATGTAAAGACTAGTTGCAATTGAATGAAAGTAACAAATTGTACTAGTTGCAAAAATAAAGTATGTTACTCTATTTCCACACTAATTAATTCAATATTCTAATTACATGAACCATTAATCTAATTGCAAGTTACTTGAGAAAAATGGATTCAGTCCACAATACATAACTATGAAGTTCAAAAAAGCAAAGTGTAATCTACTTGTGGTTTTGTGTTTGGAGTGGAGGAAGGATAGGGTTGGAGTGGTCTTGGAGTCTACCTAATCATGAAATCAAAGGTTGGGTTCCATTATTCAGCTTCAAAATGCAAGAGTCAAGGTCCTAGGGAAAATCTAGTTGAATTTAGGTAGTGCTACAAGAAGCACTGTTTGCTACAGCAGTGCCTTGTTTTGCTACAAGAGTGGGTCCAAGAGATTTTTGAGGGAAGTATGATGTCTTGAAGGTGGATTAAGGTGAATGAAGGATGTGTGAGGCATTTTTCCAAGCCTAACACCCCTCAGAGGCCTCTCTGGCACAATATTTCATGCCCACAATGTCCTTCATTGGCCTTGGAAGGTTGATCTCGGTGACAGAGCTTGAGAGCAGTATGAGATGTCTAGGAGGAAGGTGGAAATGCCTAAGTTGATGTGGATGAGTTTACAAACCCCTGCTCCACTTGGCAACCCCTGCAGAGTAATAATCAGAACATGCATCTATTGATCAATATTGTAACAAGATAAATCAAGGTGGAAAAAATGAGTTGAATGGTATTTCTTCAAGATCTACTCTATCCTACAACATGCATCTAATATAATTGAAAATCAATGTTGCTAGCATCTAAGTTGTAGAAACCAAGCTTGCAAAATAATCTCAATCCAAAACTTAGTAATTTTCAAAAAATCATAAACACGTGTTTTTGGCTTGTTGTTGAAGAGTTTTCAACCACACTTCACACAAGAGAGGTGGTAGTCCAACCTACAAGTACAATTTTCCAATATAATCCCTACTTAAACAAGGAAGGTGTTACACGTCATTTTGTCACCATGACATTTAACTATCAATATGGATCTATCACCATCCACAGTTATGCTTCCTTAGAAGTCAAAACATTCATGTTCCTGAACCAAGTCTTGTAAAATGGAAAAAAGTTCTGAAAAAATCTTAAAGATTGCCTACGCGCTTTTTGTGGTCATTTCCTGCGCATGCGCTGATACTTCCTCTATTAGCCGCGGCGATCGCGGCTCTGTACGCCCATAAAAACTGTGCAACCCCGTAAAAGGAAGTAAACACAAAAAAAAGTAACTTCTAGAAGCCTAGTTGGCAGAATATTCTTCCAACTAAAAGCCTCTTGAGTCACGTCAATTCGAGCTATATCACTCCACTCATGGAGATTATCCCCTTGGATAAAGGAACCCTAATCCCTTCATTAGAGGATGTCATCCCTCTCTTGATAGATCTGAAACTTCCTCAATCTCTCCTATAAATTGAGTTGAAGCTTCACGGTTAGGGTAGTTGGGTTAACTTATTTTGTACATTGAAGATTACACCTTTGTACACAAGAGTTCATTGAAGATAAATCTATATTGGTCATTCTAGAGAGGAAGGCTTGTCAAACCAAGGAGCATGACTGCAAAGGCATACGGGAGAAATGTGCACAACTTCAAGGCTCAGGTTGTAAGATTGCTCTTTATAATTCTTGATAATACATATGGATCTTTTTTTCTCATTGTGTTGTTTTTAGATTCGTTGAAACAATTACAATTCTTAATCTCCTTGATCATTAAGTTGAACTGATGTTTTTTATTATTATATACTACAGGTGCTTTTGATTCTTTGCATGTTTATGATTGCAGGTTCTTCTCAGCATTGAAGGATTTCTTTAGAGCGAAAGGCAAGGTCTACATCAAACATCTCGTTGAAAGGTAAGAACATAACCTCCTCATTTCTAAGTTATAATAATCTAAATGCCAATAGTTTAAAGAAAGAGTTATTCAAATGTTTGTTTGTTTCTAGTTGTCTATTGGGATACTAGGGAGATCGCTCTTGTCTGCAAGAGGGATTTATCCAGAAAACAAATTGGCGACTCCGCTGGGGAACAAGCTTAATTTTCTCTTGATTTTGTTTGGTTTAGCATTCTAACTTTTCTAGTTTGACTTTTTTGAGTGTGGTTAGGTTTATAAACTTTTAGATTCTCTGAATTATAAAGCCTTGAGTTTGTTTTTTTAACATTTCTCTACCATGCGTTGTTTTATGTGATAAACAGAGTGAAAACCTGTGCAAGTTTGCAATTTAATTCAGTGCGCATGCACACTGGTTTGTATTGTCAACCTGCACACCCCCTGGGAAATTTTGAAAAAATTAATATTTTCTCTCCCAGAGTCAGATAACAAATTTTTTACGGTTTAACCTAATTTATACCAACTATCAGAGTTTGTCTGTGAACTCTTCCTAATTACCTTAGAGTATTTTTTGATAAATCATCATTTTTGCACATTAGGATAGGGTTTACCCTGGTTTAATGAATTTCTCTTTTGAGGAAAATAGATTCACTGCCTAGATCACTGGTTTTTTTGTCATTTCCCTCTAGAGCTACCAGGAGTCTTGTCAGCCTTTCTTGTTTTTGTGATTGTTTCTTGTTCATTTGCAAAAGGAAAATTTCTAGATACCGAAGGGTGATTTGTCTCAAAAGTAGTTTTTTATGCGTTTGTTTCTGCTAGTTAAAGGGAAAAAAAAATAGTTTGCTTTCAACTAAAAGAAATCAAGAAAATACATTCATAGGTATCTCAGTTAGGATTGTTAGTTAAGAGCTTTAATTTTTTGAAGTTTTTACATTTTTTAGGGTTTTTATAGTTGATTTTTCTTTTGAAAATTGTTTGTTCCTAAAATTGTATATTTTGGCTTTGTAATCCACAAACATTTTCATCACAAAGAGATATTGGTCATGCTTAAAATGAAATTGTTTTCTTGATGAAAAATAACTCTTATGGGATGTTTTAGGAAATTTGTACTTTTTTAGTCCAAAAGTCCTTCTACTTTCTCTTAAATAGAAACTCATCGAAACAAAGAGTTGCATTTTCATTATTGATGCATGTAGAGTATTTTTTGAGTCAATCACAATATCATTAAGTTTCATCTCCATACCCCTTTGCATAATCAACATATAAATTAATACAACGCTTAATAAAATTGATCTAGATATTTTTTACATTTTCTAGGGCTCATTCCACCAATCTAGCCAAGGATTAGTGATTTAGAATAGGGATTAATTAACTTTCCAAAGGAGATAAAACAAACAAGTAGCATCTTGCGGTAACGAAAAACCCAATTGTTGCAATTGTGCTATGGGAAGCTCTTCTTAAGAGATTCAAGCACGAGGTCATGTCAGACCTAGTGGAATAAGCTTACCTAATTCATTGGTGAAGATAGAAGAAGTGTACATAAAACAAATGGTAAACCTCAGATTAACCATTGTCGAGGAGCCTGGGATCACTGGTTAGTAAACCTCGTATTTACCATGTCGAGGAGCTTTCAAGGGGATTGAGCTTGGATATTCTACCCTTGTGTGTATATCGGGCCACAAACTGTTCCCCCAGGTTCAATTGTCTCAGTTGGTGACCTTAGTGTCCATAATATTTAGGAAATTTTTCAAGGTGACAGTGGAGGGAAGGTCCCATTTTACCTGGAGTAGAAGTTGACTAGACTCACTTGGAGTTTTCGGAGGGTAGTCTTCACTTCAAGATGCCATAGTGAAGTTACTTGCACCAGACTGTTTCATTGAGCAGGTTGTTAAGGTAACTGTTCCAATCGCTAGTTTTCCATATTAATCTGTACGATGTTGGATTTCATCACCAACTACTGATTTTATTGTGGAAACATATTGTTTGTGTGCGGATTGTTTCTTATATTTTATAGGCGCGTGTTCATTTGTTTGATTTAAGAGGCCTTAGGTGTGATTCTTTTGAATTTTTTTGATTTCGTGTGTTAAAGAAATTAACCATGGCTGAATTACCAAGATATTCACATCGAATGTAGGGGAAACCCCTTGAATATACACCCAGTTAATTGGAAAAAATCAAAATGGAAAGGGTTCAATCATCAGGAACCGGGTCTACTGAACAAGGAAAATCATCCATTGTAATACATCTTGATTTTGAAGTTAATCAACCTAAGATAACTGAAAAAGAACAAGAAAAACCATAAATTTCTGAATAAATTACAATTGAGTCTGTCATTGGTGAGTTGTTAGATTCATGACTCACTAAAATTGAAATATCTAAGCCCGAGTCTGATTCCACTTCAGTTGAGTCACTTTCGGATCTTATAGCCCCAACTCTTGGTCATCCTCGTTCACCTCGAGTAAAGCTCCTCATGAATGAGAATCTTCCTCCTGCACTTATTAGCATTGAAGAGATATTTGACATAGAAGAAGAGATTAAAACTCCCTCTCGTCAAGAATCTTTAGATTTGAGGTTTAGTGAACCAATATACCCTTTAATTCCTTTTCGACCAGATCCTTGGTATCACCAATTCACGGATTTTTTACATAGATCTGGTTATAGTCACTCACCACGCCAGATCCCATTCTACTCTTTACCCAAAAATAGTAAGATGTGTTCTGAAAGCCTGTCTATTGAGTCATCTATGTTTTCTTATTCACCATAATTTTTTTGTATGGCGGTCCTTCTATTCCTGCTAGGTACCAGTCGCTTTCTGTCACTTTTATGGAGCATCTCCTTTCTCTAAAACTTCTACTATGTCATTTGGTCTATTTGAATCTACCACCCAACCTTTGACGATAGAACATGTATATATGTTTTCCGGGAACGTCCCTCAAGATAGCTCACAAGGTGGCTATATAGCACCTAGGGGGCATCAAAATCTCCAAGGGCAGAAACCTCTCCAAGGGAAGTAGTCTCTCCAAGGGCAACAACCTCTTCAAGGGCATCAAAATTTTCAAGGGCAACAACTTCTTCAAGGGTAGCAACCTTTTCAAGGGCAACAATCTTTTCAGGTTGGAAAACCTTTTACTGGAACCTATCCAACGGTTGTAGGGAAAAATATTCCTGGTAATTATCAAACTTATGTTCCAATGCCTCAAACTAGTTATGGTCAACCCTATGCGTCACAACCTTCAATGGGAACTCCTTACCTAGGGATAAATACTATGTGGAACCCTTTGTTTACTCAATAGTCTTCGAAACCTACATTACAAGTACCTTATAATCAACTTGCTAAGCCAGTTGGACAATTTGGTTATACCCAAGTCCAACAACCTATTCAAGGTACACTTCTAATTACCCCAAATGTATCTTTTCCAAGTAGTCAGCAAGCTGGTCTGAATACTCCTAGTACTCTTATCCAATCTATTGTGAAAAATTATGTTCAACAACTAAGTACACCTATCCCAGGAGTTTCTCAAGTCTCTATTTCTATGACCCTTCAAATTTCAATGCCAGTTGTTACGCAGGCTATCCCTCGGACTACTACCCATCAAACTGGACCTACAGTCCAGTCGATTCCTCAAAACTTTGTGGGACAACCTAGTGCAACAACTATACAAACATGTCAACCTTTTAAAGATCAAAATTTTCAAGGACAACCCTTTGTAGGTCAACATGTTCAAGGGAAACCTTTTAGAGGACCAACTATTCAAGGACAACCCTTGGCAGGTCAAACTTTTCAAGGTCAATTTGTTTAAATCCAACCATTTCAAGGGCAATTACAATATGGAAAAGAGGGAAAAATCCAGCTTTTCAGAGCCAACCATACCCTGGTTATAGATATCAAATACCAGCTTAACCTCAACTTGGTATGGCTACCCCTTGATACCCTGGAGGTATACCAAATCCAACTACTCAAGCTATCCTAGGTTTTCCTAGGTATCCTCCTTCAGGTACCAGTGTTGTCCCTCAAGGTTATCAATTCACTCAACAAGACCCTAAGAGGCGGTTACCTTTCATTGCAACTTTAGATTTACCAAACTTGTCTCGGCTAACGAATGATCTGATTTACTATCTTCCGTTTTGGCCAAAAATGCCTACTAAGTTGCCCAATGACATTCCAAAGTTTGAAGAAAATTCAGGAGAAGACCCCTCGAATCATGTTATGATTTATCATTTGTGGTGTGCATCCAATTCTTTGATCGATGACTCTATCTGTTTAAGACTTTTTCAAAAAAAATTGATCGTCTTAGCCGCAAGAAGTTACATTGAGTTACCACAAGGCTCTTTCAACAATTTCAATGCTTTAGCAACTGCTTTCCTTACTCATTTTCAGTTGCCATTTCGTTATGATAATGGCACGAAATGTTTGACTTCAATTAAACAAAGTATGTATACGTACATTTCAAATCACATCCACGAATGGAAATGCAGATGCCACTTAGTCAAAGTTTTCATTCCGGATCAAATTCTGGCTGAATGGTTCATTAAATTATTACTTCCTAAGATTACTGAAGATGTAGCTAAAGGAGGTGTTTTAACAGAAGAGCAGGTCATCTCTGAAGCCTAGTATCTGGACCTTGTTTACACACAGTCTGGCACTTTTTATGAAAAAATTCCTGATTTACCTCACCTAGGTCAACTAACTACAACTCCTTCTGGTTCTCATTTCGCAGGCGGTGTAATCGGTATAGTTAATACATCAAAGAGTAAGAAGAAACCATCTAAATCTATTAATCCAATTATAACTTTACCTGATTCACCTAAAGGAGACTCTTCCATGGAAACTTTTGTCAAAATTCATGTCGTAGATTCATCTACCACTAAAACTAAATCATTCAGCAATAAGAAGAAAGGGAACGGTAAAAAAAATAAAAAAAATCTCCAAAATAGAAAGCAGAAAAAACTGAACCATTAGATGAAAAACGGAAACCTTGTTATCCTTGTCTTATCTATGACAAGGATCACTATACCAAAGAGTACCCACATCGGGCCGAGGTATCTAAAATTTTCAAAGGTTCACCCACACCCATTGTCCTTAAGATCCTTTTCCATCACAAGACAAAAAAATGATTAGATCTTCTTCCAATTCATCGATGAATATCCTGATGATGTCCTAAGTCATGGTTGCAACATGATCTCAAGGCTATGGACCTAAGAGTCCTGTAACTAGAAAGGAAACTGAATCATCCAGTCAACCTCCAGTATCAACTCCTCCTATTTTTGAACCATTACACATCGAGAAACCTAATCTTGATTTGGTAAGTAAACTGCCTGCCGAAGGTGTACTTCGAAAATCGGCTTTCAATCCACACGCGAGACCCGCTCAGAATTACAATATAGTTGAAGATCTGGCCATGTCCCCTTTAGCAATGTCAACCCTCGAACTGTTGCAATATTTTCCATCTCATAGGAAGTTACTATTATCAGCTATTAGAGCGATTGATCCTCATGATTCTAATCTTATTGTCTTTGATCTCGAAAAGTTTGTACCTAGAATCCCACACCAAATGGCTTTTCAAATTCCTATTTTAGTCAAATCTAGGCGATTTTTTTGCACTGCAATTAACAAGGGAACATCTACGTGCATTATGTCTTTAGACTTTTGGAAAACTCTTGGTTCTCCACCAATCAATAAGTCACCCATGATTCTTAAAGCCTTTGATGGAAGAGGTTTTTGTCCATTTGGAATACTCCAGGATTTACTTATAGAGGTAGAAGGAAAAACCGTTATGCTTGAGGTGGAAGTTGTTGATGCCCCTCTTGACTACAACCTTATGTTGGGTCGAAGATCATCTTATGCTATGACTGTTGTTGTTTCATCAGTGTTTTGATTGATCACGTTTCCTCATAAAGGAAAGATTGTTAAAATCGATCAGTGGTCTTATTTTGATTTTGATCCTACCTCTACAGATAGTATCCAACATGTTGGAAAGATGATTATCCCTTATGAAGATGTTGGGGTAGGACTAGTAAAATATTCTGCTCTTATGGGAAATTTTTCTATACCTCCTCCTAACGTACCTCAAACTATTACCAATATCAATATGATTACATCAAGCACAATTCCATTTGCCGACACATGGAATGTGCCTTTAGAATCTGAATTGGACTCTTATGGCGACGAGATGCCTTTAAGTCCATATGAATCGAAATATGTAACGGTAAAATCGCTTTCGAACATTTCATCAATTGATACTGATCAGATGAATGTGGTTAGTGAAGAGTCTTCTTCTCTATCGAGCTCAACCACAACATATTTTTCTGATCCTTTTCAACAAATGTTTTCAACTGATGAATGCCTTTAAGTCCATATGAATCGGCATATGTAACAGAAAAATTGATTTCTAACATTTCATCAACTGATACTGATCAAATGAATGTGGTCTGTTGTACAAACCAGCTCCTCCATTTGAATCTTGGCCATAGTCTCTTTTTTCCCCTTACCGCTGCCCCTTCCCGCATCGGAAATACATTGAAAAAGGGCTAAAGTCCACTTTGAAGGATTATATAAGGTTTAGCCCCTTTTTCTCCTAGCTCCACGCCTCCTTTGTTGCATGTAACCAAGCGCTGCCCCTTTAAGCGTTTATCGCAGATCGCATAATCGCGCCATCGCATGTCCGCCTCATCGCAAAAGCGCAGTTTCTCGTGCACGTTATCCCTCGCCATCGCATTTTCCATTTTTGCGATCCACGCTCGACTGACCACGCCCATCGCATAGCGTAGAGCGCGAAATTTTGGTTATTCCATTCTTCTTCCATCGCATTTTCTCCTCTTGCGATTTTGCGATATGCGCTCCGGGTCCCACCTCTTAAGCCTTTGCTTCGCTGTTTTGTTATGTCTTCCCTTTGTAACACCCCCGCGTCGTTCCATCATCCTCTCATATCTATGCCACCACTTCTGTTAGTCTCACTTTGTCCACTATCTCTGTATTTAGTTTTATTCAACAGGCTTTGGTTTTTGCAGGAACTTGTGGTGGGAACAAAATTAGTGGAAAAGATCCGGAAGTCATTATGATGTGACCTCCATTAAAGAAGGGTCCTTCGATCCATGGAACTCTCCAGAGAAAAATCAAAAGGGACGCATTTGGGCAGATGAAAACATTAATGCAGCAACAGATTATTAATGAAGAAGCAATGAATTTAGGGTCCAGCTCGAAAGAGGTTCCAAATTTAAATTCAAGAACAGAAGATCGAAAGTACCATGCACGGAAACAGGCGCCTCAAGGTTTTATTGCCACAGATCTTCCTCCTCTCGAAAAAAGCTGAATGTTTACATATTTTATTATTTATGTCTTGTGTATAGGCAGATTTTCATTTCTAGCATTCATTCCAGAAATAAATTGTAAAGTACAGACAATTATGTTCAGTCGTTTCACGGTGTGGGCGCGAATGTTTTCCGCCATTTGATTCAAAATAAGTCATTAAATGCTTTCTATCTACCGCCTCCTCTAGAATTCTCTATCTGGTCTATAAAAGCAAAAAGAAAAGACATTGTAAGGGTTCCAGATTTCTATCAGCAAACTGTGCAGTGAGAAGGCTCTTGTATACATCTTGTAATATTTCCTGTATGAAGTTTCAGAGCCCGTAGGGTCTCAGTGAGGAGGGGTTATAACTGTAATGAGGATTCTGGTCTCTGGTATCTCACAGTATGTAATTTCTCTTATGTGTTAATACAATATCTCTTTTCATGCTATTTATCTTCTTGTATCATGTTCTAGAATGCGAGTGGCTCACTAGTTTGCAGTAAGGATTCATCTTAAGTGGTGCCCTTTCTGGAATTAGTCAAGCGCTTTAAATAGGCCTAGTCATGATATATTGTTCCATGTTCACTCTTTCCATATTTTCTGCTATATTAGTTGCTTGAGGAGGGTGCTTTTAAAACGCCATTGTCATATAAGGATTCGTAAATTGGTGCGCCCTTATATGGTTCTGTTGTGTATCTGGGTATCAATCTCATGTCAGCTAATATCTTCTTTATGTTTCTTCATTGCACTCATCATCTGATATTTGATTTCTGTGATATATTATCTGAACTGGCCCTCTTTACAGTAAGCGGTCTCTTAACTGTCTGATGCCTTTGTATTGGAGTTTTACTTGATGTCCCTACATTGTTCTTGTCTTTGTACCAGCTTCTGAGAGAGATTGGTCCCATTCAAAATTAATTTCCTTGTTCAAAAAAGAGACAGTAAGTGAGTTCTTGGACTGACAACCCAAACTATAAAGGGTTCCTTGCTATATTAAGATGTCCTAGGCACTGGTCTATGGCAACTCTAGACTGTCTCTAGGAGGGTGAAAAATCATCCACAACATCTTTCTGGCGCCGTTGCCGGGGAGTGAATTCAAGAATATCAGTTTCCCTGGGTCTCGACAAATTGTTTTCACTCTCTAATCAGGTGAGCACAGAGAGTTGAAGAGTTGCATATCTCTCACCTTGGCGACTCCACTGGTCTTTATTTGATAAATTTTATTGGTAGTCCTAGCTCCTCGTAGGTCGCATTTGAGGTCAGATACAGCTCAACTGAAAACACCTTACGTGTCTGACCCAGAAAATATTATTCATAAAAGAACTTGGAAGGAGAGGAAGTCAGCCCGTGTTGAAAATTCTGAATATTCCGTTGAAGATTACCCACCCTCTTCTTCTCAAGAAGTTAGAACAGAAAATCTCGAGTTTTACTCGGAGAATCCACATAGAGGAAGTGCCTGGATTGAAGAAGAATCTCACCCTACTTTCGAGGCTGAAGAAATTAAAGAAGTCACAGAAGTAGTTGCTGTTAACCGTGAGTCATTCCCATCCACACCTCAGGCTTCTGTGCAATATATTCCCATTGTTATTCATACTCCACTTCCTCCTACTACTCTCCCTTCATTTGTACCTCAGACTGTTGTACAACCCCCACCTCCTCCAATGGCCAATGTTACTGCATTTCTTTTGAACAAATATGCCCCACTGGCCTTGCCCCAGATACTAAATGATATGCCACAAGATTATCTGAAGATTCTGCCAAGATTTAATGGTGAAAATGAAGTTGATGCTCAGAAACATCTCGAGACCTTCTGCTCTTTTGCAGAGAACTTAAATGTTGAACATTTGGATGTGGTCTTGAGATTGTTTGTGCAGTCTTTGGAAGGGGAAGCCAGAAAATGGTTTAAGACATTGGGAAATCGTTCTGTGACCACTTGGGATGTCATGGAGAATGTTTTCCTCAGGAAGCGGGGAGAGAAGAAAGATCATGGTCAATGTCTCACTGAATTTAATACTATGAAGAAGAAACATAATGAAGGAGTTTCAGACTTTATTAAAATATTCAATAAGCTATACCTGAGCCTGCCCCCTGAGATGAAGCCCCATGAAGCTGCTGCCAAGATAATTTTTATAGCAGCCTTTGAGTTCGACTTTGGCTTCGCCTTGAGAGAAAGAAAACCTGCCACCTTGGATGATGCACAATCAGATGCTTTGGAATTAGAAGCGAACTTTGCCTCCACCGGGAAACTAAAGGGAAAAACTAAACAAGATACTAGGAGGAGAGGCAAAGAAGAGGTTTCCGCTTCAAGTCAAGAAAAAGATCCAGAGAAATTGGATGAAATAAGTAAGATGATAAAGAAGATGGTAAAACTTGAACTGGAAGCTAAAAACGCAGCTCCCAAGAATTTCTATAACGCTCCAAACAGAGGATATAATCCCCAGTATAGAAGGCCACCTCTCTAGATATTGCCGAGAGAAACGAAAGAACAACAAGACCAGGTACCTCATCCCTTATATTTGGAAGGACCAGCAGATGACTCCACTGAAGATGCGGCTTATGGATTAGAAGATTCAAATATGGCTCTTTCAAATAATGATGATATGGAGTGCCCGCTGCAAGATGAAGACGAAGAAGCGGAGATTGACCATTACTGTAAGCAATTTGCTGATTTCATGGAAGCACAATTCAACGTAAAATATGATCTCAGATCCTCAAGGAAGAGGACTAAAACTCAGGAGCAAGAAGAAGAACCACCTCAAGAAGAAGCATCTGCTCAGAAGGAATCAACAACAAAGAAGAACGCGGAAAAAGGTAAGAATCTTCTGAATACCCCCTTGCAGTCTAATGATTAGATCCCTTCTTCTTCTAAAATAGTCAGTCCTCCTAATGTTGAGCCGGTGTCAAAAGAAGTAGCGATAGAAAAGCCCCCATCTGCTTTCAATTTACAAAAAGAACTTGAGAAAATTAAGATTCCTGTCCCACTGACTGAATTATTGAAACAGCCTGTATATCAGTCTCAAGTTACTTTCTTCATTCTTCCTCTCGAAACACCAATTACGCCTGATAGTTTAAATCTCCAAGAAGAAAGACCCATGGTAGTCTTTGGCCCACATGTCGAGGAGATAGACCCTTCTACTCCTCCCTTTTATGTATCCCTAGTTATACATGACCTGCTGTTACATAACAGTATGCTAGATTCCGGGGCTTCCCATAATCTTATGCCTCTGTCTGTCATGGAACAAATAGGACTGCAAATTACAAGACCATACAAAGATTTATATTCATTTGATTCTAAAAGAGTTAAATGCTTGGGAATGATTAAAGACTTAGTGGTCAATTTGGCCCAAATTCCAGCAAAGAGTGTGGTCATGGACATTGTGGTTGCTGATATCCCAGCTCGCTTTGGCATGCTGTTGTCAAGGTCATGGGGTACCAAGATTGGGGGGTCAATTAAATTGGATTTAACATATGCTACTGTCCCAGTCTTTGGGGGTCAAGAAAGGAGGTTATATAGGAAGACTAGATTTGTTAAAACGGTAACTAAGGCTGACTGCTCAGAGAACTCTCCAGTTTATAACAAAGAGGGAGACTTTTCATGTTTGATGTTAGAAGAAAATCAAAATTATGCTCATGAACCCCTTTTAGGTCAAATTCAAGCTGAGCAGCCTAAAGGAGATCAGGAATCAGAAATATGGACTTTGCATTTTGATGGGGAAAACTCAAGGGAAGGTAATGGAGCTGGGGTATTGTTGATTTCTCCCATAGGAAAATGGGTGCCACTGTCCTTTAAACTAGAATATGAGGCTACCAACAACGTAGCTGAATATGAAGCACTATTATTGGGACTGCAAACAACTAGAAACATGGGCATCCGATGTTTAAAAGTCCTGGGAGATTCTGAGCTAGTAGTGAGACAGATCAAAAATCAATGCCAAACTAAGCATCCTCGGCTCAGAGCATATAGAAACGAAGTATGGGACATGATGGAAAATTTCTTCTCAGCATTTAATTTACAGTTCATGCCCCGGGAGCAAAACAGAATAGCAGATTCTCTTGCTGTAGCTGCCAGTACATTCCGTCCTCCTCAGAACCCGCTTTTAAGATATGAAGTGGAGGTACGTTACAGACCATCCATTCCAGAAAACATAAAGCACTGGCAGGTATTTGAAGATGATGAACAAATGAAGAGATTCATGGAGACGGTGGGAGAATTCACAAATATAGAAATTGATGATAATGAGGAGGAAGAAGTTGAAAATATTGCAGAAAGTAAATGGGAAGAAAAGATAGCAGGAAATAGAGTGCTGCAGCTGAAAGGAAATGTTATACCTAGAGGGTTAGTGCCCCTAGAAAGATTATTTAATAAAGATGATATTCCATTGCAGCCAAATAAAGCAACAAAAGAAGACCAAGTAGGAGATTTGAACCTGGGTACTTATGCAGATCCTAAAATTATCAAGTTATCTAAGAAAGTCCCAGAAGATTATAAAGAAAAATATTTGAAGTTATTTCAATCTTACAAAGATGTTTTTGCTTGGTCCTATCAGGACCTAAAAACTTTTGATGTAAATATAATGCAGCATAATATTCCACTGAGGGAAGATGCAAAGCCTTATAAGCAGAAACTCAGACAGATCAATCCTCTGCTGCTTCCCTCAATTGAAAAGGAAATTAAGAAATTACTGAAGGCCAAGATAATTGTGCCATTAAGGTACTCAGAATGGATAGCAAATCTTGTTCCTGTGTGAAAGAAGAATGGAGAAATAAGGCTCTGTGTAGATTTCAGGAATTTGAATAGAGAATCTCTCAAAGATAATTATCCACTGCCTAAGATGGACCACATCCTGCAGAAAGTGGTGGGAGCATCCAGAATGCCAATGATGGATGGATTTTATGGTTATAATTAGGTAGCTGTATTCCCAGAAGACCAGAAGAAACTGCATTTACTACACCATGGGGAACATTTATGTATGCTAGGATGCCATTCGGATTAATTAATGCAGGACCTAATTTTCAGAGGGCAATGGACATAGCCTTTGTGGGAGAACAGGACAAGTTTTTGGTAGTTTATCTGGATGATATCACTGTGTTTTCAAAGAATGATGATGAACATATTGAGCATTTAAGAAGAACTTTTGAGAAATACATAAGGTATGGCCTGTCCCTCAACCCTCAAAAGTCCTTATTTGCATTAGATGAGGGAAAACTCTTAGGGCACATTGTAACAAGAGATGGTGTGAAAATAGACCCTAAAAGAGTTGAAGTAATAAACAACATTCCTCTGCCCAGAAATAAAAAGGAAGTACAGGTGTTTTTGGGCCGAATTAATTTTCTAAGAAGGTTCATTCCTAACTATGCTGAGATAGTTAGGCATATAACTAATATGTTGAAAAAGGATAGTGAAGTCAAATGGTCCCAGGAGTCTAGAGATGCATTCACAAGGATAAAACAGGCATTTGCTGAAGCTCCTGTGCTAGCAGGGCCAGATTACAAAAAGCCATTTATGATTTTCTCATTTGCTTCCCCTCACACAATTGTTGGAGTGTTATTGCAGAAAAATGAAGAGGGATATGAACAGCGTATAGCTTTCTTCAGTCAAGTACTTTATGATGCAGAATTGAAATACAATATATTGGAGAAGCAGGCATATGCCCTGGTAAAGTCCCTTAAAGCTTTCAGAGTTTATGTTTTTCAATCTCATATTACTGCATACGTCCCCACAGCCGCTGTAAAAGACATTCTGGTACAGGGAGACAGCAAGGGTAGAAGAGGAAGATGGATTGCAAAAATCCAGGAATATGATTTGGATATAAGACCTACCAAGTTGGTCAAAGGACAAGGACTTGCCAAGATGTTATCTGAATCAAATCATCAAGCTCTGGGCATTAATCTATCCATGTTAGCAAATGAAGAATCAGAAAAAGAAGAGGAGCAGCAAGGACTAGAGATGGCTACGCAAAATATACATGTGAAATATCTAACTAGTCCTTGGTATAAAGAAATAGCTGAATATATTTTAACTCTTAGCTGTCCTACAGGTTGTGATAAAGTAAAATACAGAGCTGTGAGAATGAAATCACAGAAATATGTAATTGCCAATGGACAGCTCTATTGGAGAGACCCTCTAGGTATATTATTGTTATGCCTCACAGAAGATGAAGCGCAAAAAGCATTAAAAGAATTTCATGAAGGGATTTGTGGAGGACATTATAGTTGGAGGGCCACAACACATAAAATCCTGAGGGCCGGTTTTTACTGGCCAAAACTGTACTCAGAAACTTTTTCCCAAGTCAGAGCATGCGACAAGTGCCAAAGATTTGCAGAGAGACAGAAACTAGCAGCTATGCCCATGATTCCCATCCATGTAAATGAACTGTTTCAGAAATGGGGACTAGATTTTATAGGAGAAATACATCCCCCATCAAGTGGCCAGCATAGATGGATACTAACAGCCACAGACTATTTCACGAAATGGGTGGAAGCAATACCTACAAGAAACGCTACAAATGCTGTGATCATGAGGTTTATAGAGGAAAATATCATATCCAGGTTTGGCTGTCCATCCAGAATTGTAACTGACAATGCGCAGGCTTTCAAGTCTGCCAGGTTTGTAAAGTTTTGTCAAAGGTATAACATTACATTGACTCACTCCACAGCATACTATCCACAAGGGAATGGTTTAGCAGAGTCCTCTAAAAAAACCCTGGTAAGGGCTTTGAAGAAAACGATAGCTGAAAATCAGAAAAACTGGGACTCTGAATTGAAGTTTGCTCTATGGGAAAATAGGATAACCAACAAAAGAGCAACAGGCAAGTCACCCTATGAGCTGGTATATGGGCGAGCTGCTGTGTTTCCTCTGCAATTAGCATTTCCAGTGGCACGTTTCATGCAAGAGAATCAGGAAGAACCAGATGACATGATAAGAAGAATTAATCAGCTGGTAGAATTGGAAGAAACGCGCAACCAGGTGAATGAGAGACTGATAGAATACCAGGAAAAAATGAAGGATATTTTTGATCGCCATGCAAAAGATAGGAATTTCCAGGTAGGAGACCTGGTTCTCAGGTGGGATGTTCGCAGAGCAGAAAAGGGCAAGCATGCCAAGTTCGACCCGCTGTGGTTCGGTCCATTCAAAATAGTGAAACTAGGGAGAAATAATACTTTCATGTTAGAAAATATACAGGGTGATATGTTGGACGCTCCCGTGAATGGACAATTCCTTAAACACTACTTTCAGTACTGACTCAGGCGGATCAGGCTTGGTGCATTTTATGTATATAATACATGCAAGTGTGATTTCAATTTTTGAAATGTAAATAATATAAATAAGCTAATAAGTTTTGAAGAAAATGCAAAGGGGTTTGAGGTCTGCGAGTTCTCGGCATGCCCGAGGACAAACATGCCGTCCCCAGTTGGAGCCGATGTTGTACAAACCAGCCCCTCCATTTGAATCTTGGCCATAGTCTCTTTTTTCCCCTTACCGCTGCCCCTTCCCGCATCGGAAATACATTGAAAAAGGGCTAAAGTCCACTTTGAAGGATTATATAAGGTTTAGCCCCTTTTTCTCCTAGCTCCGCGCCTCCTTTGTTGCATGTAACCAAGCGCTGCCCCTTTAAGCGTTTATCGCAGATCGCATAATCGCACCATCGCATGTCCGCCTCATCGCAAAAGCGCAGTTTCTCGTGCGCGTTATCCCCCGCCATCGCATTTTTCATTTTTGCGATCCGCGCTCGACTGACCACGCCCATCGCATAGCGCAGAGCGCGGAATTTTGGTTATTCCATTCTTCTTCCATCACATTTTCTCCTCTTGCGATTTTGCGATATGCGCTCTGGGTCCCACCTCTTAAGCCTTTGCTTCGCTGTTTTGTTATGTCTTCCCTTTGTAACACCCCCGCGTCGTTCCATCATCCTCTCATATCTATGCCACCACTTCTGTTAGTCTCACTTTGTCCACTATCTCTGTCATTAGTTTTATTCAACAGGCTTTGGTTTTTGCAGGAACTTGTGGTGGGAACAAAATTAGTGGAAAAGATCCGGAAGTCATTATGATGTGACCTCCATTAAAGAAGGGTACTTCGATCCATGGAACTCTCCAGAGAAAAATCAAAAGGGACGCATTTGGGCAGATGAAAACATTAATGCAGCAACAAATTATTAATGAAGAAGCAATGAATTCAGCGTCCAACTCGAAAGAGGTTCCAAATTTAAATTCAAGAACAGAAGATCGAAAGTACCATGCACGGAAACAGGCGCCTCAAGGTTTTATTGCCACAGATCTTCCTCCTCTTGAAAAAATCCGAATGTTTACATATTTTATTATTTATGTCTTGTGTATAGGCAGATTTTCATTTCCAGCATTCATTCCAGAAATAAATTATAAAGTACAAACAATTATGTTCAGTCGTTTCACGGTGTGGGCGCGAATGTTTTCCGCCATTTGATTCAAAATAAGTCATTAAATGCTTTCTATCTACCGCCTCCTCTAGAATTCTCTATCTGGTCTATAAAAGCAAAAAGAAAAGACATTGTAAGGGTTCCAGATTTCTATCAGCAAACTGTGCAGTGAGAAGGCTCTTGTATACATCTTGTAATATTTCTTGTATGAAGTTTCAGAGCCCGTAGGGTCTCAGTGAGGAGGGGTTATAACTGTAATGAGGATTCTGGTCTCTGGTATCATTCATTTCTCATGTCTTCATCTCTTCTTTACTATTTTCCCTATATTCTGGTATCTGCTTTCTCAGCCTATTGTGGTCTTTTACCCAGATTAGTGAAACTTTAATGTCAGCTGGTCATTATCTGTTATATCAATATATTTTGCCTTTCTCTGTTTTGTTGGAAATTTACTGTTGGGTTCATTCACCTCTGCATTCACCTCTCCTTTAACTCTTCCGATCCATTTTTTCGATTGATTATGTCAAGGAATCTTAAAATCCTATGTCCATTATTCATTCGGATTCTGAGAAAAACTTAGGAAATATTTCCATGACAATTCCCATTGACATATCAATTAAACCAAGAGTAACGGAAAACATTCATATAGGTTCTTCTTGCTCAATTGAAGAAATCAATATGTACAAAGCCCTATTTCAGGAATTCTGAGACATTTTTGCCTTTTCTTATGAAGAAATGCCAGGTATTTATCCTAAGATTGTGATTCATGAAATTAAGACATACCTAGATGCTAAACCTATTAGACAGAAATTGCGTCCAATACATCCACGAAAAGCTACTGCTATTAAAGCTGAAGTTGAAAAACTACTTCGTGCAAGGTTTATTTATCCTATCCCTTTAACGGATTGGGTATTTAATATAGTTTTAGTGACCAAAGAACAAGGGACTATCAGAGTATGTGTCGATTATAGGGATTTTAATAAGGTTTGTCCAAAAGAAAATTATCCCACCTATTACATCGACCAATTTTTTTTTTTGTAAATTAAGTGGGTCTATTCAAATTCATAAAAGAAACATATATTACATTGTAGCGTCAAGAGGCAAAAATTCAGGAACAACCGTCAGCGCAAATATATCACGCCCTCTAGGTAGGAGTATACAGTGAGAGTCTCATAGGGGAGAAATATGCATACAAAACCAGGAGAATAACAGAAAAACAGAGGCACCTTGATGCTTTGGAAAAAAGGCCATTGGGCCTCGAACAAAGTGAGAAATACAGAAAGACAGAAGAAATCAAACCCAAAGTAGAAGAACTAGGAGCCAGGGGAGTTCTGCACATCCGCATCGTCATTCAGGTAGTTGTCAACACTGATGGGTATATCCGGGGTCCCTTCCTCCAAGCAGAAGAACTAGCGACGAAGTGTGGAGGGGCCTGCTTCCTAGCAGTCAACCTTGGAGGGGCGATAAGTCTCCTCTTCAATCTAGGGGCTCTGATGATGGCGCGCCGCAGAGCTCCTTTTCAGAAGAGCATAGTGAGGTGAGTTGCAGTCGATGAAGCGCATATGGTGCACCTCCTTCACATACACGAGGAACTTCTAAGTCAGGGAATCTATTTTTTGTTCAAGCTCCTTGCTGTTATAACTCTGCTCCTGAAGGGCTATGGCTAGGAGTGTCTTGGTGTTCCACTGCAGGTCAATAGTTCTATTGTACAAGTTCTCCCGAGGCCTAGTTAGCCTAGGATCTAGGATCCATCTGAGAGAAGCATCTACTGACTTCGAAGGAGTGGCTCTGCGACAGATGTTGGCAACAGAATCCATGTTGGCGATTCGCCTCTACATGTCAGGGTTGGTGTTGTCCACATAGGTGCGGGGTGAATTTCTGGCAGTGGTCTCAGCCCGAGTAATAGGAGGGCAAGAAGGGTTAGCCCAGAAGGCCTGGCAACCACGACGAGCAGGGGGAGGTGATTGAGAGTGGCACGGGGCCATTGAGGCGGCACGATGATGAGGAATGGAGGTTGAGCAGAGGAGATGAGGTGGGGCGACACTGTGACACAGTTTTGGGGGAGGCCAAGTAGCTGCAGGGTTCACAAGCTTCATAGTGAGGATTGAGGTGTGAGTAGGGAGTTTAAATAGGCGACCGAGAGGTGTAACTGCTCTAGGAAGCCTCTAGTAGGCGTGCCGGAATGTCTGGCCAAAACATGCAAGGAATTAATGTTTGAGTGGAATCGTACTGCAGGGAATGGATTGACAGAGAGCTGCCTAAGTGATCAATCGTGAGAAGGAAGGCTAGTGGTGTGATCATGATGAAAAAATTGATTGGGGGGGAAATGAGGAGGAGATCGATTTAGCCTGCTGCAGATCTTGAACATTGATACGGAGACATTCATTTTTGACAGTTGGCTCCATTATGGAATCCTAGTCAGTTGAGGTGAGTCTGTTGGAATCTCCAATGCTGGTGTTTGTGAGGAAATATGCCAACTTGTTGGCCTTTCTCCGGACCGCTGAGAATGAAATGCCTTTGGCATTGTCAATGTTGAGCTTGATCTTTTGAAGGATTTTGCTGATGCGCCAGCATTCAGAGACTTGCTGAACGTTGCACCCCTGCTGAAGTTTCTAACAATCTTGGGTAGTGATGGTAGAGTCTTCTTCTACCTGGAGGGGCCATAAATTATAATGTATGGAAATGTTAAGCCCGTGAGCCAGCGCCTGGAGTTCAGCTGCATTTTTGGTGGTGTAATAGATGTTCCCATATTAGATCCATAGAATTGTGCCTTTGTGGTTGCGAAAGACTTCTCCAAAACCGCATTTCCAGGATTATCCTTGGAAGTGCCATCATAATTAAGCTTCATAAAGTTGGGATCAGGAGGAAGCCAAACAGTCTCTGGCATGGAAGTGGGGGAAGAAACAGGATGAGGGAGATGGAAGAGGGGAGAGAGGTTGAGAAGGGAAAGAATACGACTATCCTCCCTGGTCGCAGGGTATGAGGGGTCCGGGAATTTAGCTATGGAAACTGATTCACGTAGGGTTTTCTTGATGAGGTGAAGAAGTTGTTCTTCCTTGTTAGCCAGGTTTTTGAAGATGTGAGAATTATTTTCTTTCCAGAGAGGCCAACATATGATGCTAGGGAGAAGTTTCCAAGCTAGATTGATGAGGGGCTGGGAAGAGAAGGAGGGGCACCAACCGTCAAGGGAAATGAGGATGGAAGATAGATTAGGGTCAAAGGCCTTGAAGAGGAGGGAAAGCCAATTCTAGATATTGGAGGCAAAATGACACTCGTTGAGAATGTGATTGGCCGTTTCAGGGTTGGAGTTGCATAGAGTGTAGATAGACAGACCTATGAAGCCTTTTTTTGAATATTATCCCATTTGGTGCATGAATAACTAGAGAAAAAGAGATATTTTGGGCCAATGATTCCAGTTTTAGAGCCTTTTCAATTTGTTGTCCAGAGGAATGGGATCAGGGTCCAGAAGAAGACTATATGCCTCTTTGATTTTGAATTGCCCAGCTGCGTTGGAACCCAACCTGAGTTTGTCTGACTTCGCATCCCTTTGAATCTATATCTTGTTAAGCTCCTCTGCCAGAATTGCAGCGGACTGGTGGTGGTTAATCTGAGCCATCTCATTGAGGTCTAGCCACACCCTCCATTCCATGTAATCTGCAGTCTTCCAAAAGTATTTGACAACCTTTTTGTTAAGCCTTTCCATTTGCATCCTGATGGGGAGGAAGATTTCAGTGTTGAGTTTGGGGCGTTGCTCCCAAGCGTCGTCCCAAAATAGGGCATTTTTCCCGTTGCACACTTCCCAGAAGCAGTGGTATTGAATGAGAGATCTATTGTCCCAAGCTTGGTTGCAAATTGATGAGCCTTTGAGATTGCCTGAGAGTCTGATCAAGGAGTCAAGATGATGCGTAGGGCCATATTTAGATTTCCAAAGCTTAGCCCAGTGGGTGGTAGGATTGGTAATCCAACACCACCAAATTTTCGCTCCCAAGACCTTGCAAAGGAGATCGAGATCCCAGAGACTGAGACCACCAGCTTTTTTGGGCTTGCATAGTTTTTCCCAGGAAACCAATGCCCATTTGCCCTTATTTTCCTTGCCCTTCCAAAGGAAATCTCTTTGAATTGCTCTGATTTGGTTAGAGATAGATTGGGGGGTCGCAATGGCAGAGAATTGGTACTGGGGCATGGCTTGAAGGACAAAACTCACAAGGACCAGTCTGCCTAGGAAGTTTAGGAAGCAGAAGGTCCAGTTGGAATTTTTTTTTTGAAGCTTAGAGATGAGGGGTTCCCAGTTGCCTTTGGCCAAGGGTTTATCGATTAGGGGAACACCCAGATATTTCGATGGGAAGCTGCTAAGCTGGAAGCTAAGAATGCAAGCGATGTTGATTTGAATGACTTTGGAAGTATTAAGAAAAAATATTTTGGACTTGGTTTTGTTAACAGAGGAACCCAAGGCCAGAGCGAAATCATCTAGAATGGTTCGAAAGGCATGGGCTTATTTGGCAGAGGGAGTTCCCATGAGGAGCGTGTCATCCACGAATTGAGGGTGAGTGTTTGGAGGGTTGGGGGGGTAGAGGTTGAGGCCAATGATCCGGCTAGTGGTGGTAGCAGCTGAAATGGAGCATCCAAGGCCTTCTACCATGATCACAAAAAGGAAGGGTGAAAGAGGGTCACCCTGTCTGATACCTCGTGATGGGTTGATGATGGGAGAAGGGTTGCCTTTTAGGAGGATGGAGAAGAACGTCCCCGAGACCAAAGCCATGATCCAGTTTATGCTGTCTTTGCTGAGCCCAAAGGTTGCCAGTATATGCCTTATGTAATTCCAATTTATTTTGTCAAAATATTTGGACATATCCAATTGACTGAGAATGCCTGGTTCACTTTCATCCTTGAGGGAGTGGATGACTTCTTGAGAGAGGATGATGTTGTCCAGAATTTTCCTTCCTTCGATGTATCCATTTTGGTGGGGCGAGATGAGGAGCGGAAGGAGAATTTTGATGCGATTGGCTAAGACTTTAGAGATGATCTTGTAAATAAAATTGCATAGGGCTATAGGCCGAAATTGGTCCGAGGAGTCTACCTTATCCGAATTCGGGATAAGGGTGAGAAAGGTGGCATTGAAGGATTTTAGGATGGATATTTTAAGACGAGATTCTTCGATTAGGTCATAAACTTCATCTTTGATCAAAGGCAAGCAAGCCTTGTAGAAATCAATAGTGAAACCATCCAGACCTGGGGCCTTGCCATTGGGCATGGAATGGACAGTTGCTTCCACTTTAGCCATAGTTATCTTTTTTAGCATCATTTGGTTATGCTCTCTGGTTAGGATAGTAGGGATGTTCCTTGTGATTTTCTTGATGTCTTCCTCATTATCATGGTTGTTCTCCTTAAGGATGGTTGCAAAATATTGGTTGAGCTCAACTTCAATCTCAATGTGAGTGCTTAGAATAAGGCCCTGCTGATTTTTGAGGCTGAGGATTCTGTTGTATTTTATGTGTTGGTTCATGGATTTGTGAAAGAAAGCGGTGTTGTTTTCACCATCTTTGAGCCAACTAATTCTAGATTTTTTCCTCCACAATGTTTCTTCTTGAACTGCTCGGTCGTCCCATTTTTTTTAAGTTCAGTTTCCTCCTGCTTTTTTCCCTCTGTCATTCCATGGTGGATGATGTTATGTCTGAGAGCTTGCATTTTTAGTTAGATTATCTTTTTGTCTGCTATTATGTCTCCAAAGGTTTTCTTATTCCAGGCCTTGAGTTCCTGTTTGATGAGCTTTAATATTTGTTGGAAATTATACATTTTTTTGCCTTGCAAGGGGAGGGGGATGAACCACCACTCCTTCATTTTATCTCGTAATTCTGGATGGGTGATCTAGAAAGCTTCAAACCTGAAAGGAGATTTTGTAGGTTTTTCAGAGAGCTTGATGTTTAGAATGATAGGCCAGTGATTTTAGCTGGCTTGGGGTGCAATGCTAACTTCCGTTTCCAGGGAGTAAAGGAAGAGATCCTTAGAGAGAAGAAAGCGATCCAACCTTGAGGCTATCTGTCAGTCCCCTCCTCTTCTATTATTCCAAGTGTAAGTGCCATTTTTGGTGGGAGTGTCTATGCGACGCAAATCATTAATCATGGCTTGAAAGGCCGAAGAGCAGTGTCCAATCTTCAGAGACCTCCTCGCTTTTCCCCAAGATTAAGAATCATGTTGAAATCCCCAGCTATAAAACTAAGGGAGTGGTAGAGGGAACTGAGGTGTTTCTTGAGGCAGTTGAGCCAGGCTACCCGCTTTGAGGCAGAGTGGGGGGCATAGACATTAGTGATGCAGAGCTTTTATTTAGTGCCCGTGACTTGTAGGACCGTGGTGAGAGCATGTTTGGAAGCCAGAGATTCATGTAAGTGGAATTTGGAGTCCTTCCAGAAGGTGGCAAGGCCTCCAGCAGTGCCTGAGGCCGCTATGGCCATATGTCTGTAGTGATTTCTGAAGCAAGAATGTTGGATGGAGTCCATGTCATTCAAGTTTCTTTTAGTTTCTTGAAGAAGTACAATGTCAGGCTTGTCTAATGAATTTTATATTTCAGGATCATTTTCTTACTGGGACTATTTATTCCTCTCATATTCCATGAGGTGCAAATCATGATAACATATCGGGGGAGAGAGAGAGTGTCCTTATCTTTCCTTCATTGAATAGGCGGATTCTGAGCTCCTGAAGGTACTGGTTATTGGTTTTTTTTCCTCTTTTCCGAGTCTGCCCTTTGGTGATATGTTGGTTGGCTTTGAGATTGGCCATGATTCCGCCTGCTGGATTTTTTCCTTTGTTTTGATGCTCTATTTGCTTCTGAATACTTTGCTGTAGAAGGTAGGCCTCCTCAATTCGTTGTATGTACTCTACGGGCACTCCTTCTATACCTTTTGCATTCCAATCTTTTGTTATTTTGTGCAGGTCCATTCCCATCAAGACTTGCTCAATCGCTCTTTCCTCGGGCGTGGGTATGTCTTGAATGGTAACCATATCTATGTCATCTAGAGGAAAACTGACTTCCTATGTAAGAGAGATTGTAGTTTCCATTTTTGTGTCATTGATGTTCGTTAACATTTCCTTCTCTTTAATCTTTTCCTTTTATTTGTTGTGTTGGTCTTCGTCCTCTTGAAGTGTGGATAGGAGATCATACTTGTTTTGCTGGGTGAATTTTGGGGGATATTTCCTTATGTTCGTTCGTTTAATTTGCTTGTGTTTTCTTCCGGCTTTGGTGAATCCATGTTCAGCCTTTTTGTTTGCTTGATCATCCTTTGTAAGGGACTTGTTTTGCAAGCAGTCTCTGAAGAGATGCCCATGTTCATGGAATTTTCTATAGCGGAAGGGTATATCCTCATAATCCACAGTTTGGGTCCATATGTCATCCCTGAAATTCAGTCTGATGGCCTCTGGTAAGGCACCAAAGACATTGATGTAGGCGCAGATGCGGGTGTAGGAGATATAGTGCCCATTTTTTTGTACCTTCAAACATCTTTATATATTCTCTGAGTTCGTCCCCGATGGCCTTTAGGAAAGAGGGAGCCCAGTAATCTATGGGAAGAGAGTATAACCTAATCCATATCAGAACCCTTGTGAAATATTCTTTGTCTGGTGTGAAGGTTTCCCTCCAATATCTCATGTATAACCCTGCAGAGTTAAAGAATTATGGGCCGCCTTCAAATATTCGATCTCTGTCTTCCAGGAGCACAAAGACTACTGTGAAGAAGCCTTTGGATCCTAGCTGTAGTTCGATTCCTCATTTTGGATTCCACTTGGCATGGATCCATCCTTTGAGAGCTCTCTCCATGGGCCAAATGCCCATGAAATTGCAGATTATCGTATGTATTCTCTATTGACTGCGATGTCTGGATCTTGAATGATTATTTCAGGGATCTTTGCTGCCTTGGGGTTGCATGCATTCGGCTTTTTGGCTCCATCGTTAGTAGTTGATGTCGATTCTGCCTATGTCCCTACGGAGGGGAGGGGATTTTGATTTGCGTTCTCAGAGTCTGGGGAGGCCGCCATGGTGGTTGCAGTGGTAATGTTCTGCTGAGTGTCTAGAGTAGCTTGACCAGGCTCTTGTAGAGTGGGTTTGGGGCGCAACTCTAGGTCAGTGCGAGGGGAGGCAGAAGTGTTAGTGAGACAAGTGAAGAAGGAGGTTCCAGGCTAATGGGAGGTCCCCGTGACTTGATCTCAGAAGGATGGAGCCTTCAGGCCTCCATTATAATCCATTGAAGGAGCACTCGAAGAGATCTAGTAGGTCTGCGATGGCAGAGTCTGCAGCAGCCAGAAGCAGGGGTCGCAAAGGGGCAGGGTGCTTAGAGCATCCGCTAGGGTTTTTTTCCAATATATATAAAAAAATACATCGAACAAATTGTTAATGATTGTGCCGGAAATGAAATATTTTCATTTATGGATGGATTTTATGGTTACAATCAAATAAAAATACTCCCTGCCAATCAACCCAAGACAAAATTTATATGTCCATGGGGAACATTTGCATATTGTAAATTACCTTTTGGACTAAAAAATGTTGGCGCAACTTTTCAAAGAGCTATGCCTTACACATTTCACGATATCAAACACATTGTGCAACCCTACTTGGATGACTTACCTGCTCATTATTTACGTAGACAAGATCATCCTACACATTTACATTCTATATTTATGCGATGTAGGCATTAAAACATTCGTTTGAATCCACAATGTGTATTTTGTGTATAATCACGACAATTACTTGATTTAATTGTTTGTAAAGAAGGCATTTTTGTCGACTCGTTGAAGGTTGAGGTCATTGTGAATCTACCTCCTCCTTCCACTCTTCGCTAACTCTAGAGTTTGCAAGGGAAAGCAAAATTTCTAGGTCATTTTATCTCGAACTATGTGGAGTTAAATAAAGGTTTCACTCGTTTATTAAAACAAGGTGTTCCATTCATTTGGGACGAGCTTGCCGATAAATATTTTGATGCACTCAAACATACGTTGACCCATGCACCGTTGTTGCATTCACCTGATTATCACCGATATTACTTTTTGTATTTAGCTGCATTCGATTCCACGATTGGAATGGTTTTAGTTCAAGAGGACGACTCCAACAATGAACATGTGATTTATTACCAAGTCAGAACCTCACCCCGATAGAGATCAAGTATTTGGATGTGGATAAATTGGCCTTTGTAGCCGTTCAAGTTGTCCAACAATTATGTCATTTCATATTGTTACGTAAAACCACAGTGATATCTAACTACAACCCTATGATGTACATTTTGACGAAACACTGCTCATGGGAAAGTATTCTAAATGGATAGTTATCCTACAAGAGTTTGATTTGGAGTTCGAAAAATCTAAATCTAAGAAATCACTTGTTTTTGCTAAACTTATGTGTGACTTTCCCTACACTAAATTGGAAACAGTGGCAGAGGACCATCTTCTCGATGAATCCTTGTTTCTAATCAATAAATTAGATTCTTGGTATGGATATCTCATTATATATCTTCAAACCCAAACCTTTCAGCTAGAAATTTCACGATCTGATCAGCGTAGAATTCGATACCAGTCTCAACAATACAATATTGTTGGTAGCACTCTTTGTTGTCGTGGTGTTGATTATATTTTTTGACGTTGTATAACGCACAAAGAAGTCAAAAGGGTTTTAAATGACTGCCATTCTAGAGCATGTGGTGGTCATATGTCTGGGTTTGCCACAACCCAAAATATATTGCAGGTTGGATATTTTGGGTCGTCACTTTTCAAATACTGTATCCTTATCCTTGCAGTTAGAAAATGCCACAATTTCCATATTTTTTTTATCGAAATATGCGTGCACCTCCAGCTCCTATTCATCCAATCATAGCTGTCAGCCGATTTGAAAAATGGGGCATCGATTTCGTTACATGTAACCCTCACTCGGCCGGGGTCATGGGTATATTATTCTTGCTGTAGATTACTTTACCAAATGGGCCGAGGCAATTCCTAAATTCACAGATGATGGAAAATTTGCAGCTACTTTCATATTCAATCACTTTATTGCTAGGTTTGGTGTCCCTCAAGCTATCGTTATAGACCATGGTAGCCATTTTCAAAACATTATTATGACTGAACTTTCCGCTCAGCTTGGCCTACGCCATGATAATTCCACACCATATTACCCACAGGACAATGGCCAAGTTGAGGTTGTTAACAAGGTTTTAACCAACATTATTAAACAGATTGTAGGAAATCATAAATTGAATTGGCATACCATGATTTTTGCTGCATTGTGGACATACCATACCTCTGCAAAAACAGCCACAGGGTTTACTCCTTTTCAACTTGTTTATGGTTTAGAAGTTGTTTTACCCATTGAATGTGAAATACCGTCACTCACACTAGCCATTGAGTTGTTACCAATTACCTCTGAAGAGGAAAAACATTTCTTATACCTAACACAGTTAGATGAGACTCGTCGCACCACTGCATTAGCTGCCGAAGCTCATAAAAAACATGTTAAGGCTCAATATCATAAAAGCGTTAATCCTCATATCTATTCGGAAGGTGACCTAGTCTTAGTATACAATCAAGCTCATGATAAACTAGGCGTTGGTAAATTTGAACCAATGTGGCATGGTCCTTATATTGTTAAGCGTGTGCTTTAAAAAGGGGCCTATGAATTAGTTGATTATGACGACTTCTCTTTAGATAAGCCTAGAATTGGTCTTTATCTGAAGAGATATTATGCGTGGTTTTTTGTATGAAGATCTTCTTTATACATTAGTTACATTTTAGAATAACGTGCCTTAGATTAGAACATTGTGCCTTAGATTAGTTATTTTTCTTTCCAAGTTTTCGCTACGTTTGATGCTGATCTTGATTACTCAACCCCATCGCAACATGCATGGTTTCCTTGGTTCCGTTGTATCCACTAACAACTGCTGAGGTAACATGAGTGGAATTCTCTCCAAGGCGAAATATACGAGAGTGGCTCCATAGACGAAGTTCTTCAGGTTCCCATTCTTTTCTCGCGTGAGTTGGCCTTTCATATTGACCAACTCTTCTTCACACCAATTAATGATTGTTCCTTCAGAACACTCAACAATAGTCTGCATATGTGCTTTGGCAGCAACAGAGGAGCTGCATTGCCACACAATCGAGTAACTGTAAAAGCAATGATATAAATTTCTAGTTGTTCGATAGTTTTTATGGCGATACGACCAACCTTCAATTGTGAATCATGTGTGCAATACTGCATCATATAGGAAGCAGTAGGCAATCCCCTTGGTCATGTGTCGAATAAGGAAATATCTCTTCCTCTTCGAGGTAAACCGATGGAGAAATAAATATCCTTTGTCTTGATCACAAGCCTGTGATCCTCGATGATGAAGCACTATTCCTGGACGTCCCAGGCATTAACCAGTGATATCATGAGTTCCACTTGGGCTTTCATTCTTTGTATTGCCCAAAATTTATATAAACCATAATTATTCAACACACGAAGCATTGCTAGGGTATCCATGGCTTCATTATCATGCAATTCATGCTCACGTTCTCTCCACTCAAGCATGATTGGTTACCTGCAAACAATCATTTAGGAACATTAGAAAACTTGTGGGAGAATTTGGAGAAAATTTTATGGATACAAATTCATTTTTTGAAAGCCCCACGACGCTTGCACAATTTTTATTCATAAACAATGCATTTTTGCGCACGATTTATGTATAAAAACCGCGGCGGCATGGTGATTTTTTATATTAAAAAATCATCGGGGTGCGTGGGTTCTGCCACAAAAACCTGCACACCCCCGAGGGCGCATTATAAAACCTTTTTTCCTCCCAAAAAATGATTTAAAAACTTAAATTGAAAAACTAAAGGGATGAAAAGAAAGACAATGAAGAGATAAAATACCTGCAAAATGGTTGGCTGGTTCTTCCGATATATGCTCCAAAATATTTATGGTAAAAAATCCTTTTCACTGCTCTGAAAATCAAAAGTTAAAAATGATTTGTTCTCACCACTTTTTATAGGTTTTCATGAATAAAATAATATTATTTTGTCTATTTTGACCTTTAAAAGTTACATTTTGAATGTTTTTACCATGATTGAGAGCAAATGATTATAATTTTTTGAGTTTTTGTGCAGAGAACAGGTTGTATATGAAAAAGAATCATTTTGACAACGAGTAAACTTGTATCACTTTTTCGGGATCCCAAAAAATACGAAAAAGCGAAACCATGCAGTCCTCTTTTAAGCCCTTTTCAAACTCTCTAAACACGAAAATATCACCGAGCACTTGACTATTCTAAATCGTTAAAATAAATGAATAGTCATCTATTCAGTATAATTTTACCCCTTTTCCAGACTGAACTAGAATAATTACAAAAAATGTATACGTTGAGTAAGCATGGTCAATAGAGTTCTCTCCTATATACTTTTATCCTTTTTCGGGTTTGAGAGACTAAAATTATGAAAAAGAACACTACGAAGTTTACTTATGTTTTTCTTCTGACTCCCTAAAATTGAAAAACACTGAGTTAATCCTATACTGGACTCGTTAAAACTAAACAGTCCAGGACCTGTCGATTACAACAAGACATAACCACTCCTTCTTAGGGTTCTTTAAAAATACTGATATGGACTCGTCTAAAGCATGAGCTTATACACAACAATAAAATGTTATCCTTTTCAAGATTGACAAAAATAAAGAGGTACTTGCCAATAATTGATCAGGTGATCATGTCCAAACGGAAAAAATGCTCAAAAATGGAAATGCTCAGAAATGGTTGCAGTCTAAACGACCGGAAAGGTCTCGTCGCTGTGATTCTGGCGCCGCAAATGGGACTCAAATCCAACGTCGTATGTGAAAGCTATGAAGGTTTGAAGTCTCCAGTAAAATTCATTTTTCAATTAACCAAAGTTGACTTTTTTGACTTTCAAAATATTGAAAAACAATATTCCAAAGAATATTATGGGAATATTCCTCGAAATATTCCCTGAAATATTCCACAGGCATGAATTGGAATCCAACAAGTGGCAATTTCTGGTTGGAGGTTTGATTGATTGTATTACAGCTGACCAATGGCAGGTCGCCACGTGGCAGGCCCAAAGGCTGCCACATGGCCCAGGGGTCATGGCCAAAAATATATATTGATTCCACGGGATTTAAAAAAAAAACCTTTCATCAGCCAACACAGTGCTCCGACCAGCCCGCCTATACATCACATCTTAACTTCTATGCATCTCATCGTTTATTTAATGTTTAAATTTGAATCCGTTGGAGGGAAAAGGGGCTAGCCCAGAGCTCATATAACCAGCGCTGAAAACCCTGGCCTAAATTCCTTTACCGGCGGGAACAGACGGTTCACTTAACCGACTGTAAACATTGGCTATGTGGCCAATTTTTATGTCAAACTAAATGCAACGGTAGGAGATAACGGGTTTCCAGGCGGTTGGGTGGCGGTCCATGTGACCCCGCCCACATAACACTTAATGTAATGGCTAACTATCTGCCTATTTTGGGGCAGATTTTGCCATTTCCGTCAATTCCGCTGATTCTAGAGCTTAACTCGAGTTCACCCACATTTGGCGGGGTTTTCAAGTGACATTGGGCAGTTTTCTTTGGGAGGTCATAATTTCCTCAATATTGAACCAATTTGGACGAAATTTTGGTCAATTTTGGCTTTCTTGAGAATTTTGGAGAGTTTGGGATAGGTTGCAGAATGAACATAGGTGTTCTTCAGCCATTTTTGCTTCAGGGAAGAGGAAAGAGCCATCAGGGCCATCAGGGAGATGGAGTTGTATTGGGTTGTACTTCACTGTTTGAGGTGAAACAAAAGCCATTTTTAGCTTATTTTTGTCTTATGAAGTCAAATTCACAGCTTTTTTTCCTGTTTAGGCATATATTTCACTGTGTAACCATTTTTGAGCAAATTAATAGAGCAAGGAGATGCCCATTGGGGAGCCTTGGACCGACAGATGTAGCCCAAGAGGGGTGAACTGCCTCATCAGTTTACTGTGTTATGTTATGGTGAATTTTTCTTGTTGTGTATTTCTACTATGATATATTAAACAATAAATTTAAATAACCAATTCTCACACCTAAAACTCAGAAACATTACCAAAACCACTTTGTTTAACTTTCCAGTCATGGAGAACACTTTGCACATTAAATTATATGGAAATGGATACTTTGCATAGCATTACAAATACTTCCATTTTTAGATCAGTTGGTATCAGAGATCAGGATTTGAGCCTTAGGAGCTATATTTTTACTCTGCATTTGTTCTTGTGCAAAGATATAGTTCACTGTTTGCAAGTTTTGATGCTTACTGGGCTTAAACTCAAGAGAGGTGAAGGACACTTGGTTAGTGCATAAAGTAATCCACAACCAAGAAGGGCCAGAGAGAAACCTCCAAGAGCCATAGAAGAAGCCTTAAGCATGTCTTCAAGAGAAGGAGAAACTCCTGAAGACACTGATCCCAAAGAAGAGGAACGGGTGTTCCGAAAGGCTTTCTTGGACATGATAGAGATGGTGAGGATACTTTACCAAGAAAGGAATGATAGGCTTGTTGGAGAAGGGTCTAAACATCAGAAAGAAGGAGAGGGTTCTTCAAGATGAAATAAAAGTGATGACAAGTCAAAGAAAGGACATGGAGGTAATGGTGATCCACCATCCCCATCTTCATCCTCTTCCTCTACATCGTCATCCTCAACTTCGGTGAATCAATCTCACAAGTCTAAAACCACTGGTAAAAGTACATTTTTAAAGATTGATGTTAAATTTGAGTTGCCTATGTTTAATGGTGAAGTCAATGCAGAGAAACTTGACAATTGGATAAGACAGTTGTAAGTTTATTTGAGGATACAAAACCTTCATGAAGACGACACCAAGATTCAATTAGCCTCTTTGAGAATGGAAGGAGCAGCATTGGTATGGTGGGAAGCCAAGACCAAGGATGAAATTAAAAAATATGGTAAGATCACTTTATCATGGGCTGAATTTATTTCCGCAATTAAGCAACAATTTTATCCATTAGCTCATTTACAAAAGGCTATCATGAATTGGAAAAGTTTTAGACAACTTAAGCGACAAAGTGTTCAAGATTACACTCAAGAGTTTAGACGAAGGGTTTTATTACTTGGAATTGATTTGCATAGTCAAGATACTTTGCTGAAATATATAGGTGGTTTACACAATTATCTTATAAATACTATCCTTATGTTCAATCCTACTAGTCTAGACGAGGTTTGTGTCCAAGCCACGCATTTAGAGGCTAGAGGGAAACAATCTTTTGATGGGAATGTGGATAGTGAATTTAAAGGCAAAGGGAGGAAAATAAATGCAAACTATACGAAAGAAAAAGGAAAATACTTTTGTAAAAACTGTTCCAAAACAAGCCACGATGAAGACCATTGCTGGAAACTTCATTCAGAATTGAAGCCAGAAAAATTTAAAACCAAAGATAAGGCCAAAGAAAAGGGAAAAACGGTTGCAATAGTTGAACAAGATTGAGGGTTTGAATCAAGAGATGAAACTAAAAGCATAGCCATGGCACTAAAGAACATAAAGGGGAAAGAGATTGTAAATGAAACAAATCCCAGTTCTAGCACTTTAAACTATCACATAGAAGCTCCAAATGAAGAAAGGAGGATAAAGCTGTTTCATGTGAGGATCATTTCAAAACACACAAAGATAGACACACTATTTGACAGTGGGTGACAATCAAATCTCATCTCAAAAGACTTAGTCAAGAAGCTGAATCTTGAAAACATTCCACAACCTAAGCCATATCTACTTGGATGGATTTACAAGGATGCTAATTTACAAGTTTCAAGGAAGTGCATGTTGAGCTTCGCCATAACAACTCATTATGTTGACATGGTTGAATTAGATGTAGTACTGCTTGACATTACAGGTGTGGTGTTGGGTAGTCTGTATTTATATGATAGAAAAGCGATCTTCCATCGCCATGAGAACAAGTACCATTTGTTCAAGGATGGTAAGGAGTTTATTGTGAGAGCACATCGAAAGAAGCTAGAATCTTCTTTAGTCAATGCAAGGCAATTGAAAAGACTTGTAAATGCAAGTCAAAATTTGACTTTGTTGATGATTAAGAAAAAATATTTTGTACATAATCCTTTTCATGTTATTACTGATATAAATGATGAAATGTTTCAGTCTGAAAGTAGGTCGTCTTTGGAAGAAGATGACAGGATGTTGCAGAAAGTGTCTTTGGTGTTGATTGGTGTAGAGAACAAAGTGTCGGTGAAAAGTGGTGCAAAAATCCAAGAGATGGAAAAGCATGCAAGCAAAGAGGGCACAAAGTTCAGCATGGGTCATTGTTGGTTTCATAACGACAGGTTGGTATGGCGATAAAACTTCGTCGGGAATCGACACAAGTACATTGCTCATTCTGCAAAAATTCACCATGAGGACAGTTTGGATGGTGAATCTTATTTTCAGTTTCCTTTGAAGTTAGACCATTGTAGAAATAGTATGATTTCTGCAAATTTCAGTTGTTGTTCTACAAATTTAAAAAATTTGCAGCATGACACAGTCAAGGTTAGCAACAGTCGGTTGATAGATTCAAGGAAGAATTTATCTTTTTATGAGAAGCTCAATTTGACGAAGTTAGGAAGATTTCAGTGGTTCAAGGTTGGAAGAGTGGAGAATCAGAGGTGTTAGACTCCTATACCAATAGGTGTCATTTTTCATGATTGACTTGATGAACTATGCAATATGTTCAAACCTTTTTCTTGTTGTAAAGGTGTTCCATATTTTCAAAAAAATCAAAAAATCAAAAAATTCAAAAATTGTAAAGAGGGTATACCCTAAAAGAAAAATCAAAGGGTGAAAAAATAAAAATGGCCAAAAAAGTGAAAGAAAATGAACCCCAAACAAGAAAAGGCCAAGGAAAGTGTGCAAGTCTAAATGCCACTGCTTATTTCTCTGATGTAATAAACAAATTGTGTGCAACTTGTATTTTATGCCACAATTCATGAATAGTCAAACTGTTTAAGCTTGGCTAGTTCATTTTTCAATTTCATGTTGTAGAATAGAGAATAAATATCTGGCCAAACAGTTTAATCTTGGCAGATAAGTAGATAGGTAAAGTTAATAAAAGGTTCTCAATAGTTTAATCTGAGCCCTTCGATGTAATAAGTGGAGACTTAGATAGGTTTTCCATGTAAAAGAAAAAACAAGATTGATAAGGGTTTGCTAGTCTAAGTGCACCCTAATAAAGAAGAGAAAATGGTAGGGTAAAGTAAGTAGGGTAAGTAGATGTTGTTGCAGAATTACATGTGATGAATGATGGTTCTAAATGTTTTCAATTTTACTTTCATCACAAAGTGCAAAGGCAGATACTTCATTGGAAAAAGTTCACAGCAGAGCAAAGTCAAATTATTAACTTCCCCTCTCATTTTCCCTAAACATTTCACTAATTTCCTTAAGTACTAAGGTATTTGAAGATTAAAGGGGCTCAAGGCATTTCCTTGACTTTTGGAGGGACCGGACCCTCGGCCCAATAATTGAAAAAACCTAAGTACTTGAAATCATCCATTATCACATTCATTCACCTCTCAAAAATATTTTTCTAAGTAAAATTCCATTTTACTTAGGAAAATCCTTTAATATTTCATGAAAAGCCCTCAAAATCACTTTTATTCTAAGTCTAAGTGATGAAAGTATAATAATGCCATTTACTTTTGAATCTTCACTTTCTTGGTTATATTTAAGTATTTTGAGTTTACATTGTCCCTTTGTCATATTAACTCTAATTTATATATTAACTCCCTATGAAAATCACCTTTTCCTATTATATATAAATCCTTTTATAGTAATATCCCCAAAACCCTTGTATTATAATTTTTAGCCAAAAGTATTTAAGTCCCACTTATTCAAATAAAAAACCCACAATATACCCCCTTTTGGCTAAAATATAACTTTAAATATTATTCTCGCCCCCCTATGGTAAATAAATCGCATTGCTTTAATTACTGTATAATAAAAAATATATGGAAAAACTTTTAAACATGTTTTACGTGTTTAAAAAAAAAACAACCCACCAATCAAAACACTCCCGAAGCAATTAATTGATAAATAAACACGTCGGGCCCGCGCCATTAAAACCCTATCAACTCCCTGTCCCGTCCACCGTGCGATCGCCCGCTCCAAGATCAACGGCTCTTGTCAATTCCGCTGGCCATCTCCGATCCGAAAGTTAACGCGCGAAATGACAGCGGTTTCCAAACAGTGCGATGGCCACGCGTCGACCGTTCTGTGGATTCGCTGCCTCTCCGCCCAAAACCGCCTTCCCTCAAAAGTGGTGCGGAATAAACCGCTTACCACCTTCCCCCACGTGACTCATATGTCGTACATACTGACGTCATTTATTAAAATAATAAAAAATCCGCCACCTTTTGATTTTGTGAATAAAACAAGTCAGCCCGTGTCATTTTCATTTTCTCGTGCATTCACCAGTCTTCTATGCAGTAAATTTCAAAAAAACCAACTGTTGAAACCTGCCGACCGTTACTTTGCTAAAGAGAATCGAAAGTCAAGGATTCCAGTGTTCTTCCGCCTCAACCAGTACCTGTTCAAATCACTGTTCATTCAAAGCTTACCCGCCAATATCAACCGTTTACTTGTTTAAACACAAACACCCTAGTGTTGCTCATTTTCACCTGATTGTGCAGTAAAACCCTTTGTAACCCAGCTGCGCCACCTGAAGCCTCTGTTAACCAATTCGAGCATGGTTTACCTCCCAAAAATCATTCTAGATTCACTCCACATACCTCTCAAAATCAAATGAAACCTTTTCGACCTCCCCTGCAAACCAATGCTTTCTTAACAATTTGTTTTGTTTTACAGGTGATCAGAAGACCACATCCTTGGATAAACAGTCTTAATACTAGTCATAAGAATTGTTTACTCCAAGAGTGTTATCAAATCTATTCAAACAGAGGTTAGAAAGCATAACAGCTAAAGAGCATCAGTGGTTAAAGTGTATCAGGTAAAAGTCAGAATGAAAGTTAAAATGAAGTTACAGAGCAGTCAAAGGTAAACAGTAAAAGAAATTACAGAGGCAGTAAAATGGTAAAAAGAGGAAATGAAAATACTTTCACCAACATTGAAGTTTGTCTAAAGTGAAAGTAAAATAGTCAAAAGAACAAAAAAGTGAAAAGATGAAAAACACAACAAGAAGGGGTATTTTTGCAGAAATTGCATGTTTTAGTCATTATTTTTCAGAAACTATTGTGATCAATCCAGGATGAATTTTGCAAAAATGAAGGAGGTTTATGTTATTAAGAGGAACATCTACAAAAACCTCTCTCACTTTTCTAACAGATATTATGGTTTTGGAAATATTAAACAATGATGGAAAACACTTTTTGCAGAAAATACCAGTTAAGTCATCATTTTGCAGAGAATATTGTGGTAAATAAAAAATACATCATACAAAACTGAAGGATTTTTTTGTTCCTAAGAGACATATCTACAAAAACCTATCTCACTTTTTGCACAGTGATTTCATAATGAGAGATAAATGCACATATTTACAGGTTATTTTTCAGACTTTGTAAAACTCTGTTTTACACATATTTTTGCAGAGCCTTTTTTGCACATATGGAGAGGAATTTTGGGAAACTAAAAGACGTTTATCTCACCAACATATTAATCTACAATAACCTCTTTCACTTTTTACATATATATTACGGATTGAGAAATACAAAGGTCTCATTGGACCCCAAATTTGCAGAATTGTTGGAGCAGAATTGCACAAAGAAAGGAAGCAGTTAGTGACTTGGATGCCTCATCATCAACTAAGAGTTGGATCAAATTCGAATTATCCTCTTTGTCATCAACTATCCATACAAAATAGTGCCAAATAGATGCATTAGTTTGAGTTTCCTTTACTTAAGTTCTATTTATGTAAAATAGTTGGAGAGATTTGTGAACTAATCTTGATATTTTTTCAAGATATTTTAGTTTAGAATTTGTATAAATACTTCACTCTTGGAAGTATTGGAGGTGGATTCTTCTACTTTGCTGTAACATTGACTTTTGGAATAAAGTGCTTTTGGAGAAATTTCTTTGTGGCTTGCTGGATGATGAATTGAAGCTCAAGACTTTTTGCAGGATTCATGTGTCAGACTACAGTTCAATAAGTCATTTCTATCCTATGTTTTAAGTTTTATATCTATTTATAATATCACTGTGTTCCATTTCTGAATAATTGACATAAAAGAATAAATCAGAACTTACTTAAGTGTACTCTGATTTCAATTGCGATTATTCCAAAATGTTTTCTTCTAAACTGGTTATAAGCAATGAATTCTTAATTGCTCTTGTTTCGCTGGTTTAAACATTTTGATTACTATAGTAAAGAATTCTTAACTGCTCTTTATTTTTAATCATTCACTTTCTTTATTTGAACATGTTGAAAGATTCTTAATTGCCTTTCATCCCTTCAAAATCCATTCCATTCACTTTAATATCTAAAATTGTTCTCTGTTTGGCTATCTTGCCCTGCAAAGCCATCTTGTGTGTAGAAACTTAATCCAGTAAAGCCATCTTTTCGACTCCATAGCCCAATGGCCTAAAAATACTCAATCTTGCCCTCAGTTGGCGGATTCCACCATTCAAATTCAAACCAAATTTCTTGGACTTATAACTAGCCTAAAACTTTCTAAGAACAAAGCTAAATTTTAAAGAGAGAGCCCTCTCTGGATACAGATTGGCTAGATTCTATATCTGAAGGTTGGTTAGTGGTTACCTTGGGTTTCTTTCCTTTTCTTACAAATTTAAGGAAAATCTGAGTGATAACACAAGGTTGGAAGAGTGGAGAATCAGTCTCCTCATCTTCAATTTCTGTAATTCAGAGAGCTTTTGGGGTCCAAAAGCTTCCCATTAGGGAGGTGTGATCAGGTGATCATGTCCAAATGGAAAAAATGCTCAAAAATGGAAATGATCAGAAATGGTTTCATTCTAAACGACCAGAAAGGTCTTGTCACCGTGATTCTGGCGCCGTGAATGGGACTCAAATCTGACGTCGTATGTAAAAGTTATGAAGGTTTGAAGTCTCCAGTAAACTTCATTTTTCAGTTGACCAAAGTTGACTTTTCTGACTTTGAAAAAATTAAAAAAAAAGAATATTCTAAAGAATATTTCAGGAATATTCCACAAGGAAGAATTGGAATCTGACAAGTGGCAATTTTCGATTGGAGGTTTGATTGATTGTATTACAGCTGACCAATGGCAGGCCGCCACATGGCCCAGGGGTCATGGCCAAAAATATATATTGATTCCACAGGATTTTAAACAGAGACCTCCCACTGGCCAACACAGCGCTTCGACCAGCCTGCCTATACATCACATCTTAACTTCTATGCATCTCATCATTTATTTAATGTTTAAATTTGAATCCGTCGGAGGGAAAAGGGGCTAGCCCAGAGCTCATATAACTGGCACTGAAAACCCTAGCCTAAAGGCCTTTACCGGCGGGAACAGATGGTTCACTTAACCGACCGTAAACATTGGCCATGTGGCCACTTTTTATGTCAAACTTAATGTGACGGTTGGAGATAATGGGTTTCGAGGCGGTTTGGGCGGTGGTCCATGTGACCCCGCCCACATAACACTTAATGTAACGGCTAACTGTCCGCCCAGTTTGGGGCGGAGTCCACCATTTCTGTCAATTCCGCCGATTCTGGAGCTTAACTGGAGTTCACCCACATTTGGTGGGGTTTTCAAGTGACATTGGGTATTTTTCTTTGGGAGGTCATAACTTCCTCAATATTGAACAAATTTGGACGATATTTTGGTTAATTTTGGCTTTCTTGAGAATTATAGAGAGTTTGGGACAGGTTTTAGAGCAAACAGAGGTGTTATTCAGCCATTTTTTCTTCAGGGAAGAGGAAAGAGCCGTCAGGGTCATCAGGGAGATGGAGATGTATTGGGTTGTACTTCACTATTTGAGGTGAAACAAAAGACATTTTTAGCTTATTTCTATCTTCTGAAGTCAAATTCACAACTTTTTTTTCCTGTTTAGGCATATATTCACTAACCATTTTTGAGAAAATTAATAGAGCAAGGACATGCCCATTGGGGAGCCTTGGACCAATAGATGTAGCCCAGGAGGGGTGAACTACCTCATCAGTTTGCTGTGTTATGTTATGGTGAATTTTTATTGTTGTGTATTTCTGCTATGCTATATTAAATAGTAAATTTAAATAACCAATCCTCACACATAAAACTCAAAACATTACCAAAACCACTTTGTTTAACTTTCCAGCCATGGAGAACACTTTGCACATTAATTTATATGGAAATGGAGACTTTGCATAGCATTACAAATAGTTCCATTTTCAGATCAATAATGGTGGGGGAAATAGTGAGAAAATAATCCATCTTTTATACTTGTTTTTAAAAGCAACATATCACTCTTGAACAGGACACTTTGTCGCACTCATATCTCGGTTGGTTAATCCTTTTGTCTTACAGTTAATCAAACCTTATTGAAAGTATTCAACCGGTTTTGGGTATTATCTCTAAGTCAAATGTTTCCAAGTCATTTACAATGTCATTATGTGTTCAAGAGAAAGTTCAACTTCAAATTCACCATTCATTGCAAACATTTGTCTCCATTCGCATTGACCATCCCTGAGTTAATCCTTGCAAAAAAATTCTTCAAAACTTGACATAATGGTTTCGTGTCGCAGTCCCTCATGCGACGAATCAATTTCTATAGACATCAACTCATTATCTAGAAAGTTGATCTAGAAATCCTATCAGTATCTTGGAATCTACATGCCCTAATGGTAGGTTTCTCACCTTTGACAATAGGTTTTCATCACTGGCCTTCGATCGAATGACTCTATCAATGTTCGACTGCAAATGGGTTTCCTTCTTCACCTTGTCCCGAGGATGAACCACATTAGATGGTTCGAAACGTCAACCAAATCCAAATGATGTGATTAATCTGAAAGACATTTATCTGCAAATCATTCATTCACATTTCATAGATTGTACCGAAGTACTTTGAGAGCCATTGTCATTACTGGTGGTTTCTCTCACACTTGTTAACAATTTTCATCATTGACCAGTAATCAAGTGGTTTCTACCATGTTCGACTTTGAAACAATCAATTGCATGGATAGATTCATACTAGTTCGAGAAGCGGAAATCGAGACCCTGGATCTAGTTTCAACCATCCATGTTGTGAGGAGTTATATATTCATGATACAATAGACTTATTCATAACATATGGTTGCGTCCATACTGTGTCTAATTTTGATGAAATGCTAAAATAATATATATACGAGAACATTTAGTTAGTTTTTCTTTGAGTATGGGAATTCCTCCCTCAGTGATGATTATATATTTGCATTGAATGTTTCTTACAGGTTTTCGACTGGTGTCTCCAATCCAATCCTTGGAATGATAAAGTGCTTCACTCCCTTTGTTACACATCATTTTGTGACCATGAAATTTGACTGTCAATATGGATCTATCACCATCCATACTTATGATTCCTTAGAAGTCAAAACATTCATGTTCTTGAAACAAGTGTTGTAAACTGGAAAAAAGCTTTGAAAAGACTCTTAAAGATTGTCTGTCCGCTTTTTGTGGCCATTTTCTGCGCATGCGTTGATACTTCCTGTATTAGCCATGGTGATCGTCGCTCTTTTCACCCATAAAAGTTGCGCACCCCTGTAAAAGGAAGTAAACACGAAAAAGTAACTTTTAGAAGCCTAGTTGTGCGAATATTATTCCAACTAAAAGCCTCTTGAGTCGTGCCAATTCAGGTTATATCCCTCCACTCATGGAGCTTATCCCCTTGGATAAAGAAACCCTAATCCCTTGATTAAAGGATCTCATCCCTCTCTTGATGCATCTGAAACTTCCTCAATCTCTCTTATAAATTAAACTAAAGATTTAGGGTTAGGGTAGTTGGGTTAACTTATTTTGTTCATTGAAGATTACACCTTTGTACAAAATAGTTCATTGAAGATAAATCTATATTTGTCATTCTAGAGAGGAAGGCTTGTCAAACCAAGGAGCACGATTGCGAAGGAATACAGGAGAAATATGTACAACATCAAGGTTCAGGTGGTAAGATTGCTCTTTATAATTCTTGATAATACATATGGATCTCTTTTTCTCATTATGTTGTTTTTATATTCGTTGAAACAATGACAATTCTTAATCTCCTTGATCATTAAGTTGAACTAGTGTTTTTCATTATTATATACTACAGGTGCTTTTTTTTCTTTGCATGTTTGTGATTGCTAGTTCTTCTCAAAATTTAAGGATTTCTTCGGAGTGAAAGGCAAGGTCTACATCAAATATCTCATTGAAAGGTAGGAGCATAACCTCCTCATGTATATGTTATAATAATCTAAATGCCAATAGCTTAGAGAAAGAGGTATTCAAATGGTCATTTGTTTCTAGTTATCTGTTGGAATACTAGGGATATTGCTCTTGTCCGCAAGAGGGATTTATCCAGAAAACATAAGGAAATAAAAAGAGTTGAAGAACAAGAAATAATACAAGAGAGGGAATAAAGCCTCTGGGTTGGGCCCAAACCCAAGGGTTTCAACCCTCGAAAGTTAACTCAGCTTTAGGCTAACAAAAAGCTTTCCATTAACAGAAAATAAGAGTCACATACATCATATCAAAGATGAAAATAACATTGTCAAGATCTTAGCTTTCAATAGTTATTCCTATCTCCAACAAAATTTCGAATCCTAATGAGAACTTAGGCTTGTTTATTTATACAAAAAGTGGCCAAGGGGAAACTCCTTTGGGAGAGCGGTTGCTTCCAATTGAAAAATGTAGCACAAAATTCTCAATTTGTTTTTTCCTTGGTTAAATTGAGAAAAATCGAATTTCCACATCAAAAGACAACTTGAATGCAATTAACTTGTGTGACACGGCTTCTGTCACCTAGTTTACTCAATAAATTCAAGTTGGAGGAGTTTGAATTCAGTTAAGCATGTGTGATTTCTAATTTATAGAAATCAAAGTCAGTTATCTAAGGTTGTTTTCAGTTAAACTAGTTCTAACTGTTGGAGGAACTAGTGGAGGTTCAGTTAAGCAGTGGAACTTCAATCAAACTTTTTGATCATCTAGTTAACTGATAAATCATCCCAACATAGCTAATGCATGCAGAGAATTCGATTTCCCCAGTTGTGGTGGAGATTCCAAGGCAATGTACAATTAATTATATACTGGATTGAGTGTATAGTTCATTGTATTGGTCAGGTGATCAATCCTTGGAATTGCCCAGGAAGTTTAGATAAATTCCTAAATAATAGGGGCCTAATTTCTCAAGAAATAGCACAAGGAAATAGGAGCTCAAGCCAAGGAAAAATTTGACTAAGTATAGGTGAGAGGCCTTTAATGAGCAGAGATATAGGTTGTGCACTTGCAGGGTGAGTTGAGTTGAGAAAAAATATTATATTACATCTCTATAATTGCTTCCCCAGATAAAAATACTTGTTGCATGTGTGTGAATTCTTATTACATGTCTAAAATTTTTGTTCTAAATTTTGAAATAATGTCCACAAAATAGTAGAGTAGGTTTGTGTCTTGTGGTTTTGGTTACAACTTCATGAGAAGTTGCAAATATACAACATAATTTCTACCTGGTATCAGAGTTGGATTCACAACAGAGTAGAAATTCGAAGTTGTTTCTCTTAAGTTTGAATTTGGAGATCGGTGTTGCAGGTTTTATTCAAAACTAAGAATATGGCTTTTAATGGACTAAGGCCATAGTATGACCTGGAAGGCACCTCTAATTTTGTTGCATGGAAGGATCACATGAAGGAAGTATTGGATGACAATGGATTACTAGAATACATCAAGTTAGATGTTGCAAAACCACAAGCATATGATGCCGAGAACCTTTCTCAGTGGAAGAAATATGTGGCCAAAGAGAGGAGAATCGTATTAGATGGATCACTAGATCATATTGTTTTAAATATCCACAGAAAGGAATTTTTTTTCGTGATGCGGAAAGTACTGCAAAAAAATTGTTTGAGAATAATGATGACTACAAGAAGTTGTCACTCAAGGATAAACTTAGAAGTATCAAGATGCAAAAGATGATGTTATTCCGTAGTATCTGAGCAAGTTCACACAATGTCGTAATGAACTTGGCAGGGTTGGTGTAAATGTTCCTGAAGAATACTTGGTAATACTAATGCTTATAGCCCTTCCTAAGAGCTGGAATAACTATCAAGGTTTTGTGAACGAGAGGGAGAAAATATTGAATTGGGAATGGTTATGGTCTTACTTGGTACAAGAGGAAATAAGGTGGAATACCAGAGACGGAACCTCGTTCAAAGAAGAGAAATAGGACTTTGCTCTAGTTATCAAAGGAATGAACAACAAAGGAAATAAGTCCAAAGGTGAGGTTGAATCCAGGCAAGATGGTGAGAATAAATATTTGTAAAAAATTAAATGTTTCCATTGTCATGAATTCGAGCACTATGCCATGAAGTGTCCACATAGGAAGACAAGAAAGAATACCTTAGGAGGAGTAGCAGGTGAAGCCTTGTCTTCATAGTTCGAGCTTAAATTTACCCTCATTGCATTCATGGCCAACACTATGATGGGGAGTGTGTGGAACTTGGATTCGGGTGCCTCATTCCACATGAATGGGTGTAGAGAGTTTTTCAGTGACATGGAAGAGAAATATCTCTAAATGAATATTGAGTTTTGGGATGATGGAAGGTAAAACGTGATCGGGATTGGTACAGTCAACTTTCAGAGGGAGTCGGGTTCCCCCCTCAGACTCAAGTATGTCATGTTCATTTCAGCCATAAAGAAAAATCTTATCTCCGTTGCAATTTTGGAAAACTATGGGTATGATGTGATCTTCAGCAAAGTAATGGAATTCTTGAGACACATAGCCATAGGATAGGTGAAGCAGATCGGGGTTCAAGTCAAGAACCTTTATTCACTTGAGGTATAATATGCATGCACAACCTCAAGGAGAAAGGCAAGGATTATATATATGGTTGTTGATATGGAGCATGATTTGCCTCTCAAAATGGAGCCTGAGAAGGAGCCTTAGGAAGTTGTAGAGAAACCACAAATGGAGAGCTAGACGAGAGGCAGAGTGGAGGCATCCACTCAACCAGAGACCTCTAATGTAGGGAAAGTTCGAGCTAAGTGGGAAGAGGGAGTGCATGTAGCCATACCTCCAGGTGTGAGGTGGGGCGATGTGAAGCCCTAGTCTCAAAATTTCATAAATTTGGGCCGAGCTCATTGAGGTGTTCTCTTCATGGATCATTACCTTACTACAAAGGCCCACAATATTATTCAGTAGTAAAAGGATTAGTGTCAATGAGATACTAAGGAGTGAAAAGGAGTGTTGACAACAGAGCAAGGGGCTAGGGTGGGTCTAGCAGCAAGAGGACAAGCTAATGTGTTGGTTCCTAGTTAACAGATGAAATAGGTTGGGATAGATTGTCCTACCTGTTGTCCAATGTGATTGTCTCAGCTATAGCAGTGGTGGCCTCTTGGTCTCTACCTCGACAAGTCACAGTCCTTCAACAATGGTACTCGGGTGTTTGCATAAAGATCAAAGGAAAAAGTAGAATACAAGACAATAATTGCATTCATAACTAGATAATTAGTCAAAGAAGATTAAACATATTGCATAAAATGAATCATATCAACGCAAGATGGGAACCAGACATTAGTCATGTATATATTAATAGAAAGAAAGAGATTACAACTGAAGCCTTGACATCACAGCCTCCTTCAGTGGGTTCATTTGAAGCGCGTCTCGAAGGTTCGTCGGGGAATTGGGACGAGGCGAGGACACAAGCCTAAGATCTCTCTCGACAAGGGTCTCTTTCTCTTCTCTATCTCACCAGCTATTAAAATGTTTATAAATTCCTCTTCAACTATTCAGCTGTTTAGCTGTTCAGCTAGTGTATCTATGTGAGACAGGTTTATTTATATAGGGAAGGAGGAGGTTGGGATCCCTCAAATGGTGGAAGGGAGGCCTTATCCTTTGGGAGGTTCCCCAAAAAGGTGGAAACAAGAGGCCAAAGGAAGGTGCTCGTGGTTATGTAGTCGAACAACCCAAGTTGACTTGCTCACAAAGCAGTTAGCATGGAAACTTCGCCTCTATATTTAAAAAACATTCAAAAATAGCTCAGTGCGAGTAGCTCACTGGGACAGAGCGCCAATGGGCGCGAGGCTCAATGTTAATTTCCTTCATTGGGCTGAGGGCATAACGGTCTACCAGTGCCGACCCAAAAACATGTGTTTCTGATGGTCTGCTAAGGGAACGTTCTCCTCATGACAAGTGATGCAATTATGCTCTTTACAAGGCATGCCACTTCATATTAGTCACATAAATGGTCCTCCAATGTGTAAGACGAGGATTGTAGGGACGGTGACAAAATGCTGTGTAACAGGGGCACAGTAGCAGAGTCAGAAGAAACACAATTTTATGAGTAGACTATTGCAGACACAGTTGATTCGGTGTTTTTCTTTTTTTCTTCTCAGTTTCAGATGTTGCAGTAGTAGCAACAACAGCGAGAGGTGTTGCATCTAGCACATTCCATAGGTGTAGGATAAGGGTGGTCAATAATCCCTTTCTTGTTGAGGGAGTGTTGAAAAATGCAGCAAGGAATTCTCAATTTGTTTTTGCCTTGATTAAATTGAGAAAATTTCAATTTCCACATCAACATACAACTTGGATGCAGTTGACTTGTGTGACATGGTTTGTGTCACTCATTTTACTGAGTAAATTCAAGTTGGAGGAGTTAGAGTTCAGTTAATCATGTGTGATTGCTAATTTGTAGCAATAAAGGTCCGTTATATAAAGTTTTTTTTCAATTAAACTAGTTCTAACTATTGAAGGAACTAGTGGAGGGTGAGTTAAGTAGTGGGACTTCAGTCAAACTCAGTGATCATCCAGTTAACTAATAAATCAACCCAAAATAGCTAGTGCATGTAGAGAATTTGAGTTCCCCAGTTGTGGTGGAGAATCCAAGGCAGTGTACGATTAATTATATACTAGAATGAGTGTATAGTTCATTGTAATGGTCAAATGATCAATCCTTGGAATTGCACAAGAATTTTGGATAAATTCGTAAATAATAGGGGCCTAATTTCTCAAGAAGTAGTGCAAGGAAATAGGAGCTTGAGCCAAGGCAGAATTTGACTGAGTTTGGGTCAGAGGCCTTCAGTGAGTAGAGAAATAGGTTGTGCACTTACATGGTGAGCTCAATTGAGAAAAGCAATTGTATTACATCTATATTTCATCTGATTAATGCAAGAGGCATTAGGGTTTTTAACAGATTGCTTTCCCCAAATAAAAATACTTGTTGCATGTGTGTGAATTATTATTGCATGTCTAAAATTTGTGTTCTAAATTGTGAAATAATTTCTGCATAATAGTAGAGTAAGTTTGTGTCTTGTGATTTTGGTTAAAACTTCATGAGCAGTTGAAAATATACAGCGTAATTTCTATACTTCCCTTCAAAATCTCAAAATTGGTGGATGTGGCCCTTGGATCTTCACATGCATTTGAGTTCCTTGGCTGCTCGTGGACTTCGAGTTGTTGGTTAGGAATCTTTGGTCTCAAGTTGAGTTGGAGATTTAATGTAGTAGTCAAGCCTCCTAGATTCTCACTAGATGCCTCCAATGAGCCTGTGCATAGTAAATATCTAAAAAAATGTTTCTTTGGTCTACATATTAATCAAATTAGGCAATGAAATATGACAAGCACACTTTAATCTCCATAGTAAGAATATTATGGCTAAAAATAAAAATTAATGTGAGAAAAAGAGAGTTTAAGGGTTGGAGAATAACACAATGGGCCTAAAAATATAACTATTGATGGGACCCATCATCACCCCTATGTTGAAGGTGTTTCTCACCCTCTGAGAAGCTCAGTCACTGATGTGAAGTTCATTCATGGCCTTGGTTCCCTATTTGACATCCTAAGGCATCTTAGATAATGTGCCTTCCTGTGGATAGAATCCTGCATTTTCTTCTATGTTTGTCCACTCCTTTTGTTCTTCTGCCTAGTCTCTTCTCTCTTGTAGGCCCTGTTGGAGTGGGGTCCGGAGAGAGGTCCCCTAACTGGAATTTTGGAACAATTTTGTAATAGTTTAGTCTAGCGTAGGGTTTTTGGGGCAGATCAAAGCCCCCAATGAATTGTAATGATTCAAAGGGTAGACCAAGAGTCTGCAAACCACGGTTTGTGGACCATAAAGTAGCGCAGGCTAATATGATATAAATAGATGGATAAGTTGAGTCTAGAAGTAAGTTTTTGATTATGATTAAGCTTGGATACAAATTTTAAATATCTGTTGTGTGGATTGTCTGGGTAAGGGCTCCTGTTGGCTGTGTTCGCGGATACCCTAAGTCTTGCTGTGTTCAGATCCTGCTGGCTGTGTGCGTGGGCTGGTAGATAGAGTCTATAAGTCAGATCTGAATATGAATAAATGGGAAGATTGTTTTGTGAGATCTGAGTATTTATGTGTTATGGTTATTGGATGCGATCTATGTTATGTCTAAGATTATATCTACTTGTTGAATACTGATGATTTATTAATGCACATGTGGATGCGGTGCTAAAAGAAGGAATAACTGCATAGTTATGATTAGTCACCTTGCTTCTGTTAACATGTTATCTGATGCTTTTATGAGCTTCACTTAAGTTATTCTGCTAATATATTGTTAAGGGTTTCTGTGTTAGGGCTTCTCTAGTGCAGGTATATTAGATATGAAGGGCCCCATCTTAATTAACTCTCTCTCTTAGGGTGCAAAAACCTAGTTCCAACACCCTCCCATACTACTTCGGGTGAGACTTTGACCTACGCGAGCAGGCCATTGCCAAAAGGGCCAGTAGTACAGGGGTTTGTTGGTAAAAATTAAATCTAAACCTGGGTTAAGACCCCCCAAACCAACAAATGGTTCTGTTACCAGGACTGGGAGAATTTTGAGAGAGAGATCGGGTAATTCCACGGGGTCATTGGCAGCCATTAAAGCCTGAACTCAAGGACTGGTTTGAAATATAGATTCAGGAGTTTTCCCTAAAAGAGAATAGAAGTAAGAAGTTGTATGCCGAAGAGTGGAAGAACAAGTACATTTTTACAGAGGTACACGAAAATTTCTTCGTAACCTTCGCACACGAGCTACAAGAGTGGCTGGTGAGGTTGCCAGAGTTCCAAACCTATTGGAAGGATGATCAAGTCACACAATGGACCCCCGAGTTGATCCGACAGTTGGAGAAGACTGATAACAAGATCACCAGGACAATAGATCATTGGGTGGGTTTGTAACTGAGTTTGCAGTCGATGAGTTCGTGTCCTATTATGAACCAGAGCGAAGGTTTTTCAAGGGATTTAGTGGTAAGTTCTTGCATACATTGTCGTTGCTGATTAAGATGCTATTGTGTGAAAAGGGTGTCCTGTGCAATCACACCGAGTGAATGGCCTCCGACCAGAGTGGAAGCACAACGCGAAGTGGTAAATACTACTGGGTTAATCAAGAAGGAGATAGATCGGTGTACAATCCTTCAAGGGATCCACTTGATCTGAACCGGGGTGGGCTGCGCATGCGGGGCCCAGTCCCCAGTCTATGCCACCATCGAAATCGCGGAAGGGTAGCAATTATCCTAAGCCCCCTTCGCCACCACTTGCAAACGATATGGTTGCGCACATGAAGTTACCCACCTTTAAGGGTGTGGGGAACAAGGATATGGATCGGTTCTGGTTTGTGGAAGATTCGGTATGGACAATGCAAAATGTTAATAATGATGTTGTAAAAAGAGTGCAACTATCAATAGCCTTTAAAGGGCGGGCTCTGGATTAGTTCACGTGATACATTAGCCAGCATGCAAATCCTGCGATATAGGACATTAAGGATGCCTTGAAGTAGCAGTTCCGAAAGCCTAAGTCCTATTCTCAATGCAAGTAGAGGTGAAAGATATTAAGCAAGGACCTATGGAGTTTGTTTTGAAAGCAAACTAGTGGGTGAAGAAATTCATCATCGATGGAGGATTTGTCTATGAGGACAAACAACATAAGGAGTGGTTTATCGCCATACTATTACCACACCTGTGCGGACCTATGGGCCAACAGAAGATTGATTCGCAGGAAGAGGCCCTGGAGATTGCCATGAAGCTAGAAGCTGCACCAATAAATGATGCTCAATTTGAAGTGTTGCCGATCCAAATCCAACTAGAGGTGATGCACTTAGAAATTCAAAATATAAGAAGGGATCAAGGCAAACAAGCTAACGCGGATGTCTGGTGCATACGTTGCAGAGCATCAGGCCACACTAAGGATCAATGCCCTCTTCTATCATATTATATGCAGGCTGGGGGACCAAGTCCACTGCGCCCTAGAGACATGGTTGGACCAAGAACCCCCACGATGTGGTGCGTTGACTATCGGGTAGCAGGAAGACACAAATATAGACCACTGTCCACGATTAGGTGCCTATGTCCCAGAAATGAAGCAAAAATGGTGCAGATTCTGCTCGTTAATGGGTCATGAGGAGCATAACTACTGAACATTTGACTTGATGGTAGATAGGGGAAACCTATACATGGTACAGGTTGACCCTTCGTCGCCAGTATATTCCTCTAGGTGAGGAGGATCCCCTATAAGAGGATGAGGAGGAGGGAGAGGAAGATGTGCAAGTCAAGGACGATGGAAACTGATTTGCTAAAACTATAGGGATGTGGGACATTATGCAAGAGACTGCCTGAACCCTGCATGCCAATCTTGTAGGTATTGCAGACAGTTCGAACATGTAATTGAAGATTACCTGGAGCTGATAGCAAAGATGTAAGAGAAACAACAACCACCAATGCAAAATGTATAGTGGGTTAAGGCAAAACCACGTGATGATGGGGCTGGTGGCAATGTAATTACACGCAGTGGGAATGCCACTGGAGGAGCTGAGGAAAAAGTTAATGCCGAACCGCTAATCAGAAAGGCCTCTGATAAAAAGGAGAGCCTGGAACTATGGAAGGAGAAAGAGACCTTCATCAAATCTAGGAAGGACTTTGTTAAGGATGAAGCATCCACCTCAAGTACTTCGATGGATCTAAAAGAAGATGAAGTATTTAAGCCATTTCTTCAGGCATGTATGAAGTTACTGTGAAATCAGAAGGCGTTGGAGAATCTCAAATCATTAATAGACAATTGTGCAGAAAAGGTTGCCCCACAAAAAGAGGCTAGAACCGTGAACAAGATTTATAAGAACAAGAAAAGGACTAGTCGGGAGATGTATATGACTGCGCAAATTGGAGATTATGAAATGGATCAAGTCATCCTTGATTTAGGATCGGATGCCAATGTCCTGTCAAAAAAAATATGGCAGAGGATGGGAGAACCCAAGTTGGAATGGTCCACTATTCAGTTATGAATGGCTAACCAACATAAGATCACTCCACTAGGCGGGCTACCGAAGGTTGTGGTAGACATTCTGGGAGTTAAAGTCTATGCTGATTTTGAGGTAATCCAAATTCTGGATGATGCGGACCCTTATCCTGCGCTCTTAGGTCTGGACTGGGCTATTGACATGGGAGGTATCATCAATCTGAAAAGGAGAAGCATGATCTATGAGAACGATGGTACGTGGGTAATAGTCCCCCTAGATCCAGTAGAAGGTGAACGATATACAGAACCAGTGCGCGAGGAGGAGGATGTTGATCACATTTACAAACTGAATGCCCAAGATGATGATTAGATCAACCCCACAGTTGATGGCATGTTGTGTTGGGAGAAAGACATCACATGTCTCTTAAACTCATATGGTGAGATAGAAAATTGGCAGAATCAGTTGCATGACGTATCTGCATTGCGGTGCCTCAAGATAAAAAAGAGCTTCCGATGCATCTCCTCAGAGGTAAAAGAACTACTCTACTTTGATGGTTTTGGTAGTGTTAAGGAATTCCTTAAAGCATTCGAAGGAGATGTCCCTGAAGAATAGAGATTTTGGGCACTTGACTTGGCTATGCGCGCGACCCTTGCGCTGTGGTGGGAAACCCATAAGGGGGCTTTCCAGGACTGGGAGGAATGCCAAAAAATGACTATCCTATGATTTGAACCTCCAGTCAACCCACCCATGGAACTCTTCTCTGGTCGTGGGGAACCGCGCAAGCACTTGGCTATGTGGATGGAAGTATGGAATGAAAGGACTTGGAATGAATGGGTCCATATGTTTATTCACGCCTTAGGACCAATCCCCACCACCTGGTATTTAGATGTAGAGCTCCACCAGCGCACTCTCCACTGGAGTATAATGACAGAGGATTTCATTGTGACATTTGGGTTAGTAGGAGGGATAAAGAAACTCGATGAAGCCATGCAAGATATAGATGCTCTTGTCTTTGATGAGTCCTTACCTCAGAAAGAATGTGCTGCACCAGCTTGGGATGTGCAGATGCAGGATATTGTCAACTGCGAAAATTTGGTAGTAGAAGATTGTGATGAGAATCCCAGAAATATCACTATCCCCAAGTTGGAAGGCGAGTGTGTAGTTGCAAGACCCCTATTACAAACAGTAGATGTGAACAAACCATTAAAGTTGAAGGAAGTCAACATTGGAATGAAAGAGCAACCCAAGATGGCCAAAATTGGGGATTACTGGGATGATGATAAAATTGGCAAGATCGCAGAGCTGCTGACCAAATATCAGGACATGTTCCCTACAAAGTTATCTGAGCTAAAGGGAATCATGGGAGATATGGGTGTTATGAGAATCACCTTGAAGCCGGATGCACATCCTGTCAAACAACGGCCCTATCGACTGAACCCTAAATATAAACATAAAGTCAAGGAGTAAATCGATAAGATTGTGGCCGCATGTATCATTGATCCAGTAGAATAGTATGATTGGGTAAGCCCAATGGTAGTTCAAGTAAATAAAACCAAAGGAGAGATAAGGATTTCTGCAGATCTACGCAAGATGAATGATGCTTGTGTGCATGATCCATTACCTACGCCATTATTTGGTGAAATTTTGGATAATGTGGGAGGTCAGGAAGCATACTCATTCACTGATGGGTTTTCAGGGTACCATTATATTAGAATATCACCTGAAGATCGCAGCAAGACAACCTTCGCGACCGAATGGGGCTCCTTTCAGTACACTGTCATGCCCTTCGGACTCAAGAATGCCCCTGCCATTTTCTTGCACGTAGTTGTAGCAGTATTCAAAGAATTCATTCATAAGTTTCTGGAGGTTTATTTTGATGATTGGACCATTTTTGGATTAGTAAATAAGCATGTGTCAAACATGCACATGATGTTGGATGCCTGCAGGAAACACCAGATTTCGCTAAACATCAAGAAATTCATATTCTGCGTACCATTTGGGATTTTTTTGGGGCAGGTTGTATGTCAACAGGAATTGATGGTTGACCCAACCAAGATTGCAGTTATCATCAATTTAGAAATCCCCACCACTAAGAAAGAGTTGCGCTCCATATTATGGCACACTGGCTACTATAGGAAGTTTATTCAAGGGTATGCCCTAATCATTGCACCAATGGAGAAGCTACTAAATAATGATGTATCCTTTTTCTGGGATAAGGAGTGTTAGAAGAGTTTTGAGCCACTGAAGGAAAATATGGTCACTGCGCCTATTCTCATATTTCCAGATTGTGCGAAGGTCTTTCATGTACATGTGGATGCATTAGGGATAGCCCTGGGAGCTATCTTAGCACAACCAATAGAAGGAGACATTGAACACCCAGTTTCATTTTCTAACAAGAAACTCTCTAGCACAAAGCGTATCTACTCTACTACTGAACGCGAAGGATTGGCAATGGTGTATGCCTTGCAGAAATACATGCACTATCGATTGGGAAGACACTTCAAGATGTTCACTGATCATTCAACCTTAAAATACCTGGTCAATAAGCCTCTGTTGGGGGGGAAGATTTGTAGATGGTTACTGCTATTCCAGGAGTATGATTTTGTAATTATTGTGAAGCCCGAGAAACTGAATGCCAAACCTAATCACTTGTTTCGGATTGAGAGTGGGGACGAGCCAACTAATCTAGAAGAAGGATTACCCAATGCGAAAATTTTTGCTATCAAGGGGTTGACGAGAAATTTGCAGACATTATTCATTTCTTAACCATGGGGATGGCACCTACAAACTATTTAGTGCAACAAAAAAAAGAGTTGGTGGCCCCGTAGCTAACATCATGATAATTGCTGACCAATTATACAAGTTGGGAGCAGATGAGGTATGTATTAGAACATGAAAGACAAGATATCTTAGCTGAGGCCCATGGAGGGGCGGTAGGTTGTCACTATGCAGGAAAATAAACTATGCAAAAGGTGCTAAGGGCTGGGTTGTGGTGGCCCACATTGCATAGCGACACCCATACATACTGTCGAGCCTGTGATGCATGCCAACGGATAGGGAAACCTTCGCACAAAGATGAGATGCCCCTGCAACCGCATATGGCTTTGCAGGCATTTGACAAATGGGCCATATACTTTGTAGGACCCATCAATCCCCCAGGAAAGTAGACGGGTGCATGTTACATCATTACTGCAACTGATTATGTAACCAGATGGGCGAAAGCGAAAACTGTGAAGGATTGTACTGTAGTTACCGCTACGCACTTCACTTTGAGCATATTTTGACCAGGTTTGGTTTCCTAAAGATCTTAATGAGCGATAGAGGTATGCATTTTGTTAATGAAACTATTGAGGCTTTGACTGAAGAATTTCAGATCCATCATGCAAAGAGTGCCCCATATCACCCACAGGCTAATGGGGCAGTGGAAGCTTTCAAAAAAAATTTGGAACATGCACTCACTAAGGTCTGTAATGCTGATCGAAGTGATTGGGATGTGTGGATCCCCTAAGTGCTCTGGGCCTATAGGTCCACTTGCAAGAAATTGACTGGGAAAACTCCTTTCAGGATGGTCTATGGGAAGGAGGACATCATGCCCATGGAATATATGGTCCCCAACTTGCGCATTGCAGCATTTACAAACATGGAAGAACCTAACATCATGGAGGAATACTTGGTGCAATAGGTTGCCTTGGAAGAGGATTAATTCATTGCTAACTTTCACCATTAGGTTTAGAAGGATCGAGAAAAATCTTGGCATGATCGGCACATCCAACAGAAGGTATTCAAGGAAGACGAATTGGTGTTGCTTTATGACAACCAGTTTGCAGGCTACCCAGGAAAATTCTGTAAGCACTGGTTGGGTCCATACATAGTGAAAGAGATTACAGATGGTGGTGCGGTCAGGTTGGTTACGTTGCGCAGAGACTACCTGCCCGAGTACGTTAATGGAAGCCGTATGAAACCTTATAGGGACAACCCGACGCCTACCGAATGGCTATATGGCCGAAGTATTTGTATCAGAAGTGTTGCGCACACAAGGAAAGGTGAAGGAGGGTATGACAGGCGTGCAGTGGTAGGGCGCAGGTAAGGAGGCATGGAAAGGTGTGACAGAGGCACACGGGTCGTGCACAGCTAGAGAAACTAGCCGTTGGAACAGTAAAAATGGGTGAAAAAGCGATTTTACCGTTGAATGGAGTGGCTATTTGGCAATTAATGCAACGATCTGGGAGGGTTTTTTACCGTTTCCTTGATGGTAAGTCACATCTAAGACTAATCCGACCGTTTTTACTCATGGGAGGCTATAAAAAGAGGGGTGAAGGTCATAATTAGTTCCTTTTATTTCCTAAATTCTTACGCCCTCTACTTTACTGTGAATTCTATGTGTTGTGTGACTTCGCCATCTGTATGCCTGGGCGAGATACCCCCTCTAACAGTAGCAACCCTGAATTTATATTGCGAACAAGGATGACTGCTTCTAACCCCACTGAGTCGTTGCCTATTACAACCTCTATTGAAATTGGGTCTGAAGATGTGTTTGAGGCAACCCTTGACGTTGAAGAGGTCGTGTCTACGCTGGCCAAGGGAACGGGAAAGGGGAATGAAAAGGGAAAGGAGAAAGGAAAGGATAAGGGGAAGGGGAAAGCCACGAAGTGGGCTTCAGTGAAGCTGCGTAGAGTGAAGGTGTCATGCCCCATTTTGCCACCGTTGTCAAACAACTCCAAGCTAAGATGAATACCCCACTGCCGTTGTGACTCGGGACGAGTCACAAGATTGTGTTGGGGGCCTGTTGGATCGGGGTCCCCTTGTTATGTAGGTAAATCCTCTCTGCAGACAGAGACAATCCCTCTAGCCCTAGGGTGGGTCTAATAACAAGGAATCATGCTAAGGTGTAGGTTCCTAGATATTCGAATGAAAGAGGATGCGATAAGATAGCCTACCTGTGGTCCATTGCTATTGTTGACAATCATAGTGGTGATGAGGACTTCTCGCTTTCGATTTGGCAAGTCACAATCCCCTCGCTTATCGCACTTGGACACCTGCACAAAGATCAGAAAACAATAACCACATACCACATACTAATTTCATCCAAAATCTACTAGTCAGTCAGAGAATAATAGCATATTGCATTCGATAAAGATAAAACACAAGACGGGAACCAGGCAATAGTCACTTATATTAATAGGTAGAAAGAAGAGATACAACCATGCTCTGACGTTGCAGTCTCCTCCAGCGGGGCTCGGGTGAAGCATGTCTCAAAGCTCGTTGAGGAATTCAGATGGGATAAGGGACCTCTCGATGGATTTGTCCTTGTTCTACCTTCTCAATAACTCAATTATTCAACTATAGCTTAGTCTTTCAAGTTTAGCACTTCAGCTATATAATTCTCTTTGATAAGCTTCAACTAGTTTTCATAGAGAGAGAAGGTTTGTTTATATAGAGGCAAAGGAGGAGGTTGGGATCCCTACAAAGGAGGAGGGGAGGCCTATCCTTTAGGAGTGTTCCAAGAGAGGTGGAAACTACTAACTAAAGGAGGAGGCCTGTGGTTGTTTCAGCTCAACCACTCCCAATGAATCATCCCCGAGGTGGTTGGAATGGAACCTCCACCTCTATTTTTAAAAACATTTTATAAGTAGCTTGGCGCGGGCATTACACTGGGACAGAGCGCCAAGTGGCGTGGGCTTAGTGTAAAATTTCTAGTTCGGCGCGAGGAGGTAAAGGGCTACTCGCGCCAAGGCAAAAATAGAGATTTTCACAGCTCTGCTTAAGGAAATGTCAACAAGAAGAATGTTGCTTTCATCAAAAGGGATGCAAGGATGTAATTTTCAAAGCATGACATTATGCATTGGTCACATAAATGACCCTCCAATGTGCTAGTTGGGGATTGCAGGGACAGTGACAAAATGTTGTGTAACAAATGCCCCCTAAAGCATGAGGTACAAGGGAGAGGGAGGGGCGAAATGCTTTATGAGAACGCGTTCGAACCAAACACCGTTGTTGGAAAACCTGAAATTACAAATACAACTGATATTTCTGATACATGAATATGTGGCATGGGCACAACCATCCATAATAAAGTATATAAAAACTGTGATCTAGGTATGGACGCAACCATCCAATAGTAAAGATCAACAAATAGACTCAGGTATGGTCGCAGCCATCCAATCAAAGAGTCATGCAATAAGTCATGATAATCCACAAAGAACCCGCAGCCTGGATTTTATCAGACAAAATCTAGGGTCTTGCAATCCATCTTGACCCGACCAAGAACAATTTCTAGCATGCGAATGTATGAGTTGAAGTTGAAGATGCAAGAAAATCGTCTGATTACCAGCCAACGATGAAAGCTGTTAACAGACGTGAGAGGAACCAACAATAATGATAATGTATCTCAAGGTACGAAAGGTAAAATCCACGGAATGTGAATAATGATCTGGCGTCGAACACCTGCGGATTCAGTCTATCGAAGGCCAATTATGTGGACCTTGCATCGAATGCGAAGAACCTACCATTGAGGCATGCAGGCTCCAAGGTACTAGAAGGGAGTCTCTAGATCAGATTCTTGGATAATGAGCTGAAGTCGACAGGAAGTAACCTGGTCGAAAGAGGGCCATGATGTTTCCCACATCATCGACATTAGACAAAGGAATATGATGTTTGTGAATCAGGACGAATAGAGAATCAGAGGGAGGTTGAAAAATGTAGAGGCAGACTTCTCTTGAACATATCAGCAGCACGACACTGGATTTGGCAGTATTTGACATCAAAGGATATGAGGTCATGATGACGTGGAAAAGAGAGAGTGAGAGGTCAAAAAATATTACCTAAATCCATGGAGGCAAACATGACGAAATGAGATGTCCTCAACCCGACATGAATGCATATAAGTGCCATGTTCAAGAGCAACAACATGCCAACACAACTAAAATCTGGTTCCATTTTCCCCCACCATTTCTGGCGAGTACCCCAATTATTTTTGAAAACAAGCTTGAAGGGGATAACATATGCTTGCATTATAAGTTTGTCCTTCGGACAATTCCATCCTAGTACATTTTATGAGCCCTAGGAAGGAGAAACTCGAATAACGTCATGGTGACAAGGTCCGATGTCATAAGGGGTTAACGAGTTTGACAAAGAGAGAACTCAACATCTTTTCATGTTTAGAGAGTTTGAAAAGAAGGCAGAAAAGAAAACTCCAGCAATCCCTTTTTGTAATTAGTCTCATAGATCCGAAAAGGTAGAAAACTGTGTCTGAGAGAACCTCTTAGTCGCGATAGGCTAAGGTATTCCTTTTTCATAAATAATCCATCCCAGCCGAAAAAAGGGTTAAACGTATACTGGGTAGATATCGTTTCACAGCCATTTAACGAGTTCAAAATGACAAGCGTCGACAATATTTTCAATTTTAGAGAGTCAGAAAAGAGCTGAAAGATGACTCCAGTAGTGACTTTTTCGTGTTTTTACTGAGTCCGAAAAAGTATAAAATATAACTCGTTACTTCATCCTTGTTGCGTGAAAACCTGTTGCTGCACAAGGGACATGTGTAAAACGTATTTTTCGAAAATAATATCATAAAATAATCGAAAAAATGCCTTAAAACCTAATTAGGGTTGTGAAAAAGTTATAAAATGCCAAAAATAGTAAAAACAATTACTTTTCACTTTTTACCTCTTGTGGAGCAATTTTTACCCATTTTATTGTGCAATATTGCGACGAATATAGCGGCCAATCCAGTGCATCAATCGCAAATCTGTCAACTCCAGGTAAGAGCTGAGATCCCTCTTGTCATTTTAAGATATTCCTTTCTTCCTGCATTTGTCAATTTTTAATTTGGGGAGAGAAATTGTAAAATTTAGGGCAGCACGGTCGGCGCGGGTTTCAGGCACGGAGTCACGCTGACTGCCCTATTTTTAACATTAGGGGGCGCCAATGGTGCAACAAAATTTCAAGCAATAATAATCACCAAATGTCCCATTTTTTTACAAATTCAAGGATAAATATTGACTAATATCACTCATATGTGTGTGTTTTCAGGTGAAAAAGAGCAAAATGGTCATTGAATGGATAGAACGGGAACATAGTGAAGAGGATGAGTTAGCCATGGAAAATGAGGGAGTTATGGAAGCCCTCAGGAATTGTGGTTTGAAAAAATTCTTCCTCACACCATGTCTCTGAGCCCAACCGGAATTGCTACAATATCTCATCAGTATATGGGACGAAAATCAAGAGAAGTTCATCTTACAGGATCAAGAACTTGAAATTGATGTTTCCGATGTGTACTTCATCACAGGATTATCATGAAGAGGTGCAGCACCACTCCTAACCGGTACTCGACCCTGCATGGAAAACATGTCCATGGTGATAGACAGGGTATGTCGAGGAGCGCGGAAAGGAACCGGTAGTGGGAAAGTTGATATATAAACTATCCCAGATTTGACACTACGCGTGGTTTTACATACAATCACACGTGCTGCGGGATCGCAGGCATCACACGAAGCAACAAAGACACAGTTGCTTCTTGCTGTGGACTGCATGGCGCTGACCCTCTTCAATTGAGCAGAGGCTGTGACCATAAACATGAAGCGCCAATTAACCAAATGCAAGAAGACAAAACTGAAACAATTTGGTTATGGATCCATTCTGGTATCATTCTTTTTGGAACGATTACCAATTTTTCAGCGACAGGAGGTCATAGTTCCGAATCCACCAGTGAGAGAACCTCGGATGGCTCGATGGGCAACACTGATGCCAAGGGTAGGGGCGGCCAACAGATGTCTTGGAGGCCGGAATTTTTCGATTGGCTCCGTCGACAACTGATTGTCGTGGAGGATTGGCCCTACTCTGGCACAAATTTCACTGATGACCCGGACCTCCCACTCCCGGAGGGAGAAGATTGGGATGAAGATTTGGGTAAGACTCAATTTTTGAATTTTATGATTATTATGATTTTTTTTGTTTATTTATGTTCTGACATTAAATCCATGTGATTCAGATGTTGGCCCAGAGAGACCTACTGGCATGTCACCAATAGCGAGGTAAATCCCTCGTGATTTCAACCCTCAAGGTGAAGGCAACGAGGAAGATGAGATAGTGCGTAACCTAGAGGGGATCACCCGAGGAGTCCGAGATTATGCTCCTTGCGCTTATCAGAGACACACTGTAGGGGTGCCTAGCCGAATCCACCGCTTGCTGAGGCGGCTAGTATGGGCCGTGACATGTTATCGCGGGCATCATGCTGATTAGACACCTAGGTTTATTTTATCTGCATATTTTGTGAGACATGATGTATCGGGATGTAACAGAAACATACACATATTTTTTGACGTTATGATGCACACAGTTGAAACATGCGATATATATACATACATCTATTTCCTTACATGGATATTTTTACATATGATGATGCTTTTACAAAATATGCAAATGTCTATCTAATATAATGTTAGCCACTATATCAGTTAATGTGTTCATTCGTCTAGGAATATGTTGATAAGTAATGAAATCAAAGTGTATTTCCAACAAACGAATACGTAAATACAATCTTAGAATGTGCGGATTTCTAATCGAATAATGATTATTGAGTTGTAGAAAAAAAAGCTGTGAATCTAGATTTACAAGAAATGCGCGTATGTAGAGGTTAATTTCCTCGGTTAATAGCTCAATGACAACGCTATATTCAGCGACATTGTTTGTAGTTCGTCCTAGACAAATACCTTGTAGGTCTATCAACTCACCAGCAGGATTATAAATTACCTAGGCTGCTGAACACAAATTGCTGGTACTGTGGGAAGCACCATCTGCGAAACCGACATAAGGAGTAATAGACATCTGCACAATAAGCAAGACCCAGTAAGCAGGAAAATGCTCACAAAGCACACCAAACCAAAAAAACATGTACAAAAATGAAAATAACACCTATGTACACCTGATATGCACAAATGACTCATGCATAATATTTTTTGAGATATAACCCATTTATGGGCTGTTCAAGAGGATGGCCTTCGTAGTCAATTAGCTCATAGGCCCCATTTTGCAACACACGTTTAACAATGTAGGGCCCATGCCACATAGGTTGAAATTTACCTGCCCCCATCTTATCATGAGCTTGTTCATATAGGAGGACGAGATCTCCTTCAACGAAAGAACAAGGGGAAACTGATTGATCAAAATGAGCTTTGACTCGCTTCTTTTGTGCCTCGATGACCAAAGCAGCTAAGCGACGAGTTTCATCTAGCCTCTCTAAGTAAAGGAGACACTCTTCTTCCAGTGAAGTATTAGGCAGTAATTCCACAGCTAGCTTGAGTGAAGGTATTTCACATTCAATCAGGAGAGTAGCTTCCAGATCGTAAACCAACTGAAAAGGGGTGAATCCGATCGCACTCTTCACTGAGGTTCGGCATGCCCAAAGAGCCGAAAATAACATGAGATGCCAATTTGATTTATGGATCCCAATCGTACGCTGAAGCATTGTGACAAGAACTTTGTTCACAGCTTCAACCTGGCCATTGGCTTTAGGGTAGTACGGCGTTGAGCTGTCGTGACGCAGGCCCAACTTAGATGTCAACTCCGCCACCATATAATGCCAAAAATGGGAACCATGATCGGTAACGATGGCTTGAGGGACAACAAACCTAGGAATAATATGATTGAATATGAACTGAGCAGCTATCTTACCATCAGCGACAAGTGAAGGTATTGCTTCGGCCCATTTGGTGAAGTAGTCCACGGCTAGGATGATATAAGCATGCCCCCCGGCCGAGTGAGGGTTACACATCATAAAATTGATGCCCCATTTCGCAAAGGGACCAACGGTAATGACAAGGTGAAGGGGAACAGGTGGTACACACAACTTGCGTTGATAAATTTGGCAATCATGGCATTTATGAACTGTGACAATACAATCTTTGAAAATGGACGGCCAAAAATAAATGGCACGAAGTATTTTTTGTGCAGTAGCATAACCAGACATGTGACCACCACGGGAACCACTGTGACAATCATTCAACACTTTCTCAGCTTCCTCGAGGGAGTATGGAATCAACTCCAACACGATAGAGCGTATCTCGGACTATGTGATAAGGTTGCGAGTGATGCCGAATATGACGGCGAGCATCCTTTGTCAACTCAAACCGGAATGTGGAAGTTTGGAGATATACAATGATATCACCGTACCAGGGGTCGAGGGTGCTAATCAAGAAAAGTGCATCATCCAGAATATGGTCCTCAGAATGAGACGGTGCGGAGTCAGAAGGGAGGGAATAATTCAAATCAGCAAAAACTAGTGATTTCTTTGATTTGCAGTAGTAAATTCCAAATCGAACTCTTGGAGGATAACGATCAACTTCAAGTATTTTCCCCCCAACAATTTTCGAGACAAAATATAGGTCATGGGGTTGCAATCGGAAATCACAGTCACTATACGCAAAATGATGTAATGACGAAAGCGCTGGACGGCCTAGACCGCAGCTAGTGCTAATTTCTTGACATGAGCATAACGCATTTAAATATCGAGAAGGTTACAAGACAAGTAATAAATGAAATTTTCGTGACCGTCATCATCATCTTGAACCAAAACCATGGAAATCGTACTAAAAGCGACAGCTAAATAGAGGGAAAAATCACGATGATAATTTGGAGGACGTAACAAAGGAGAATTGACCAACAATGTCTTGACGGTGTCAAAAGATTATTGAGCAATCTCACCCCAACAGAAAGGGACGTCCTGTGTCAAAAGTCACGTATACCCTTTAGCTACTTCAGCATCGTTTGGTATAAAACGACATAAAAAATTTGCCTTACCTTGCAGACTCTGCAACTGATGTAATGAGGATGGAGAGGGAATATTGACAATAGCCTCAACCTTAATTGGATCGAGGCGAATTCCGTTTTTAGATACGATAAACCATAAAAGTCTACTGGAATCAATGCAGAAGACACACTTATTCGGATTAAGTCGAATGTTGTAGTGTCGAAAACGAAGAAATATCTGACGAAGATGGTCTGAATGGTCCCTACACTTAGCTGAATGAGTCGAAAGGTCATCCAGGTAAGGCTGAACAATGTGACAAATATCATGAAAAGCGTAGGACATCACTCGCTGGAAAGTGGCCCCGAAATTCTTCAAGCCAGAAGGGAGTTCCGTGTATGCGAAGGTACCCCAAGGACAAATAAAAGCCGTTTTATGTTGATCGGCCGAGAGAATGTTAATCTGATTATACCCAGAAAAGTCGTCCATAAGGGAAAAAATCTCACTCCCAGCACAGTCGTCAATGATCTTATCGATGAATTGAGTGGGATAATTATCCTTAGGACAAGCCCGATTTATGTCACGGTAATCAACATAGACACAGATAGTTCCTTATTTCTTATCAACAGGAACGATGTTTGAAACCCAATCTACCAAGGGAATTGGATAAATGAAACTGGCTTTGAGAAGTTTTTCCACTTCAGTTTTAATGGCTGCAGCCTTTCTAGGGTGCACTGGACGAAGATGCTGGCGAACAGGCTTCAAGCCAGGAAAGGTAGGGATTTCATGCACAACTATACTAGGATCAATACCAGGCATTTATTTGTAGGACCATGCAAAAACATCATGGAATTCATGGAAAAGGCTAGTGTAAACTTGGACTTCATTTGAAGAACAAGTGACTCCTACATGGATGTTCTCAACGATTCCTGATTTCACGGAAATGTCAATAGGCATCGTCTGTGTGATATTGCTAGAGTTACCTTTTGTAAAGACTTCATGTGTCAGAATTGGCGTTTTAAGCGTAAGAGAAGGGAATTGAGACGTAAAAGGCTCAAGACATGTAGACATAGCCCCGAGGCCAGGTATAAATGAAGAAAAATGATGACCATTGTCCCACGACAGGTCTTCGAGAGACATGGTTTCCACGATGGCTTCATCAGAAGGAAACACTTCTTTCAAAGGATTAGGCAATTCTGAATCACCAAGCCAGGGGGATTGAGAATACACGTCCAGAGACAAGCTCAAAGGAGCACCATCAGAAGGTGGAGTATCCGATGCAGCAATGAGTTCACAATAATCGATTTCAATCAGACTCAAAGGCATTGAATCTCCATATGAATCGACCTGTTCAGGTGAAGGAATAATCCATGGGTCATCCGATCGAGAGATCATATTAATTTGAATAGTCTTTGGTGGTGAAATGGGAAAAATACCCATGAGGGCTGGATCCTTGAAGAGACCCGGCCCAACACTCTCGAATGCAGTAGGAATCTTATCCACATACGAAACGTTGTTCTCAGAAGAAGAGGTGAAGAATGACAATTGGTCCACAGTAACAATTTTTCCCTCGTGTGGAAATTTCAAAACACAAAAGAGGGTGGACAGAACGCAAAGCATAGCGTGAGTCCAACCGCGACCAAGTAGAAGATTTTAATTGAGCTTAGCATTAATTAATTCTACTTCAACATTGACTGTCTTCCCTTTCAATGTAATTGAAAAACTTGCGAGAACACCCAAAGGTTTTAATTCCCTTCCATCAAAGCCGGAGAGCTAATGGCCTTCCAGCATGAAGCTGAAATGACGCAAGTTGATGCACCTTCGTTGACAACGACTCGATGGATGTCGAGAACATTAACAACAACCTGTATAATGAGCACAATCCGATGCGGAAGTCGTGGGACGAAATTGTCTAGATCAAAAGCGAGAAGGCTAGTATCAACAGGATCAACCCTGCCGATCGCAAATAATAAAGCTTTCTGCTGAGATGGACAACTCTGGAGTACTTCCAATGCGGACATCGCGGACGGCGCCTGTGCTAAATCCTCAATAATACTGTAATGTTGAGCAGCATGGGAGTTGGGATTTTAAGAATATTTTCAGAGAACACCTTTGGAAGGTGGTCGCACAACGGATTCAGCACTGGGCCTTTCAATCTCAAGAGGATCGGAGGCAGGTGGAGGAGGAGGACCATCAACGATCTCCTTCCCCATTGCCTGGCGCGATCTTGCATAATATTTTGATCAAGTCATCATGAACACTTGAGAGCCAGATGGAACAGATGATTGAGGATGCTCGACCATCTGGGTTTGCTGAGACGGAAAAGGTTCTTTAAATACAGTAGGAGTACCTTGATTTCCTTTGAGAAATTTACTCACTTCAGACCGTCGAGGACAGTCCTTGGTGTAGTGCTCTCCATCACAAATCAGACAGGGATACTTCAGCTTACGCTGCGAACCATCATCAACACAAGATTTGGATGAATCTGGTTTCGGGGCATCGGCCTTGGTCTTCCCTTTACCCTTCTTTTTCCCTTTAGAAGTCTTATCCGCAGGATTGGCATGAACGACATTGACCTCTGAGGTTTTACGAGGATTCAAACTAGACTAAGGAGCAATATCATTGGAAGAATTATACTTTTGCTTCCTAGGGTTTGAGGAGGAAGACTTACGCGAAGTTTGAGACACAGAACCAATAATACCGTCGACGGATGGGGTCGTCAGTGCAGTAGAAGTTCCAGGTTGAGGGGCATCAATAAAAATATCATACAATATGCCCGATTGAGAGTACACGAGATCAAGGTAATGGGCACAAGCAATGGCCTGTTCCTCTGTTACACATGCGCCCATGGCTATGTCTTTCACAATCTGATTGAAAAAGGAGGTAGTGAACCAATGAGTAAGAAGCTGATCAGGAATTTCAAACTTGATAAAGTGACGATGACGTCTCCATTCATGAATATGGTCTGAGATATGAGTAGCCCGGTCCTGTTTCAAGGAGGCAAGGAGATGCGTCCCGACTTCATAACAAACCGGTAACTGAAAATGAGTAAGGAACGCCATAGCGAGAGAGTTAAACTCTTGAAAGATACCACGAGAGAGCTCGATATACCACTTAGCAGCAGGACCTGTAAGAGTCCGTTGGAAAAGATGAAGCCGAATGGAATCATCAACCCAAGAGTTAGAGGAACACCACAAGTGGTAAGTCATAACATGTGCTTGGGGGGTCTTCTCCAGAGTTTCCCTCAAATTTGGGACAATCACCAGGAATCTTAGTTGGAACTGGAGGCCAATACGGGTTGTGAAGAATAGGATCATCCGTCAACTTTGACACATCCGGTAACTCCAACGTAGCGAGAAATGGTAGTTGAGGGTTAAAAGGCATAGTAGGTCCTTGATAAGAACCCGAACTTGCATTCCATCCTGTTTGAGAAAAATTCTGCCCCCATGGGTTCTGTCCCAAAGGATTCAGATGATATGGGGGATAATACGAATAAGTCTGTTGATAATGAGGATACTAATTCTGAGTATACCATCGAGGTCCTTGTTGAGGATTTTGCAGTGAAATGTAAGTATGGCGTTGCGGTTGATTATACGGCAACTGAGATTGAGGGTGATAAGTAAAACCTTGAGGTGCACTATATACTGGTGGATATTGACCACGAGGATAATAAAAGCCTTGGGGTTGAGTTGGCTGTTGATAAGTGGGTCCCTGTTGAGCTGAATAAATAGGGTGAACTGGCTACTGAGCAGACTGAACAGGTTGCTGAAAAGTAGGACCCTGCTATGAATTAGATTAAAATTGCTGTTGAGAAAATTGAGCCAGCTGTTGGGCCGGTTGAGTAGGTTTCCCTTGCGGAGAAGATTGAAATGGATGCTGAGAGCTACCAGGTTGCCCTGGCTGAGCAGGTTGGCTTGATGGCTACGATGGACCAGGTTGCCCCGGAAAAGGACCAGAGGGTTATCCTTGTTACCTAACGTTCAGACCAGTTTGAGTATATGATCCCGGTTGTTGGACAAAAGGTTGTCCCTGAGACGAATATATTTTCCCCCCAGGACCGTAAGAAGGTCTTGGTTGATACAAAGGTTCACCAGAAGGCCCCTGAGGTTTTCCTTGTTGGACCATGGGCTGGCCTTGTAAAGGTTGGCCCTATGGACCATAAGGTTGTCGCTAAGGACCCTATGCAAATCCCGATTGAGCTGAAGGTTGTCCATGAAAGGGTTGTCCTTGTAGGCCAGGGGGTTGCACCTGATAAGTCCTCCCAATCTCGAGAATGATTTCATAGGGGTCATAAACGAGAACACCACGCTCATCATAATGATGGGGAGTAGGAAACACATATATGGGTGTACCAACAACATCATAGTGATGAGGAGTAAGATAGGGAAAATAAACAAGATTACCATATTCTTCATAATGGTGTGGTGGATTAACAGGAGCATGAGGCTGCTGAGAAACCTAATAGTTCTGTTGATGAATAGCCAATAGATGCTCTTCAAAAGTGAGGCCACCAGGTATCTCAGTTGAGGCCGCTGGTGACTGAGTGACCAGTGCAGACGCAGCCGCACAGATAGTATGTTGAACTGGGATAGATGTAACCGCAATTGACGAAGCGAGTGTCGTCGGTGACAACCTAATGATGGAAGGACTAGACTCCTGGACGGAGTAGATGCTACCATGGAGGCAACACTAGCAATAATCTGACCCAATGACCTATATCCGGCTGGAAGTGACACCGACGGTGAAGATTGAGCAGACACCTGAGTGGTGTTTTCAGGGAAAAGTTGATACTCTTCTGTAGAAATAGGAATTCCATCACTGCCAATAGGACCTGATGTGTCCATGTCTGACTCCTCCGTAAGATCTTCGAAAAGACTACGGGGACTAGGAGGTATAACAACAGATAAAAATGGTGATCCTGACGTAAGAGGAGAGAATTATTCCTTATCCCCAAAACCAGACGAAGCACCCACGGGAGGCCAATTGAACTCAACTGGCTCGTCAGCGGGAGACCGGGTAGTAAGGGGTAAGATTGATGGGAGAATAGGCTGCTGAATCTCGGTAAACCTAGAGGATTGAGGAATTTCAAATGAACTTTCTGGTAAAGGACTACCTCTAGGAGGGAGCGAGGACAACGAAACTAGTGGTGCCACCACTGTGACTGCTTCTCAACAAGAAGGAAAAAGAAAGATCCGAGCAAAGACTAAAAAAACCAAGGCAAACAAAAACAAGCCAAGTGCTAAAACTTTTATGGGCGTGTGATCGCGGGTAGTTTATTTTACGACACTGAAACCAAACTTTGTTGTTTCTTGTTTTAAGAGTCAAGAAACAGGAAAAAGATGGCTCTAGTCACTTTCAATGTTGAACGAGCGCGAAAGGACAAGTGCTCGATGATCTTTTCAAATTTAAGGAGTTAGTAAAGATAAAAAATGACTGCTCAGGTAATCTAAGCAAGAAGGTATGCCAGGTTTCCGTGAACTGCCATATACACCTTGGTCATCAAATGAAGAAGAAATGACCAAGGACTTAACGTACGTGCAGGTAGTCTCCTCGAATGCTGTGTTCAGTGTATCACGGTTACAGGGCGGCAGACTCAGGTTCCTATGGATAAAAGGATTGCAACCTAGAGGGGTCTCCCTTTATATACTCGATAGTACGAGGAGCACAAGTCCATACTAGTGCTGTCTGAAGCCAGATGACAAACGACAACTACTAGGTTTTAAGACGTCGGAACACGTCTCTAACTTAGACCACTAGAATATTTCGTTAGGTTTCAATGTTGCCTTAGGTTAATTGAAATTAATTTTAACGTTGATCTTGGATTAGGTTTCAATTTCCAAGCCTTAACATATGTTGGATCTGAAATCTTCCTAAATGCAAAACTATATGCAGAAGGATACCATTTTCGTTCAATGAAAGCTATCTACGAGAAGGAAAGAAAACTTTCAAGCAATAGCGAAACTGAAATTATGTGAAAACATCCACTAATGCATCTAATGCAATCTACAGAAAACAAAAAGCTCTTTCCTAGCCTATGCAATGCTAGTTATGCTAGAGAACGTTTCATTTTCAAAGCAAAAAGAATGCAATATTTTTGTTTTTTCAATGCAATAGAGCAAACAATGCACTAAATGACATGAAAAACAAAAATAAACACTAGCTTGAGAGAGTGAATGCAAAAGTTGAAACAGAATGACTCCTCCAACATAAAACAAGCACAACAATACCCAAACCAATGCTACAAACTTTTCAAATCAAAGATAAATCTCTAAAATTACCCATGCAAGAAATTTAATCGATGCTTGGAGTAAGAGGAAGAAAAATAAAACAAGAAAGGAAATGATCATTCAACCAATGAACATACTCAACATGATCAAAGAGACCAAGAGCAATCGAATAGGGAACAAATTTGACAACTATCAAGAAACTCGATCTTCAAACAGAAGGCTCAGTGCACCAAGGCACTCAGAAACCCTAAGACCTCAAGTCATACTGATAAGAAATGGACAAACAACTGAAGAAAATGAGCCTCCAGCAATCAAAGACAGTCTAAAACACTTCAATTACTCTAAAGAGTAACCCAAAAACAAGTACAATCAACCAAAAACTCATGAAAATCTCACACCCAAAAACTCACAGGGGTCGGCGTGATTGTGAGGCGGTATTCAGCGCCAAACAAGAGATGGTGCGAGTGCTACAAAAGTAGCATGCGCCAATCGACGTGACTATTCAGGAGAAAACCGCGCCATGCCAGTTAACCAATGAAAAGGGAAAAACTCAACAGATCAGAGGTCAATCTTGACACTCTGGGGCTGAACAAGGGTTTGAAGCACAGTTAAACAACCCAGAAAGGTAAACAAAAAGATAAAAACCCAAAAAACGAACCAACAAGATCAAAGACAAACTCACACTGATCCCCAGCAACGTCGCCAACTTGTTATGTAGGTAAATCCTCTCTACGGACATAGACGATCCCTCTAGCCCTAGGGTGGGTCTAGTAACAAGGAATCATGCTAAGGTGTAGGTTCCTAGATATTCGAATGAAATAGGACATGCTAAGATAGCCTACCTGTGGTCCAATGCTGTTGTCGGCAATCGTAGTGGTGATGAGGACTTCTCGCTCCCGATTTGGCAAGTCAGAATCCCTTCGCTTATCGCACTTGGACACTTGCACAAAGATCAAAAAATGATAACCGCATACCACATACTAATTTCATCCAAAATCTACTAGTCAGTCAGAGAAGACTAGCATATTGCATTCGATAAAGATAAAACACAAGACGGTAACTAGACAATAGTCACTTATATTAATAGGTAGAAAGAAGAGATACAACCATGCTCTGATGTTGCGGTCTCCTCGAGCAGGGCTTGGGTGAAGCACGTCTCAAAGCTCGTCGGGGAATTCAGACAGGATAAGGGACCTCTCGATGGATTTCTCCTTGTTCTACCTTCTCAATAACTCAGTGATTCAACTATAGCTTAGTCTTTCAAGTTCATCACTTCAGCTGTATAACTATCTTTGTTCAGCTTCAGCTAGTTTTCATAGAGAGAGAAGGCTTGTTTATATAGAGGCAAAGGAGGAGGTTGGGATCCCTGCAAAGGAGGAGGGGAGGCATATCCTTTAGGAGTGTTCCAAGGGAGGTGGAAACTACTAACTAAAGGAGGAGGCCTGTGGTTGTTTCAGTTCAACCACTCCCAATGACTCATCCCCGAGGTGGTTGGAATGGAACCTCCGCCTCTATTTTAAAAAAACATTTCATAAATAGCTTGGCGCGGGCATTATATTGGGATAGAGTGCCAAGTGGTGCGGGCTTAGTGTAAAATTTCCAGGTCGACGCGAGGAGGTAAAGGGCTACTCGCGCCAAGGCAAAAATAGAGATTTTCACGGCTCTGCTTAAGGAAATGTCAACAAGAATAATGTTGCCTTCATCAAAAGGGATGAAAGGATGTAATTTGCAAAGCATGACACTATGCATTGGTCACAAAAAAGACCCTCCAATGTGCGAGTTGGGGATTGCAGGGACAGTGACAAAATGTGTAACACCCCTAACCACAATTTTGGTAGAATTTTGTAATATTTTGTAATAGTTTACTCTAGCGCAGGGGCTTTGGGGCGGATCAAAGCCCCCAATGAATTGTAATGGGTCAAAGGGTAGACCAAGAGTCTGCAAACCACTGTTTGTGGACCATAGAGTAACACAGGCTAATATGATATAAATAGATGGATAATTTGAGTCTAGAAGTAAGTTTTTGAGTCTGATTAAGTTTGGATACGAATTGTAGAGATCTATTGTGTGGAATTTCTAGGTAAGGGCTCCTGCTAGTTGTGTGCGTGGAGACCCTAAGTCCTGTTGTGTGCGGACCCTGCTCGCTATGTGCGCGAGCTGGTAAATAGAGTATGTAAGTCGGATCTGAAAATGAATAAATGAGAATACTGTTTTGTGATATCTGAGTATTTCTGTGTTATGGTTATTGGCTATGCTCAATGTTATGTTTGAGATTATATCTGCTCACTAAATACTGATGATTTATTAATGCACACATGGATGCGGTGTTATAAGAAGGAATAAATGCATAGATCTGGTTATGATTAGTCGCCTTCCTTATATTAACATGTAATCTGATGGTTTATGAGCTTCGCTTAAGTTATTCTACGAATATACTGTTAAGGGTTTCTATGTTAGGGCTTCTCCAATGCAGGTTTCTTAGATTTGAAGGGACCTACCTTAATTAACTTTCTCTCTCTCAGGGTGCAGAAACCTTGTTCCAACACCCTCCCATACTACTTCGGGTGAGACCTTGACCTGCGCAAGCAAGACATTTAGTACATAGGTTTGTTGGTAAACATTGAATTCGAACCTGGGTCAAGACCCCTCAAACCAACAGGCCCAATAGTAAGTGAGGACGGAGTTTGAGCCCTATCTAATTGATATTTAACCTTTACATGATCCTTTTGTAGAGTTGGGTTCTCTTTCAAGGGATTTCCTTTGTCTTTCAGGAGAGTGATATTCCCTATTTCACAAACTATGAGGCAAAGCATGTGATATCCTTTGGAAAGCCTACAAGCTTTTAGTCTCCAACAACCTAAAGGTGTCCTCGAAGTGGAGGATAACTTGTTCCTGCATTTCCATGTACCAAGGGGTGAATTTGGGGTCAGTGGAGATGATATTGTGGTTAATGATGACATCCCAGGGGCTCACTAACACTACTCTAATGTATAGAGGCTCCTTATCTTCTTTTGTCATCACCCTCCTCACTTCAGTTATTGCTTCTTCATGGGTCAACCAAGAGGATAATGCCATTAGTTGCATGTCCCCCAATCTTGAATGCCCCAATATTTAATGTCTGTGAGGATCATATTATGCATATAAAACTCAATGATTTTGGCTTTGTCCTTAGTACTTACCTTCTAACAAAAAACAATGAACTTCATGTAGCCTTGGAAAGGTAGAGAGCCATACTGTGCTAATGTTTTTATCTGAAATTGTAGCCACTGGTCCTTAAGGAAGATGACACAGGACTTGGATGGTTGTTTGCATTGTATGTCTTCCATAGACAAACTTTACATGGTGGCAAGTTGTACCTTCTTTTCCTGCAGTTTCTCCCTTAACTTCTTGTTTTATGTTTGTAGCTGCTCCTTCATGACTGACTCCCTTAGCCTTAGGTTATTCAATTCCTTGCTCATTTTGTGCACTTTTTCCTCCATGAAGCCCACATCTTCTACCTTCTTGGATCTTGCAATTTGAATCCGTCAATGATTTCTTCCTCTTTCCCTTTCCAACTCAAAGAAGACTGGTATTGAAAATTTATTGGGTATAATCCTATGCCCCTTAACAAATTTGTAGTAGGATCCAAGGTCATGTTTTGGATCTGACTACTAGAGTTCTTGGGGACCTTCTTCTTCACCTTTTGATGTGGGTGTCCCTTCCTTTATCATTGCTTGTTGCTCCTGTAGCAGCCTTGTTTTTTACTGTAGCTCCTTTGTTTTCTTGTTTAACAAGGCAACCTATGCCTTGAGCCTCTTATATGTGACTATTCTAGTGGTGGGCCTCCCTATGGGTGACAAAGGTTGTTTACCCTTGGCTTTAGGGAGGTAATATCCTCAATCCTCGCTTCACCATGTCTCGTTTCTTCTTTTTGGTTGGTTGAGTCATCAATGGTGACGGGGGATGTTGAAGGAGGATGAGGCTTCCCTTGCTTGATCCTAGTACTCTTTCTCTTTTTAAAGTACGAGGGCCCTTGCCTAGACTGTCTTCTCTTAGGTTTGACATATGTGCTAAGTGTGGCTAAAGTAGCAACGACCACTTATTTTAGGGTTACTGGTGAAAGGCTTATTTGATTCCCTTGTTTTCTTGTATTTTTGGATCTAGAGGGCACCTCATGGTTCTCTTCCTTTTCCCTATGTTTCTCTCCCTCAAATTCCTTTTCTTCTACTTCCTCTTCCTATTCTTTCTCTATTTTTGATTTATTTTCCTCTTCTTCCTCTATTTTTTCTTTCTCTTCCTCCTCTATATTTTATTACCTACCCCCAGTACTAAATGTTGGTGTCTCTTCTTGTTGTGGAGGTAAGGGCTTGTGTCTCAATGGAGGCCTCCCTATCCATGTCCAGAAAGTCAACCCACAACATAGGGTTCTTTAGGTGGCTTAAGGCATCCATGATAATGAGCTTGATGATGCCATGATGAGAAATGTGATGGTTCTTCCCTTCCCTCACTTTCTGACTCTTTTGAATGATGGAATGTAAGAGGCAATTTGGAACACTGAGTCTGCTTGGAGTTGGTAAATCTGTCTATAACCTTAGCTCATAGAGTGACCTAAATTGATAGGCATACATAATTCTCAACCTCCCCTCACAGGATATTTACTTGAGGATGTGATATGCTACTTCACCCCAAGGGTAAGGGAGGCTCTCTCTTCTTACTACATTTTTGTCTTCAAAATTTTTCTCTTTATGGAGGAAGAAGTTTTTCTTGGCCGTAACATTTATTGTATTATCCTCCTTGCCCTATTGAAATCCTAAGGGTATTGTGGTTACTCTGCTGATGAGATCTTCATTCAAATGGATGGAAAGTCCTCTAACAACAATAATGGCATTCTATTATCCCTAAGAATTGAGGACCATGTAAAATTCATGGGTTACCTTGTCATCATACCCCTTTAATTGCTCAAAAAACCCCATCCACTGATGTCCCATAAAATATCCCTAATAGGAGGATGTTGATGGATTTTTTGGTGTCTGTGGGTTCTCTTCAATTGAAACCTCCCCCCATGGTTCCTACTGCTCCTCCCTTAATTTACATGAGGGGATTTTTTCAAGGTTTGTCTCTAAGCAATCTCAGATGTAGAGGTAGGGATGGGGTGGCTAATTTTTTTTATTTTTATTTTTATTTTTATTTTTATTTTTTTATTTTTTTTATTTTATTTTTTCTATAAATTTTTGTGTCAGAGAAAAATAAGGGTAATTATCTTTATTTTAGTGAGAAAAAAAACTTTTCGTCTACTCCAACCTTGCTTTTCTTATGCAATGAAATAAATTTTCAGAGGAATTTACTTGCACAAGTGTTTGCTACAAGATGCCTGTAGCAAACATAATTTTTTATTATGCAATTACATAGAAGGTGAGGAGGAAGGAGGGAACTTACCGTTTTTCAGGATAACTTCTCTATGTTCTTGGAGAGTTTGAGTAAAAGTATTGATGGTTTGGGCTCCCTTTCTCCTCTTAATTCGACCTTGTAGCACCTCTTTTGTGTTCCTGTAGCAATTCAGGTGCTCCTGTAGAAGTGGTATTGATTCAGATCTTGGGGGGAGGCCCCTAAGATATAAAAAAATGAAATGCCAGGAAACAAAGAGGAGGACACACCGTAAAAAAAACTGTAAAATATACATTGTGGTGGACAATCTATCCTTTTACAAAATGTGATTTGTTACTTATAGTATTTTTTTAGTTACAATACCATGGGTAAATTCCATGGGTGGGTAAATACCATGGGTGAATGAACACCATGGGTGGATGCCACTTACAATACCATGGGTGAATGAATACCATTGGTGGATGCCACTTACAATACCATGGGTAAATTCCATGGGTGGATAAATACCATGGGTGGATGCCACTTACAATACTATGGGTAAATTCCATGGGTGGATAAATACCATGGGTGGATGCCAGTTTCCATTCAGATAATTTCTTTCTCCTTAAGATGCAATGGTCCACATTGCATGAATTTCCCTTATAAGAAGCCTTTGTTGAATATGAAGAGCCACTATAGAGAAGGGTTTTGTGTGGTTAACCCATAACTGTGATGAACGGAGATCCGAGAATAAAGATACCCTGTAATGCTTGTAAACAACTATGATATTGATAGTGTGGGACCTAGCAAATGGACTTTGATGAAGCGTGGGTTTGTGGATGACCCATAACCATGAAAAATAAAGATCCAAGGATAAATATACCTTGTAATGCTTGTGACCAATTGTGATAATAACAATGTGCAACCTAGAAAATGGACTTCGATGACAAGGGTTTTGCGCGGTTGACCCAAAACCTTGGGTTTGTGGGTGACCTATAACTATGATTCTTGTCAGTCAACTTGGTAAAAGTACGATGGCTTGTTTGGTAGATTCTCCTATCAAATGAGATGTTGTAAAGGCTTCTTTCACATTTTTTTTTCTATCAATAGAGCTCTTGTTGCAACATTTCTTATAACTTCTGCTATAGATGATGAAAACAAATTCCGTCAAAGACCCATATGAGGTATTGAAGAGATATTGGAGTGAGAAAATTATTCTAGAAACTCATGGTATTTGTGGTTGCACAACGTTCCAGACATGTGTAACTTCAATTGTGAATATCTCTCAAACCAGGAAACGAAATCAATTTTCCTAAAAAGCCCATTCGAGATAGAAAAAAATAATTTAAAATGAGATATTTTGATCCTTCTAAAATTATTTGTTGAGGTCATAGCACTCACATGATTTTTTTTTTTAATATTGCTGCAAAAATTTGAAACTGAAATATGCTTCAAACTCTCATTCCCATGGAGCCATAACTTGAATATGATAACACTGATCCAGATCTTGGGGGGAGGCCCTCAAGATATAAAATATTGAAATTTCAGAAAAAAGAAGAGAAAACACAGTAAACAAAACCACAAAGAAACTATTTTTTTAAACAAAGAATAAATGTAAAAGCTACATTGTGGTGGAAAATATGTCCTTTTACAAAAATGTGACTTGTTACTTAGAGATTTTTTTAATCTATAATACCACATGTAAATTAAATGGGTGGGTAAATACCATGAGTGAATGAATACCATGGGTGTATGCCACTTACAATACCATAGGTAAATTCCATGGGTGGATAAATACCATGGGTGTATAAATACCATGGGTGGATGTCGCTTACAATACCATGGGTGGATGCCACTTACAATTCCATGGGAAAATCCATAGGTGGATAAATACCATGGGTGGATGAATACCATGGATGGATTCCAATTACAATATCATGGGTGGATTCCACTTTTCATTCAGATCAGGTATCCAATCCTATAGCACCTGCAAACATGGCATGCAACAATTTTGTAGCACCTTAGGCAGGCTCTAGCATCATCTAACTCGTCCTTTGGTACCTTGATGGGCCTCTCCAACTGGTTCTTGGGAATGAGAAATTGTGCAAGTGGAATCGAGGCTTGTACTCTTATTCCCTTTTATGGTAATGGGCTCAGGGCATTTTGGTGACCTGGCCCTTGCACAAATTTCCTATTTTAGTTGTTTTCCCCACTCCTTGTACTTATCACTCCCCCTATTTTGACTTTTCCACGCTGCATGGGTGGCTGAGTAATCCACACTTTACTAACTGAAGGTGGTGTTAGTGTCAGAATATGCATTCTACTGTCAATGATCAAAATCACTCTTTTCATTCTCATTTTAGGTGTCCCACTCTGAATTTTTTATATCATTCCATTAGGTCATGCTAGTAGTCCTAGTCATAAACCTCACTGATGGTAGTCCTAGTCATAAACCTCACTCACAAACTCTCATTTGGTGGCCCACCTTCATGCCTTGCTGAGCATAAAAACACTTTTGAAAAACTCATTTCACTATGTCTTATCTCAGTCAAAGTCAACTATGGAGTCAAGTCATTTAAGGTCCCATTAGGTCATTAGGTTTAATTTTTAAAGGTCCAAAAATGTACCATGTCATCTTAATAAGGTCATAAAAAGGTGTGAGAGTGATTCAATAAACATTTCATTATCATCTGCAGACCATTATCAAAATGTAAATATGATATTTTTAAATTTGTAATTTTGATTTTTATGATTTTCATATCAAAATGTAATTTTGATATGAAAACAGAGATGTAATTTATTTTTAATTTTTTATGTAATTTTATGCTTCCTATATGTAATAAGTTCAGTCCCTAGCTGCCAACTCAAAACACACATGTCAAATTGAAAGAGAAAAGTGTCAAACTCTAGTAACTTCATCATGCAAGAAAGAAAAAGTCAAAGAAAAAAGCATATTCAACATGCTTTCAAAAAGTGAGAAAAAACATAGGAAAATTGGGTTTTTGGATCTAAATCTAAAATCACTTAAGTATTTAAGACTCCTAGACATCAAATTCAAATTCATTTCCCTCTTATTTCATTGAGCAAAAGCTGAGGAGAGTGAAATTTAAGATTTTCTGAGAAAAATTAAGAAAAACAGAGCAGAAGGGCGCTTATGCTCTTGGCACTGTGCTTATCCTCTGGGCACTGCGCTTATGCTATTGGTGTTGCTCTTATCCTCTTAGCATTACTCTTATGCCCAAAAAAGATCAGAAATTCATCAAAGCTGCAAAAAATCGCCCCCAGACTTCAATAATCATTCTTTACACTTCCAATGAAGCAAGTGGCTTTTACATCATTCTCCTCTTCATCAAAGTCATTTTGAATGTGTGAGTTGGTTAAAAGAAAATTTGGTGTCTTATTGAATGTGAAGCCCTAGTTTTTCTCCCCTGAACTCAAAATTCCAAAAATCCCATTTCTCTTACACTCAATAGCATCCCTACATTGTTAAAATTCATTCCCTAATCCATGTTATCATAATCCCTATCCCTAAGCTACTAATTCCTAAAACCCTAAGCCCTATGTGTTATTTTGACCTAGGCTCCTAAATCCCAATTCCCCATCCCAATTACCATCAGTCTTTCATTCCTTTTCCCTGCTGTAATGTTCCGAAATGGAAATCAACAGCTTTTTCACCGCTGAAATGTTCCTTTATCGGAAATATGAACAAGGTTATGTCAGAGATTGACTGAGAGGGCTTTTACCAGTTATTTCACCTCTAAAGAGAGGATGAGAACTGGAGGCTATCTGGCCCTTCCTCAGGCTCTGCCTATAGCTATGAAAATATTTCTTCCTCAGGAAGATCTTGCTAAAGGGAATGAGCTATAGCAATATACAAAACATAAGAATGAAGAGTAACTTGCTCAAGCATCAGAAAATGTCGAAGAATTCATAGCCATCTTATTGAAATAATAGCAACTGAAAATGTATACAAAATCTTGAGGGAAATGATGCTCAAGATGAACAATAACAATCCTCAAGGCAGAAGTACAATAATCATGAGATAAACACAGCTACACAAGTAAACCCCAGCTATGACTACGCAGTAACATGGAGACACTGCAACATGTAAAATGGTAATAAAATGATATTACAATAATGGCTCAAGAAATGAGGGGGAGCATGCTCTCAACCCCTGAAAACACCAATATAACACTAATACACATTCCTTAGAAGGATTGGCTGCAATACATGTACAAAATATGAAAATACAATATTGTCGGAGTTGCTGGGTAGCTGCAGCAACTCAAAATATACAATAATAGGAGGAGAATGAATATGGCCTGCAAACTGAAATAACCTCCTCCAATGGATTCCTTGAGTGCAAGGCTGATCCTGGCACAAGAAATCTCTTCCTCCAAAATGGTGGAGCAAACCCCCACTACAGGCAAACTCTGAGATAATGCAGTCTATGGAAGGGACTGCGCTGATGAAGGTGGGAGAAGCTTGGCCTTCTGCCAAAATATGCAAATCAGCTCTAGAAACCCTCCTTGCTGATCCTCCCAAAGAATAGGAACTCATTCCTATGAGAGATGATCCAAGGAATGGTGTTGTGGAATCTCCTCCACAGCAACACCTGCAACACAAACCAGTGACTACACTGTAGATGAAGAAGTGGCTATGGCCAAATGCCTAAATATGGAGAAATGAAGAGCAATCCTCCTTGAGCTACTAAAGATAGGAGAGGAAATCCTAAATAGGAATCCCTCGTGCCAAAGGCACTGCAATTCAGCTGAACAGCTGGAGATTGCAAATAGACTCAAAGTCCAAAACTTCAATGATAATCTCTATGGCTGGCTCATCCTCCTTATATGCAAAATGATGTCTCTATGCCATGGACCCCACCCAATTAGGGTTTCCTTCCTCTAGAAGTTTCCTCCCTTTCTAACTGCGCTGACTTCCCAAGCAAGCTACACCCTCTCAAGCTGCGCTGTTGACTTGGTCAACATGGCCTCATCCTCATGTGTTTGCCCCCTTTTTATACTAGGAGGTGCAAAAGTGGCTACTCCATGGATCCATTCCCACTTCATGTGGAATTTTATTTATGCAAATGGGTCTCCTCACCCATTTTATTTATCTCCTAGATAATATTAGCAAAAATTAATGTTCCAATTTATTTGCAAAAATTTGGAACATTACAGTCCTCCCCTCCTAAAGATTGCTTGCCCTCAAGCAAGTGAAAGGATAGATTGTGTATTCTTCTCCTCTGCCTGTAGCATCCTTGTATGATGATCCCCTCTAAGTGCAGTGATGCTATCTCATCAATTCAATCCTCCACAATGCTCCTCCTTAGCATGCAAGTAGCTGTCAAGCCATCACCATGTAAGGTATAATGCTCAAGAAGATAGAAAGTGGTGTCTAGAGGTTCCCCCTCGAGGAATGGAGCCTAAAATATAATGGGAATTGTCTCCCCCATATGGTACATCCATCCCCAAGCTATGTGCCATGCAAATTGAGTCACCTCCCAACTAGGCAACTTAGGAAAACTGTCATCCACCTTTGGCTCCGGCAAAGAAGGTGGGTTAAAAATCTGCACATGGTAGATCATATAGTCTACCCCACACTGTCCCTCTCTCCACTTAAGATAAGTGTAGAGTGTCTGCTAATCCTGGGCTACAATAATGTTGCCATCAAGTGGCAAGAAGAAGGCTTGACCTCTCAAGGTCTCTCCCCCAACGCTGCAAGACATGCTGGCCCAAACATCTCCATATGTGATGAGTCAGGAATCATCCTCATATGGTTTCATACCCATCATATGGCTCACCCCATAATAAAACATTGTTGCTGCTGTAGTGGCCATACTATTTCTCATGTTCCCATCAGAACATGCAATGCAAAAGATGTGAGGGACACCTCCCTCAATGGACACATCCATCCTATGTGTCTCCTCCTCAACCATGCTCGTCATAAAGGCATGAACAATAGAATCATAGGGAGCAAATAGGAGCATCATGCTTGCTGCCATGTGTGACAAATGAGAAGGACAATGGTCCCTCAAGTGCAACCAACGCAGCTTAGTGCTCCACTACCATAGAGACTAATATAAATTGTGGCTGCTCAACCACCGGTGTGTTGCATTAATCTCCTCACAAGCTTGGGGAAAGTAAATGATATCTGCTGAAAATTTAGCATGTCCTCCATGATCTCTATCCTCCCCAAGTCCTCCAAGATAATGGCCATTAGCCATGCTTATGGCCCCCACTAAACCATGAGGTCTAGAAAAATGTATGCTCCTCCTTGAAGCATTCTCTTGCATGTGTATGGTTAAGGGATTCATACATATATCATACAAATGATCATGTGAAAAGTAATGTACACCCTTACCATGTTCTCTACTCATATCAATCGAGGGACTCATAGATGAATCTCCTCTCATCCAAACAGGAAAAAGGGGTGGCTGTGCTGATTCCCCCATCTCCATATGGCTGGTGCATCTCCTCCCATACTGATCATAAGATGTCCTGTAGGTGAAAGAATCATTGGAATATCCCAACAATAGCTAGGATTTCCAATGCAAATCTATCCTCCATAATGACAGCGCAGGTAGCTCCTCATGAAGAACATCTGTCATATGGCTGTCCTCCTCCTTGACATCTTCTATGCCCAAGTCACAAATTGGAAGGTTGCTATCCTTCCTATGCTGCTTCTTCCACAACGCAAAATCTGCAATGAGGGTAGGTGTATATGAAGTTGAGGAAATGTATCCCTCCATCATGATTCTATCCAAAACTCCCACTGCTATCTCAAGTTCTCCCAAGGCTCCCACCTCTATAGAATCAATGAGTGGTGCCTCCAAGTGTGAAGCAACCATCCTCCTCTGCTGACCTAGTGGCTCCTTGGGTGAAATGCCTCCATCTGGTGAGACATATCCATCAAGAGAAGATTGAAAATATGGATGAATACTAATGTCCATGCCTTGACTACGCAATCCAGCTTCCCTCCTTGGTGCAATAACCTCCAAAAATGGATATGGGTGAGTACTCCCCAACTGATGCTGCTGGTTCTTCTCCCCATCTCCTCCTTGTGACTCCATGGTTTTACACCTCTCCAATAATGGCACATGAATGGTGCTTTGATCTCCACACATGAGATCTTGAGGATCTTCCTGCAAAATGTCTCCATGCAATGAGACATCATTATCAAGATATGACTGAATAGATGAATGGAGATAACCCTCCATGCTTCCACTAAACAACCAATCACCTCCTTAGGTGCATCAACCTCCATAGATGAATAGGGATGTGTACTCCTCATCTCATGATGCTGGGCCTTCTCCCTACTTCCTCCTTGGGTCTCCAAGGTTCCACACCTCCTCAACAATGGCACAGGTAAAACATGAGATGTGCCTTGATCTCCATACATGAGATCCTGGGGACTTCCTTGCAAAGATGCAAGCATCCCTCTATGTGGAGCAAGAGCTCCTCTTCCCTTTGCATGAGGTGCTATATCAACTCCAGATCTAACAGCGTTGTTTCCCTCAATATCTGCAACATGAGTGGGCAACCTCTCAATGATTGGATCCTCCTTTGGAAAAGAGATCCCCATGCTCCCTTGCTCTAAGATGTGAGATGAAAGTTCCTTCTCCAGAAAGTTTTGGTTCATATTTTTGGCCTCCTCCATTGTTTTCTGAAGAGGCATTGCGTTTTCATGCAAGGGTTTTGTTTGGTCTTCTTTGTGCAAACCCATCATGTGTGTCTCAAGAATCCTCCCATCAAATCTCTTCACTAATGCCTTAGTGAAATTTGTATAAGATGTAATGCCATTATTCTTCAAAGGAAAAGATTCAAAGATCCACCAATCATAGGCCTTACCTCTCATATGCAGTGCTGCAACTCTGGTAGCTTGACTTTCCAAAATTTGGTGTTGCTGCAAAAAGGTGTCTAATTCCTCCACCCAAGCTTTGGCTGAACCGACAAGTGAACCATCAAAATGTGATAGATAGGATCTACCATGCTGCCTTCTCTCCTTGGTCACTCCTCCTTCTTCTTCCATCTCCCTCATGGGACTGCTGGGACTATGGCTGTGCTGACCCTCATAGTGTGTGGCTGAATGCTCACACCCACTATGTACAAATCTAGAGTTTGCTTTAAGATCAAACCCTCTTAGGGATTCTTCAGCTGTTTCCCTCCTAATCTCCTTGAGATCTTCATGAATGCTTGGTGCAGATTTAGGAAGAAGCATTGTAAGCTTATCCCCCTTTCCTCCATCAGAAAATGGAGTCTTCTTCTTGCTCAAAATTTTGTCTCCTTCTTGATGAGAATAGGAAGTGCAGGGTCCTTCCTCCTCTCTTTCTTCTTTCTCCTCAACCTCCTTGGAGAGGTTCCTTCCAGATCTAAAAACTGATGAGAACAAGCTCATCCTCTTCATCATCTTGATTTCTTATTTCTTGGGCTTGAAGGCCACAGGCTGAGCCAAGAAAGATGCTCTGATACCACTGTAATGTTCCGAAATGGAAATCAACAGCTTTTCCACCGTTGAAATGTTCCTTTGTCGGAAATATGAACAAGGCTATGTCAGAGATTGACTGAGAGGGATTTTACCAGTTATTTCACCTCTAAAGAGAGGATGAGAACTGGAGGCTATCTAGCCCTTCCTCAGGCTCTGCCTATAGCTATGCAAATATTTCTTCCTCAAGAAGATCTTGCTCAAGGGAATGAGCTACAACAATATACAAAACATAATCATGAAGGGTAACTTGCTCAAGCTTCAGAAAATGCCAGAGAATTCATAGCCATCTTATTGAAATAATAGCATCTGCAAATGTATACAAAATCTTGAGGGAAAGGATGCTCAAGATGAACAATAGCAATCCTCAAGGTAGAAGTAAAATAATCATGAGATAAACACAACTACACAAGTAAACCCTAGATATGACTGTGCAGTAACATGGAGACACTGCACCATGTAAAATGGTAATAAAATTATATTACAATAATGGCTCAAGAAATGAGGGGGAGCATGCTCTCAACCCCTGAAAACACCACTATAACACTAATACACAATCCTTAGAAGGATTTCCTGCAATACAAGTACAAAATATGAAAATACAATATTGCCGGAGTTGTTGGGTAGCTGCAGCAACTCAAAATATACAATAGTAGGAGGAGAATGAATATGGCCTGCAAAATGAAATAAGCTCCTCCAATGGATTCCTTGAGTGCAAGGCTGATCCCGGCACAAGAAATCTCTTCCTCCAAAATGGTGGAGCAAACCCCCACTGCAGGCAAATTCTGAGATAACACAGTCTATGGAAGGGACTGCGCAGATGAAGGTGGGAGAAGCTTGGACTTCTGCCAAAATATGCAAATCAGCTCTAGAAACCCTCCTTGCTGATCCTCCCAAAGAATAGGAACTCCTTCCTATGAGAAATGATCCAAGGAATGGTGTTGTGGAATCTCCTCCACAACAACACCTGCAACACAACCTAATGACTGCATTGTAGATGAAGAAGTGGCTATGGCCAAATGCTTGAATATGGAGAAATGAAGAGCAATCCTCCTTGAGCTACTCAAGATAGGAGAGGAGCTCCTAAATAGGAATCCCTCGTGCCAAAGGCACTGCAATTCAGCTGAAAAACTGGAGATTTCAAATAGAATCAAAGTCCAAATATTCAATGATAATCTCTATGGATGCCTCATCCTCCTTATATGCAAAATGATGTCTCTATGCCATGGACCCCACCCAATTAGGGTTTCCTTCCTCTAGAAGTTTCCTCCCTTTCTAACTGCGCTGAATTCCCAAGCAAGCTACACCCTCTCAAGCTGCGCTGTTGACTTGGTCAACATGGCATCATCCTTATGTGTTTGCCCCCTTTTTATACTAGGAGGTGCAAAAGTGGCTACTCCATGGATCCCTTCCCACTTCATGTGGAATTTATTTATGCAAATGGGTCTCCTCACCCATTTTATTTATCTCCTAGATAATATGAGCAAAAATTAATGTTCCAATTTATTTGCAAAAATTTGGAACATTACACTTTCCCCATTCCTCATATCCATAAAAAATATTTACCACAAAGTTCCCTTTCCCCATACCATATCCCCAAATTCACCTTCCATACTATCACCTACTTCCCTAGGGTTTGAAACAAAAACACACCATGGCAGCATAAGGAGAACATAACATATCACATAGCGAGGAAGAGGAAATAGAGGCTATGAGGCCGCATAAAGGGGGCAGGATAATCAGACATGAACCTATCAACACTAGGGAACTTTTGTCTTCTCCAATGATAGTAACATGCTTTAAACATGTTGGTTGTTATGATTTCTATGAAAAAATTCAGAGGGCTCAACATTATTCCATGTTAACTAGGCTCTTCATATCTAAACTCCATAACAACCAGGTTTCCCTAGCTAGTGTCACCTTTATTATCTCAACTGTCATCATTTGAGCTGCCACAAGGATCCCAAATTGGGGAAAGGTGGTTCAAAAAGAGTGATTTGGAAAATCAGCACTTTGAGCCCTTTTTAAAACATAGACACAAGAATGAGAAAAAGAGGATGTTTCATTTTTCATACCTCCTCGATAGATTTTCACCCATGATGAAGATAATGATGAAGTACTTTACATGTGAAGGTAGATTCTCAAGATTGTATACCTATCACATCCAACTCCTAATGCATTTTACTAGGGTAAGGATGCTCAATATACCTTACTACCTTTTTCGAAGTGTTGAAAAGATGGATTTTATTGCTCAGAGAAGGGAGTATGAATACCAAATGAAAAGTATTTTCCATCATTCCCTTATCAAAATCATTGTCCTTTATCATCTCAATGAGCTCAACATTGCATGGGACACCTTCATAGCCCATGATATCTTCATAGATCCTCCTACTCAGCATGCTCAAAATCTACCTTCATCATCTCAAACATCCACTTCCATCCCTCCATCTCAGCCTACTGTACATTCACCATCATCATATTAGTCCTCTTCATCCACTTCACCACCATTATATTCATCCCACACTGAGACTGAATACCCTATCAGAAATGAGATATTTGAGGTAGAATGGGCTAGTATGGTTGAGGTTGAGCCATTGTCAAAAACCTACCAGAGAGGCCACAACATGTGTTTGCTCCACACATAGTGGGAGGGGCCATGTCTTCTACACCAAAAAAATAGGTGGACAAAGGTAAAGGAAAGTTGATTGAGATAGAAACTCAGCCAGAGGTAAAACATGATGAAAACCTCCATGCGACTGAGCATGAGTTTGAGTTGGTTGACCTAAGTGCTGATGATGACAACCAAATCATTAACATGGCCATCAAAGGTAAGGATGAAAACATCAAAGACCTCCAAAACAACCTTGACAGAGCCAAATATGTTGTACACTTCCTTGAGCAAGAAAATGAACAATTGAAAACCAAACAAGTCATTGATGAGGTGAAGTATTTCACTGCTCAAAGGGAGGATCAAAAGGAAAAAATCATGCTAGATGAAAAACTGGAGAAGTATGGCTTACTTGATGATGAATAAGAACAGGTACCAAGACAGAGACCTAGAACTAGAGGGCTGAAAAGAGCTCTAGCTCTAGAGAGACAAAGGGAAGCTGAGCTAGCTGATCAACTAACCCTAAATGAGCAGCTTACTATTGTGATCAATGAGAACAGGGAGCCATGGCTTGATAGAGCCAATCAACACTTCGAGAAGTTTATAGCAAAGGAAAATAAGGAAAGTGATTTGTTAAGGAGGAAGGTCAAACTCCATGCTCGGAAAGAGAAAATTGCATTGGCCAAGCTCAAAAGAGCCAATGCCAAAATTGAAAAGTTGACCATGGAGGAGAAGAAAAAGTTGGACATACTTGATGAGGCTTCACTCCAAGCCTAGCCACCTCATCAACACCATTTCCACAAATTTTTAGGCAAGTTGCAACATTCTTGAAAAATCTGTGTATGACTATGCTTTTTTGCAAATTCAAATATCAGAAAAATGGTCATAAGCGCAGTGCCCTTGGTGCCGTGCTTGTGTTTGGGGAACTTTTTGAGTGAAATAAAACCACCATAATATTTGTGATGACATATACATCTAGAAAAACCACTTTTCCAAACTTGATTTGCAGTTTCAGGAGGTGAAAAAGGCAAAAAACCAAGAAAAAACCATGTTTCTGCCCCTATTTTTGTTGAGAATTTGGAGAGCTGTAGGTTAATACAAATTATCTTCTTGATAATTACTTGTGAGCTTACTTATGTCTCTCTTCTTTAGCTTAGTTAATATTTCATCAAGTCAATTATCAAAGTACATGAGACACAAATTAGGCTCCTAGAGCCAGGGTAAAACCTCTCCCTCTTGGAGAGGAAAAATCTCAAATAATTCTTCTTATAGATCTTCAATTGACAAGTACCATGACCCAGATATAGACCCTAGACCTAGATATTCTTCTAGGACCTTGAACTTAACCTTGTATATGCTTTGTATTTAAATCATTTGAACTGTAGGAAGGTAAATCAAATATTTGTACCTTCCTCACTATTGCTGCTGCTTCTTCTTATACTCACTGTCTCGACCTTGCTATTTTCTACCTTGTTACCATAATCCTTAACAATGCATATCAGCCACTTATGTATAATTCTTAAAACTTCAGAAATATCTTTACTATACCATGTCCTTGACTGTCCACAGACTTTATTTTCCATCCACATATTTCCTTCAAATCCACATTCACATGTTATTATTTGTCCGCATTTGATGTGTTGCCCTTCCAACACTTGTCCGCATTCAGAGGTTGCCCTAATTCTTCTTAATTTTGTATACACTTACTAACTGTGATGTATCCACAATATTTCCTAAGATTCACTTCGTATTAGCTGCAGTGATTTCTGCAGTCTTTCCTGAGGTAGATCCGCAAACTATTCCTGAATTATCTCTACAAGTTTTCTTGAGATTTACTCTGTATCAACTGCAATGTTATCCGCTGTCTTTCTTGAGGTATATCCGCAAACTATTTTGAATTATCTCTACAAGTCTTCTTGAATTAAATATGCAATGCTTCTGTGTTAGGTTCAGATTTGTCCGTATTATTTTATGAAATGGTTCTATATACCTACAGTCATTTTCTTCATTCTTTTTCTCCAAATGATCCACAATCTTTGCCTCATATATAGTGAACTGTTTTTGAATTTTTAGGCCGATCATCCACCTTCATGAAAGATGAATTTAACTTATGTTCATATGACGACATTGAGAACACTTATTCCAGCATTGAAAGTGTAGCTTTGATCCTCGTTTATGAGCCATTTCTTCATGATATCATTACAAGGTCTTGGAGCATAATATCTAGACCTGACATGACACTTAATTATACTTGTATGCTTAGAAGACTCAAACCTAATAGACATCAAGAAGAAGTCTACCTAAATAAAAATCTTGCTCATGAAACCCATGAAGCAAGTACACCAACAATACATTTTGACATCTTCTTTACATATATACATAATTACATTGTCAACATGAAGACTGACCTAGCTACACTTTTCAACACTCCCTCTTAACTAGGGAGGTATTCATACAGGTACATGGTTAATTTCAAACTTAAGAATCTCATAAGAAGAATCGGATTGGTAATCACATCTGTATGGCATCATATCAACCAGCATTATCCTAGTGCAAGGCCTTTACTAACAACCCCATCTCTTAACGAGACAATGGGCTACAATGCTGGTGAGACACATGACTAATAGACACCATCATTCATTGTCTCTCCAAGGTACATAGCCCACCTAGGTGTTCCCTGAAGATGACCTTCTTGGACTATTCTTCTCTTGGGTAGCCAGCCCTCAAAGAATATCAGTCCACGACTTCTCTTATCTTGAATTCCCTATCTCATTCTCAAAGAGTATCAAATGCCAGATGATTTCCCAATCCTCCATTCTATCTTCCAGGTGAAGACCAGAATGATGTGTCTATCCATTCTCTTCACATGGCCTTCACTAAGACTTATGACTGTTAGTCCTGGTCTAGTGTATGACACATGTAATAGAGAATCACATACGTCAGTCCCTCTTAACATGGGAAGGACATATTTCAAGTTTCTTCCAAGCAAGAAACTTACCACCAGGCTCCTCATCAACCAAGGTCCTGCAGCAGCAATCCAACTACTCATGAATAGTTCCTCTCCTCGATGTCATGGATTTCGATATTGAGGAATCTTCAACTTTTGGCTTCATAGGGCACAGATCATCCATCACTTTCAGTCAGGAGTCATGTCCATTATCAGAAAGTGATTCATCAGTATTCCTCATCTGGTCCACCGTTATGCCATGCTGCTTTCCTTCGAATCATCCCAAAGGATCATAAATCCTTTCTTATGATTAGCAGCCCTGCATAAATTCATCCATATAAACATATACATATGAAATTTTAGAACCAAAAGTTACCTTAGTGACGATCTTTCACCATGACATCTTCCTGTAGGCATCGACATCCTTCATACAGATTGACACATCTCCTAATGATATGTTTTGTCAATGACCTTCTTATTTACCAGGCTTCTGTTAGAGTCTACATATCTTTCAAGGATATCTCCAAGTCACATCTTCTGGGCTTTCGGATGATAACTACCTCTTGACATGGTTTCATTTCATGATATCTTCCTTTCTGCACATTCTCCATTATTAGGAACTTACAACCTTTCTAGTTTCTCGTTCATATACAACCACCTCATATTCCATGAGAACATATTATGTTGATTTCATTTATCCGTGCACTGAGAGATACTCCTCCATAGATCATACTTCTAATATGTAGGGCACCTTCATGCTTTTGAAACTTGTATCTATGAAGTTCCAACTTTCAACAAAAAAGCTATATTCTTTATTTACCCTTAACATCTTCTTATGCCAATCTTGCAATGTCGCACAATCATAGAGAAAACACCAATTGAACATGTTATCATAAAATCAGACCTGACAGGCTGCTAATCAAATCAATTTCATGTAACTGTTTCAAACCAATATTTTGATTGAGGCTTAGCCTCCTCAACCTAAGAGGGCTCTCTCAAGGGTTAATGATTTTTGATAGAAATATAGATGGTTAACTCTATGTGGGGTAATAAGAAGATAAATGATATATATTGGTTGTAAATCACATCAGCAAGTGCACATTGGGCTTATGGAGTCAAAATAGCTTCAGTAAAACCAAAAAATCTACTTAGCATGGAAGTCAAGGCATATCAGAGTTCTAGTCAAGAGATACACATGTGAAACTGTAAAACACACAGTCAGTTTGTCTATGTAGGAAGTCAAAGCATCTAAGATGAATTCTGAGTAACATAAGCAAACATCACTGCAATAGGATAGTAAAAATATGCAATTAGAACAAGAACACACTAGAACTCTTTATGAATCTCAAGTTGGCTAAGTAGATATCTCTAGATTAAGCTGAAAACCAGTCACTTACAATAAACACATTCTTTTGCTAAAAATGTCCAACCCTTTGCTAATTTGACTTCTTGGTCTTTAATAGACCATTTACAACATGAAATGATCTCATATTCTGCTATATACTTCTAATTCCTGACTCTTGACACCTTGCATAACCATATGACATGGTATTTATTACAAAAAGACAACTAATCTACTAAACAGTCCTATTACAAATAGGATTCAAACTCTTAAACACTATCTATAACCACCTTATCTTAATTAAGTTACATCATTTTCCAAGTGTACTAACACATGGTCGAATCCAGAGGATAGACTTCAAATATTCATGACCATGATGCTGACCTCCACCAAAATAGAAACAGTCTCCTGTTTTCTAGGCATAGGGTCCCTTACACATCTTGAAACATTCTAACCACCATGAACTCATTATTTCGAGTTACTTTGTTGTTGGAAACTGAAATAAAACCTACAAGAATCCTTCCTAAGCTCCAGGGGTCCAAAAACCATCGTTAGACTATTCAAATGAGCTGAAATAGACTATGCTATGAAAACAACACAGTTTCGTAGCGCCTTTCGTAGCGCTGCTTTTTAATCCTTGTTTCTTCAAAATTTTGATTTTTTTCCTTAAGGATTGTAATAATTATCTCTAAATACATCCTCCTTAGCACTTTAAGATCATAATTCAAACTTTTTCCCTTCAAAATTTGATAAGAAAGAATGAAAAAAGCTGCTACAGCAGTTTCGTAGCGCTTTTCACTCTTTTTACACTGTTTGCGCTACAAAACTGCTGAGTGAGCAGTTTTGTCCAAAATTTTCTGAAATGAAAAATTGAAAATGTGCCAAAACTCAAAATGAAACTGATTTCATCATATCAAAATCCATATGAACTAAAAACACAATCATTCCAGCCTTTATAACTTTTTAACTTCTTGCAGATTTCTCCTGTTTTTATCTGAAAAATAGGTCTTGAGACAACGCTTATATCTCCTAATCCATGATGTAGTTTGAGAAACTGAAGGAGGTTTTTGTAGGCCATTATGTCTTGAATAAAAAACTCTCTTGGGTTTTTGAAATACATCTCCTGCTGTCCAAAAACTTCCTTTTAAAAACATGTGTAAAACAGGAAAACTTTGTTTTCTGAAAATAGGGCTTCAAAGAAATCCTTGTATCTCCCAACTGATAACACTTGTGAGAAACGTGAGAGATTTTATTATATTTGGGGCTGTGATGAAGACAAAACAAAACTCTTTTATAATTCCAAAATAATTTTTCATTTGGCCAGAAACTGAACTTGAATTTGACTGCTAAACAGTCATGTACAGGACAGTTTTGTAACAGAAGTTTCATAGCGCATTTTAATTTATCAATTTCTGCCACCTCCTAATGAATTTGAAGAAACTGAGAGAATTTTTTGTATTTAGGTTTTTTTAGGAAGAAAAACCTCTTTCAGTTTTCCCAAATTCGTTTTCAGTTGCTCAGAAACCTCCTTGGAAGTTGACTGCTCAAAACCAGAAAACAAAGTTTTTGCTTCATAACTTTCAGCAGTTTCATAGAGAAAATCAACTTTTTTGAACTAGTGGGGCTACGAAAGTAAGGTTTCTTGGCTAATTGACCAGTTTTGACATGAGACTTTAGTAAATGACTCACAAATTGAAATTATGGATATTTGACAATGAATGGACCTTAAAAGGACTTTATTTGAACTTAAGGATGGGATTTGAACTAATAAAAATATAACCTACCCTTAACCAAACCCTAAATTTACTTCTAAACTTAATTTGAACCATGAATAAAAACAAACATAACACAATGATGTTTTTTTTTTGAAAATTTTTGGGTGATAACAGTGGCTTCGCTTGGGATAGTGTGCCCCTGTGGTACACTAAGAACCAGTAGTTCCAGTGCTGCTATCCATCTTCTTGGAATAAAAATTTTGAAATTTTACCAAGTATTCTTCAAACTCTTATAGCCTTCACCTCGGGCTCAAGCTTGATGATCACTGTAGAAGAACCAAAACTGTACCTACTGAAAAGATGCTCAGTCACCTTTGAGCTTATTCACACACTCCTACCTACCCTTTCAGCTGCAATCTCCATTTGTAATGTTAGCCTCTCTCACAAAACAATAATAAATCCAAAACATAAATTAATTAATTAAATATTCCAAGTTAGGAATATGTGCCTAACTCTTGGGTTGTTCCTCAAAGATTGGAGTTAGTTTAGTAAATCCTATCTTGGTGGGTGTTTGGTGAGAAATTATCTCAACCAAAGGAGTCTAAGATAGCATAGACTATCTTAAGACAATGTCTCTCATCTATTTAAATTGTAACACTAAATTATTTTAATAAGAGAGAATGATGAGAATACCATGAGGCTGAAGCCTCTTTTTCGCCATTACCTTGTGTCTGGTTTTATGTGTGTTTCCTGTAGTTTGTCTGAGTTAATTTGATTTCTACATGTGGTATCAAAGCACCAGGGGCGTGCTGGGATTATGGAAGATATGTGTGGTTTTTTGAATCGAGGAGAAATTGTTACAACATTCCATTAAATATGTGAGATCATGCTGATCTAGAGAATGCTTCAGCAAGCTCCACAACTGATGAAGCTCAGCCTTGCCTGTACTTGACAGCTATTGTATTTATCCAGAATGACTCGAGTCTGGTCTCTCTGAAGGTCTTTGCGTGAAAATTGATACAACACTCGACCCAAGTGTTGTTGGATGTGGTGCGTATTAGGAGCCTGTTGTAAGCCTGTAGGAGTTTGGATGGCTTTAAAACTTATGGTGTAGAAACGATAATTCCAGAGAAAGAGTAAGGGATTTGTGTCATCAAGTTTGCAACCCCAGCTCTGTAAAAAATCTACCATGGTAATTCCACTCGGATTCGAGCCCGTCTCTGTAAAAAATCTAGCACAATAACCACAGGTGCCGAAGACAGCTTTCTGTTGGGATTCTATGTCAGGATGATGCGTGAAGAGTCAATACTGTGATCAAATTCTGCTCAAAGTTCTATGTTCTTTCTCTCACAGACACAAGAGCCACCGACTGCGCGCTATGTTGATTTGGTATTTTGAAAGTCTGAACCCAAGTTCGAACTCATATTATTTTTTAAAATTCATTTTCAGGATAAGGCAAATTAGAATTAACTGAACGTGTCGAATAACGGTTTTACTATATGTTTTATTTTAGTGCGGTATTCTGACCTCTCCATGAAACACAATTAGAAGAAAAAATAGGTTGATGGTTTTGGGCGCCAGGCCTTTAAAACATGTGAAAATGTGATCCATTTTGAGTTGCTTCCGAAATTGCATTTTAAAAGATGTGAGACGCATACCGATCCCAGATACACAACTACAAAATCTATTTGTAGTCCCTCCAAGGCCGGAAATGGGAAAGTGAATGTCAAAAAGACATCTCTGTGGAGCTGCTATGAAAGGGTTGCAGGTGGATTGACAAAGAATTGATCTGCCCACCTCTTGCGATGCACTGCTTGTGCGAGAATTTCATCACCAACCAACGGGAAGCCGAATGTGATACAGAAAAAAATATTTAGGTTTGGCAGGTTGCCGATGCTTACTCAACATCCATACAGTAACTAATATAGAAATATCTGCTCCCATGGAATGACCGGTGAATACCATAGGCTTCCCCTTTTCATAATCCAGTCTGTCCTGCAACAACAATCAAAATTTCTCTGTATGAATTCCAAATGCTACTGAAATTTTTATTTTTAAAAAGCTCGTTGTTCTGGGTAGGGAAAAGATCTGTATGCGAATATGTAACAGTGTATTAAATTTGCAAAGATCCACAAAGTTTTTTTTTCTCCCCGAGCTAACCAGATATTTTGAAGACCTCACTCCTCTAATTCTGTTTTTAAACATCGAACCATCAGTATTTTCAGAGATACCACTGAAACGAAAATGCACTCTCTTCATCCTCTGGTGAAGGTCAGCTCCATTCTTGATTCTAAAAAATCCTGCTACAGTTGAAAAATCACAAGGATTTTGTCTGCAGAGAGGAGAAAAACTGAAGCAATCATCTAAAGATAGTTTTGAAGGAGAAATTAAACTTGTCATCTCTAAACTGTCTGGCGAGTGGGTTATCCTTCATTGTAATCATGACGAGGTGCAGAGTTACAACAGGTTTCTGAGATTTATTCCCGGTATGTTTTTCACATAATGAATTTGGGTTTCTGAAAAAAATTCGTAGGGCACTGGAGAATATTTGAGGTAGCGAGAGAGCAGGTTGCGCCATCAGTTTGCTAACTTGGGTCTGATTCCTAATCTATTGTTGGCTTTTTAGTTTTTGGAACCTTCATAAAGCTATACAATGCAGTTTACGGTAGTACCAATAACCTGAGTTATCCATTGGGTTTGGAATGACAATTTGATCAACCTGGAATATGCACTAAATACCCATAGATGGCGTCGATATGTTGAAATGAAAGCCATTATATCACTTGTCTGCCAGTACATTATTGTGGAGAAATCAACGAAGGGGAGAGTGGACATCTATCATACTTTCCTAGAGGAACAGTGACCTCACAACATCTGGACATGCCAAAAACGAAGAATAAAAGGTCGCCATTGCATGATTCAAGTGGACAAGTAATTGTTCAAAAGGAAAGCAAATATCCTGTCGTATTTGATTTCTTTTGAGTCATTAAAGGGTGAGTTTTTTTTTTTTTAAGGATTTGAAATTTTTTTGAAAGTACTTTGGTTAAAGAAGAGTAGACCTAAATTACTTCATTTACTTTGAAGAGATAGAGTGTGCTTTAAAAAAAATAAAAAAAATCGAAAGAAATTCACTTTTCTAAAGTGATTTCCATTAAAATGTTTTTTTAATGGAAAATTGAAAAGGGTAGTAAAGTGATTTTTGGGAGAGATAAGGGGTGGAAGGAATATTTTTATGTTATTTTTTTTTTTGGAGTCATAAGGGTGAATATTGTAATGGGTTGGATTAATAAGGTGGACTTATAAAATACTTTAAGGGCATATTTTGTATTTGGAGTGATAAGGGATTTTGTAATTTTTGGAGAGATAAGATGTAATTTTTTTTCAAATTGCAGTGATAAGGTGTGGGATTTGAAATTTTTTTTGGCAGTTGATGTCATCCAAAGTCCAAAGTATTGTAAGTCAAAAAGGGTAGATTTTCTTTTGAAGAATTTCTTGTAAAAAGTTAAGGTCAATCAAGTCCATTTCAAATTGAAGTTTTAATTGAACAGTCAGAATGTCAAGTGAGCCGAGTGAGCAAAGTGTGGGTTGAGGTGAAAGATAAGTAAAGAAGATATTGCAGTTAACTTTGAAGCTAGAGCTTGGCATTATCATTGCTTCAGCTGCTGAACGATGATGTACTCCAGTAATTAATAAAGACATATTTTTTGGTACTTGTGTCCAAGATTCGCTTGAAATTGAATAAGGGGATCTTAGGTACACCACATGTGTGTTTGTGATGATGAGTATTTTTATTGCTTCATGCCGTTGCTTATGATCTATGTCTAGTTTTGACACATAAATGATCTCATTTAACACATACATAAAGTTCAATACAAGCAAGCACAACACATGTAATGAAGAAGATGCAAGGAAAGATAATTAAACTCAACACATGCATCTGCGCACCTACAACAAATAATCAAAGTTTTCAACATCGGCATTCTACTTCACTCAATATAATCAAGTTCATGAATCTGGAAACTCTAGCATTTCAAAGCAAAGTCTACATCAGCATTCTTGCAAATCCATTTAAGAACTTGTAATCAAATTCATTGATTTAAGTGAATCATTAAAAATTCATTGTTAATGAATTTTTAAGAGGACAAGGGATTCATTGTTTTAAGTGAATCATTAAAATCATTGTAAGCTTTCTTGGGTGCATTTTCGATAGTGTTCGACACCCTTCCTTTAAGCAAAATCAAGTGAATTCACGAGTTTTTAACTCTAAATCAAACAAGCAACAAGTTCACATCTCCTGCAAGCGAGCATGAGTATTCATTCAAGAAATTTGCATCAAATCAGTACAAATATCAAACCATCAAGCGAGCCAACGTGAAGTTCATTGCAGCAACCATCAAAGCAACCAAACAAGTTAAAACAATCAAGCAAGTTGAGATCGACATCAAGCAAGCGTGGATATTCATTCAAGTGAGCGTGAAGTCATCAAGTAAGTCAAGTGAGCGTTCAAGAAAACGTGATCGTCATCAAGCGAGCGTGAATTCCAGAGTTTAAGCAATAAAATTCTACAATTCTAGTAAGTGTTCCAAGCAAGCGCAATAAGAAAAAAATCAAGCAAGCGTGCCATTCAAGCGAGCCTGTCATTCAAGTACCAAAATCAAGTGAAATAGTTCAAAGCATGAAATCTCCGACAAGAGAGACTGATTTCAAGTGAGCAAGTTCAGATGGCGCAACATATTCAGTTGTTAAACATTCTTCACTGTTTGATCATCTCCAATGATGAAGACATGGTGCAAATCAACAAAGAAACTCTTGCTGATCTTTCACGGCATCTACAACAAACACATGAAACCATTGAGTTTCTTCAACTCGAGTCGCAACTTCAAAGGAATGAATTGCAAGAAAAGAGTGATACTTTCAAGTCTTTGAACCATCCAGATGATAAGTCATTCATCCCAACAGCTTCAAGTGTTGAAGTTGTTCCAGTTCCAATTTCTTCCAAGCCCATCATCAAGCCATGGGAAGAAATTCAAAATAACAAGAATCAACGAGGCTTAGGATATGTCAATGATGACACCAACCTGCATATCGCAGATTATTCCAAGCCAATTAAGTTTGTTAGTGCAAGATTTCTTGCACAACTCACCTCAGCAGGTTCTGAGAAAGTTGCAAACAACCAGCAATGCACGCAACACAAAGTTGCAGACAAACAGAATTGCATGCAACCTAAAGTTGAAGTCCACCCAAAATGTTCTCATTGTCAAAGAACCGGTCATATGGAAGATCAGTGTTTTGATCTCCATCCTTTTCTCCATTGTGGCAAGCCCAATCATTCCTCAGAAAAACGTCGCAACCAACAAAAATCATCCAGATTGACGATACATTATGAATGGATCGATCCTTGGAAATGGTCATCCACAGTCAAAAGATTGTCTCAGTTCTACAATCGAATACAATCACACATAGTGCAGCCAACAGTGAAAAGATGATGGTACTCTCATGCAGTTGAACGGGGGATTACACCAATGTAAAACTCCTACACTTAAAGGGGGGGAGTTCAGGAATACTTTCCAGAGAAGTGTCTCTCCTTTCAGCTGACAAAGGGGGGAAAATGTCAATGAAATTGACAGTGGTTGTCAGACTGAAAGTCTCGACAAAACCAACAAAAGAAGCCGGTGGGAATCTTCAACAGCCAGTGGGCATCAACAAATTTTCCAGTGGGCATCAAAAAATTTGCCACTGGGTAGTTGACAACAAAGAAGCAGTGAACAATTTTCAACACAACAAAAGCAACAGTGAGCTGTTTTTGACATCATCAGCCAGTGGGCTTTGAACAAATTTTTTCAGTGGACAAAGGATGTTGATTTCATGCAAAGGAAAAATGGATCCTTTTTCAACTTGGCATGTGATGGAGTTGCCAAGAAAAATTCAGAGATGAATCATACATGCAGCTGACTCATGGTCTCTTCAGATTGCAGTTTTTCAGCATCCAGCTTTGGCGGTTTTTCAAGCAATATTTTTGAGGATCAACATGAGAACTTGGAAGATGGTTACTTGTTCTTATTTTGGATTTGTCATTGAAGGGGGGAATGTTAGCCTCTCTCACAAAAAATAAATAAATCCAAAACATAAATTAATTAATTAAATATTTCAAGTTAGGAATATGTGCCTAACTCTTGGGTTGTTCCTCAAAGATTGGAGTTAGTTTAGTAACTCCTATCTTGGTGGGTGTTTGGTGAGAAATTATCTCAAGCAAAGGATTCTAAGATAGCATGGACTATCTTAAGACACTGTCTCTCATCTATTTAAATTGTAACACTAAATTCTTTTGATAAGAGAGAATGATGAGAATACCATGAGGCTGAAGCCTCTTTTCCGCCATTACCTTGTGTCTGGTTTTATGTGTGTTTTCTGTAGTTTGTCCAAGTTAATTTGATTTCTACATGTAACTCAAGGAACATGAAACTTCCAATGAAGCCAGTCATTGATCTGATCTGACACTTGAATCTCTTGAATGTGCTTGAACCAAAAGTAAACATGATACTGAAATGACCAAGGCAACATGAGATGTAACTGATCTTCAAAATGAAAATATAACTAGAAATCTGAGCTGAAAATATTTTCCATGTAGTCAGATATAGAATCATAGAAGACATAATCTGTTTGAAGCTTCTCATGACATTCTGCAACTTTGGACCACTCATACATGCTTTGATCAACCACATAAGACTTCAGTTGTGTGCTCTCAAACTTCTTTTCAAACTGATTTTCAGAAACAATGTATTCTTCCTCAAACTCAAAGGAGAAAGGTGGCAACACCCTCTCTTTGTTTTTTGGAATAAAAATCATTTGAAAAGACTGATCTTGATCATGAATATTATGAGATTGAATTTTATCTTCTAAAACTTCAATATCTTTTTCATGGTTCTTAGCAACTTCATCCATAAATTGAATCTTAACTTCTGACTTGCACTCAAATGATTTCAGATTAGAAGACAAGGATAAAGAAAAAAATTCACCTACTTCTTCATTATTGTGATCATCATTTGATGTAGGATGATGCAATAAATGACATGAAGAATCAAAATTTTCTTGTACCTGAGTATTGTAGCAAGCATTTTCCAATATTTCCTCTTGTTGTTTGAAATGATTCTCATACTCCCGATGATCAAAAGACTGACAAGTTTGCTGCAAATTTTCATTAAAATTAGAGGATGTAACATGATTATCATAAATAAACTCCTGCTAGGTTTCATTTTCATCCAAGAGAGAGGATATCCTTTCTTATTGGTGATGAAAGGTATTGTCATGAAGGGCCTCTAAAATTTCCTCGTCCATGAACTCATCATCTTCATAAAAATTCTCCAAATATTCAATAAAACTCACAGAGTGTTTACAGCAATATTTGACCAGCAATAAGGAAGGATGAAACTCTTTATACATCCCATAAAATGCAACATGGAAATCAACAAGAGAATATAATGAACCATTTGGCAAGCTTTCATACCAAGACCATGCTTTTCCTTCTAAAGTGGCCATAAAAATCTTCATGAGACAATCCTCAGGGAACTGAACCTTAAGAATGTGTACATGCATATGGAATATAACCAAATGAAGAGAAGAATTGTCTTTCTTTTCATCTTTGAATATAGGAAGATCAGTTAACCATTCAACCTTTGGCATAGGATTTGGAAAACCAGGAATGTGAGACCAATTCATAGGGCTATACCTGGCATTTATTTTTGCAATGGAACTCATTCTGAATCTTCATCAAGCTACTGAACTTCAAGCAGTGGAGTCACCTTCTAATTGATTATTTTATGTGTGGAGTCGCCAAGGTAGATGCAGCCTCAAAAAGCTTCCTGAGCTCCTGCTACCTTCAGAAGTTCAGCTTCAAAATCTCGAGAAAGTATAATCTTCAGATTCCCGGCAGACGCGCCAACATGTTATCACAAAATCAAACCTGATAGGCTTCTAATCAAATCAATCTCATGTAAAGGTTTCAAACCAATCTTTTGATTGAGGCTTAGCTTCCTCAACCTGAGAAGGCTCTCTTAAGGGTTAATGATTTTTTATAGAAATATAGATGGCTAACACTATGTGGGGTAATAAGCAGATAAATGATAGATATTGGTTGTAAATCACATTAGCAAGTGCACATTGGACTTATGGAGTCAAAATAGCTTCAGTAAAACCAAAAAATCTACTTAGCATGGAAGTCAAGGCATATCAGAGTTCTAGTCAAGAGATACACATGTGAAACTGTAAAACACACAGTCAGTTTGTCTATGTAGGAAGTCAAAGCATCTAAGATGAATTCTAAGTAACATAAGCAAACATCACTGCAATAGGATAGTAAAAAGATGCAATTAGAACAAGAACACACTAGAACTCTTTATGAATCTCAAGTTGGCTAAGTAGATATTTCTGGATTAAGCTGAAAACCAGTCACTTACAATAAACACAGTCTTTTGCTAAAAATGTCCAACCCTTTGCTAATTCGACTTCTTGGTCTTTAATAGACCATTTACAACATGAGATGATCTCATATTCTGCTAGATACTTCGAATTCCTGACTCTTGACACCTTGCATAACCATATGACATGGTATTTATTACAAAAAGACAGCTAATCTACTAAACAATCCTATTACAAATAGGATTCAAACTCTTAAACACTATCTATAACCACCTTATCTTAATTAAGTTACATCATTTTCCAAGTGTACTAACACATGGTCTAATCCAAAGGATAGACTTCAACTCTTCATGACCATGACGCTGACCTCCACCAAAATAGAAACAGTCTCCTGTTTTCTAGGCATAGAGTCCCTTGCACATCTTGAAACATTCTGACCACCATGAATTCATTATTTCGAGTTCCTTTGCTGTTGGAAACTGAAATAACACCTGCAAGAATCCTTCCTAAGCTCCAGGTGTCCAAAAACCATCGTTAGACTATTCAAATGAGCTGAAATAGACTGTGTTACGAAAACAACACAGTTTCGTAGTGCCTTTTGTAGCACTGCTTTTTAACCCTTGTTTCTTCAAAATTTTGATTTCTTTCCTCAAGGATTATCTTCATTATCTCTAAATACATCCTCCTTAGCACTTTCATATCATATTTCAAACATTTTCCCTTCAAAATTTGATGATAAAGAGTGAAAAAAGCTATGAAAACAGTTTCGTAGCGCTTTTCACTCTTTTTACACTGTCTGCGCTATGACACTGCTGGGTGAGAAGTTTTGTCCAAAATTTTCTAAAGTGAAAATTTGAAAATGTGCCAAAGCTCAAAATGAAACTGATTTCATCATATCAAAATCCATATGGACTAAAAACACAATCATTCTAGCCTTTATAACTTCTTAACTTCTTGCAGATTTCTCCCGTTTCTATCTGAAAAATAGGTCTTGAGACAGAGCTTATATCTCCTAATCCATGATGTATTTTGAGAAAATTAAGGAGGTGTTTTTAGGTAATTATTTCTTGAATAAAAACCTCTCTTTTTTTTTGAAATACATCTCCTGCTATCTAGAAACTACCTTTGAAAAACATGTGTAAAACATGAAAACTTTGTTTTCTGAAAATATGACTTCAAAGAAATCCTTGTATCTCCCAACTGATAATACTTGTGAGAAAAGTGATAGAGGTTATTGTATCTAGGGTTGTGATGAAGACAAACCTCTTTCAGAATTCCAAAATAATTGTGTATTTGGCCAGAAACTGAACTTGAAGTTGACTGTTAAATAGTCATGTACAGGACAGTTTTGTAATAACAGTTTCGTAGCGCATTTTAATTTATCAATTTCTCCCACGTCCTAATGAATTTGAAGAAACGGAGAGATTTTTTGGTAGTTAGGTATGTTAGGAAGAAAAACCTCTTTTCGTTTTCCCAAATTCGATTTTCAATTTCTCAGAAACCTCCTTGGAAGTTGACAGTGCAAAACCAGAAAACAGAGTTTTTGCTTCATAACTTTCAACAGTTTCATAGCACAAATCAACTTTTTTGAACTAGCGACACTACAAAAGTAAGGTTTCTTGGCTAATTGGCCAGTTTTGACATAAGACTTTAGGAAATGACTCACAAATGGAAATTATGGATATTTCACAATGAATGGACCTTAAAAATACTTTATTTGAACGTAAGGATGGGCTTTGAATTTATAAAAATCTAACCTACCCTTAACCAAACCTTAAATTGACTTCTAAACCTAATTTTAACCATGACCCAAAAAAAAAAACAAAAAGATGTTTTTTTTTTGAAAATTTTTGGGTGATAACAAAACACATCAAATCTTCTTTCACTTATGCAGGGGTTTTCTTCTTGCCATAAATCCACTACAAAATAATTTGTGCCAATCCTTTTTATGACTAGGCATTCACTTCAATGTAGCCACCGTTTTATCCATGCAGTCTTCAAAATAGAGGTCGAAATAATCCAAAAAATATCTCAAATAGAAATTGATTTGAGAAAATGGTCTGTGATGAGACTAATTGGGCTCGTTCTGAAGAAAACCCATGTTTTTGTTTTTCAAATTTCATTTTCTTTTGCTCAGAAAAGCAACCAAAAATAGTGGCTTCTTAAAAATTGAAATGCATTTCTCGGACTGAATAAAATTTCATGATCATTTAATTTGAAATCAATTTCTATAAAATTAGCCAATGTGTGCATTTAATTGGAAATTGATTTTTGGAGAAACTACTGTATGCATTCATTTTTTCATTGTTTGTTTGGAAGTCAAATTCTGGCAACAAAAACCATTCTCCAATTTTGAATGTTTCTTTTAAATTTAATAACACCACCACTCACTGCTTAAAAAAATAAAATCTAATTCTGGAAATTTTTTCTCTTATAGGTCTTTGAAGAAATCAATTTTTTTTAAATTGATGCTACAGGTTCACTGCTTGCTTTGAGAATAAGTTCCCTTTCAAATTCATCGTTAATCATACCTTCTGGCATAGGAAAGTCAGCATTTTCATTTTCTATAGCAGCTTCATCCCCTCTCACCAAGTAATTTATGACATCAGGTGCAGATGCATAGTATGGTGCAATAGCTGGAGTAACATGTATACGAGATTGATCTATGTTTTAATGAAAAACGAATTCTCTTCTTTGATGAAAAGAAACACTCTTTGTTTTGGTGAAAAATGAGTTTTCTGCCTCAAAAAAAATTTATTGTGTGGAAGAAACACTCGTTTTGCAATGGTCACAAGCTCATGCTCAATTTTCCTCTTCGAAACCCTTTCCAAGCATATTTACTGTGCATAAAAAAAATATCTTGAGAATATGCTTCATGATATATGAAAATACTGTTTTATAAATCATGTTCATGATTTCACAAATCGAATTTTTATGGAGAGATTTCGAAGTTTTAAATGAGGTACTTGGCTTTCGGAGATGACTTTGAGTTTCATGATACAAATTAATTAGAGCTCCAGTTGAATTTTTTTTTCGAGAATTTTTTTACAAGTGGAAATTCATTTTGAATGAAGGCACAGTTAAATTTCTAGAAGTAGTAGTGTTTTTTTAATAGCAACAGAGGTCCATCTTATAACTAACACTTCATTTAACACCTCTGAACACAATCCCAATTTCTATCAACCACAAAATTTGCTCAATCTTCAGAAAAATCCGGAATCGAAATCAATTTCCTTACCTGACTTCTTTGCATGATCCCTGGAATTTGTTGAAGTGTTTTGGTCCACACGGCGCACAGGGAACTTGGATTTTAACTTTGCGATACAATCAATGATCAACTTCCCTACTTATTTCTACATTTCTTCTTCAGCAATGTGCTTTGTGTTTCTCTCCATTCTAGCTTCTATGTTCTGCACATCACTCTCTGTGTCTTTCCTACTTATTTCTCTTTCCACTAGGATGCCCTTTGCGTGCATACAAATGCATAGCGTCCTACTCCTCTACTTGAGCGTAATTCTAGACGTGATGGTGGGAGAAATGTGTTTAAAAAAAACATTTTGATGCTTCTAGGCGATGGCTCTGAGTTTTCATGGCAAAAATGTCTTTGTTTGACTACGTCCTCCTTCCATGGTGTAATGACTATCGCTTCACCGAACTCCGTATTTCCTTCATTCGGACCTTAACTCATTCCTTTGTATGCCATTCTCATTTTGATCATTTCATGAGGCTCCATTTGTTTTTGAAATGATATATATGTGTATGCGCCTTTTTCTTTACTTATAGTTTTTCCTTCATACATATTTGTAAAAATATATATATACCATTTTCGCCATAATATATATATGTGCTTTCAACTTTTGTCTTGATTTCTTATTGCGCATTTTTTTAATGTCCTCAATTTTGGATCAAAATGCTTATAGGGTAATGTAGGGATATATGGATTAATGTAGGTTAAATGAAAGGTATGGTAGGATAATGGTAAGGTAATTCATAAGACTATGATGATGTATAATGGTGTAATGGATAGGGTTATGATAAATGTACAATTATGATGGAATGTAGGATTATGATAAGGGTAGGGTAGGAATGTAATGTTTTATGTGATGATGTAGGATATAGGTAGGGTAAATGTAGGGTGTTAGTAGAATGATAGGATGCATATTCAAGTTTAAATCAGTTTAACAATTCTAGAAATTTTTCAAAATCACAGGTTCTAAGAACATTTTTTTTTACTTACTGTACCTTCCCTTTCACAACATAGCTTGATGTTCATACTGATTTGATGATGAATTTTTCTAGTTCGTCCAAATTTGACTCATGATGATGGTTCTTCAAAGATGCATTCAGATGGAATATAGACAATTGTAACTGCTTACTTGAACCTCTAGATATTGTGTTATTTCATGTTCTTCTTGACATCTGCTATTAATTCAGGTCCCTTCTGATGATTATTGTTCAGGTCCCTTCTGCAATGATGTTAAATGTTGTTTTAGGTCCCTTCTATAATGATTTTTAAATGATGTTTCATGTCCCTTCTACATGATATTTTCAATGATGTTTCAGGTCCCTTCTGACGTGTTATTCAGGTCCCTTCTGCAATATAGCTGCTCAAACTATTTGCATAGTTTTATTACGAATCTCCCCCCTTACTTATTTTAAGACTTGTCCTCAAGTCTTGGAATGGTGGAGGATGATTTCTACAAAATACACTAAAGAGAAAGTAAAACAGAATAGAGAATTCATATTGGCCAAACAAGTTGGTTTTCCAATATGAATTCGAGTTTGTATTGTGTCAGTTTCCTGGATTTTCACAATCAAACTCTATTATTTTCTATATATATATATATATATATTTTATTATTTATTTATTTATTTATATTTATTATTTATTTATTTATTTTTTAATTTTAATTTTATTTTTAATTTTATTTTTATTTTTTTCTGGATGGAGGTGGGGTATAATGGAGTTGGAAAGTATGGAATGCTTATGAAAGTAAGATAGGTTGAAGTCATTATCTAAGAGTAAATGGATAGATAGATAGATAATAGGTCTGGACTTCAACATGCATGATTGCGGATATTAACATAAAATATGGTAGATGAATGACATCATGAACAATATGGCTTATGAAAGGCTCCTTTGACAATGGATGTGGCTTGTCATGGTAAAACTTGACTTCTTCTTTTTATTATTAGCTTCATTTCTTTTGCCTCGGTCTTTATCTTCTTGTAGGGTTGTTGGTCAGCCAATGAAAGTGAGCTTCATGAATTTTGAGTTTCATTAGATGAACTCAACATATTGTGAATTTCACTTTGATTTGACGTGAATACTTGCTTTCATATTTTTAAATATTGACTTTGAAAATGCTTCATCCATGGAGTTGACTCCTCAAATCTTCCTATGACCTGCAAAAACATAGCATTTGCTTGTAATAAAATCTTAGATGATGGAGAAAGAGAGGTGTACAGTCTCTCTTCTTCCAAGAAATATGTATATTAATTTCAAGAAATGCTTAAAAACAAGTCCAAAGATGATATACAAAGAAATTGCATTTGTTTACCCCTTTGAGGAATAATGGCCATCCTAGACCTCCTAGCGGTATTTTGGTCACAAAATATTCGTTTTATGTCCAATTAGAGTGATTTCAAAGCTAAGTTAATTTGAATTCATATGGATATCTCCAGTATAAACAAGTTTTCAAAATATTTTAAAATGATATGCCAAAAATGATGAGAAGTACCATGTTTGATAGAGCTTTTGGTGAATTTTTTACTTAACCAATAGTCACTTTTTGGAGTGTAATGTTTTCGTTAAAGATTGGATCGATGTGATTCCACTTGCATATTAAAGTAGATTCATTTTATATTTCCATTGGAAACAGGTTTTTAAAATCAGTAGTTATGATATGACAAAATTGGTGATGAACAGACCTAGGAGGCAGAGTTTGACTATGCTGATTTTAAGACATGCAGTCACTAAATGCGGAATAATTTTTTCACCTGACCTCCAAATGGGATGATTCAAACTGTGTCTTTAAGTATACTTCAATATATATCTCCATTAGAAATATTTTTTTAAAAGAATATGATTTGATATGTGAAATATTTCAGTGAAAAGTCAAGGCCTAGAATTGTCACCATGCAGATTTTTCGAAAAGCAGTTAATATTTTGAGCATAGATTTTTCATATAATGTCGGATTGAGCTGATTCAAATTGATTTGGAAACTATATTCCAAGGGATATATTCCCTATGAATATCATGTAAAAATGTTTCAATTAGAACCCTTAAATCAATGTTGTACTAATTATGTCCTTAAAATTTTCCTTGAAATCTAGTGTTTATTTTGATAAAAAAAATTTATTTGTGATCCAAATTGGAATTTTCAAAATGGATTTAAAAACTAGATTTCAAGAGATACCTTGTTTAAAAACATTCTTTTTAAAATGATCCTATATGGTTCCCCAAATTAGGATTGTCCTTAGTGCATTTTGTCATGAAATCCTTTCAAATGAGTATTGAACAATGATGTGAAGAATTATTTATGAGAAAAAATGTTATTGTGGACTCATTCCACCCATTTATCTATTTTATCCTACTCTATTGTATAAAAATAATTCATTCCCTCAAGTATAAGAGAATTTCCAATGCATCCATTTCCGTAACAAGATCGTAAGTAAACTCACATCCAAGTTTGAAAAATATACTTTAATGAATGCTTGGACATGAAAAATTAGTTGATCATAAATATTTGATGCTAAAAAAATGTTGAATAATGGAGTGGTGTTGTGGCCTATGACTAGCTGAAACTAAGTTTTAAGATGTTCTATGTCTTCTTGGCTCTCCTTAGTTGTCATATCACAAAGTTCTTCGTGTAGCTCTTGTTCAAAATCTTGAATGCACAAGGGATCTTGTGATATACATGCTATAATTTCTTCAATTTTGGGTTCTAATGTTTGATCTTCATCGCATGTGATCCATGACTCATACATCTCCTCACAAATAAAACTAGAAGAAGATTCTAAGTTTTCTTCTTGTGGATCCTCTTCATGGATGCTTTGTTCCTCTTCTAACTTCTGAAATGAAGATTCATCCCTAGTGATCACTCTAAATTGTGGACAAGGATTTAAGAATATCCTTGTAGTGGCATACCCTCCTTCGCTAAATGACTTCTTTAACATCATCTTTTGGAGATCTTGTTGGGCAAATGGATTTTGTAGTTATTTAGTTTTATTTTATTTTATTTTATTGGGGGTTTTGTTTGATGAATCTACCCTTCTAATCTCTATCTCTAGGCATAAAGAAACATAACTAAAAGAAAAATTAGGTTTTTTTTTCCTAATTGACCACTTCGAAATATTCTTCCCCAGCAATGGTGCCAAAATGTTGGGTTGTTTAACGAGTAAACAAATACAAGTATTTAATTATCAATCCGGGAAGCATCCCCAAGATATATGGGTTCCAGCTATGATAAAGTTAGAAGATGATTTATTAATGATTAAGGAAATTAATATTACAGATATAAATCTAAACTAAATAATTTCTAAATTCAATTATGTATTCAGCAGCAGAAGAATTTCCTAACTTAAGAGACTTGTTTGTCCTTCTCTTACAAAATTACTTCATGAATTAGAAACCAAAACTACTAATTGAGAAATAGATCAAGATGCATGAAACAATAACTGAAGAGGCTCTTAACTAAAGAGATCCTGGTTGTCCTTCATTATAGATTCATTCATCAATAATACTATTGTTAGAAAACAAGAATTCAAAAAAGCATTAAAAAGCAGGAAAAGATGAATTCTAGTTCTAGATCTTAATCAGATAGAAATAATGTTTAACTTAAAGATTGGATTGTCCTTTCATATGTAGAATAAGAATGAGAATTAGATTCATGAGCACTCATAAAATATCATCATATATCTAATTAACAAATTAAGCATAAAACAAACTAGTTCAGCAACTACAACTACAAATAACTAGAAAGTGCACTTAGCTCGATGTGGGGGCCCTCCACCCTTTCCTCGCACATTGAAAGTGATTTCAACTACTAAAAATTAAGTCAATAATTCAACATATAACAGAAGCAAATGAAATAGAACAATTCTTTCAATTAACTCTCCAAAGTCTCAAAAATATCAGAGTTAAGTTATACAATTTCTACATGTTTCAATGGTTCACAAACTTGGTATAAATAGAGAAATAATAAACAAACTATGCTACAATGTCTCTAAAAACCTTATCTTATCCTAATCCCATCCATCTAGGTCGAACTAATCCAATTACCAAATTTGGAAAAATCCCAAAATCTACTATTTCTGCCCTATTTTCTAGGGATTCCTGAAAAACAGGTCATGTTTGACCAGCGTTGACTGGGCCTATTTTAGCTTGGTTTAACCGAACCAATAGGTGTACATCCAATCTTAGTTCCCAAGCTTTCTAGAAATATATTCATCTCGAGCCCATGTGTCCTGCAAGTATGACACCAATGAAGCCATTACAGGAGTTTTCATTTCTATCCAAAAATACTCTTAAAACCCAATTTTTACAAAAAATTCTAAAAATTGAAAAACATAATTTATTTTCTTGGATATGCATAACAAGGTCAAAATAGCTCATATGTGGATGGTATAAAGTGGAAAAATATGGAAATTAGGTGGATTTTAATAAGCAAAATTTGATAAAAAACAAGGGCCAACACCATGTTTCATGCTTAAAGAAGGCTATAGGTGACAAACTTCCAGTTCAAACAATATTGCCATAAATTTATGAGGAAGGAAAAATCATACTGGAACCTGAAGTAGTCACGGAAACAAGAACTCGACAGCTACGAAATCGATCAATTTCAGAGTATCTCATCAAGTAGAAGAATTTACCCATTGAAGATTCTACATGGGAGGATGAGAATTTTATACAGAAGCATCCAGATCTAATCAAGCGTTGAGGAATTTTTTTTTTTTGAAGGAGGGGCATGTTAGGTCCCTATATTACTAGTGCAGTCCCTTATTGTTATTAGTGTAGCCCCCTTATGGTTAGTGTTGTACCCCTGTAACCCCCATATTGTTATTATTGTGCCCTTACATTATTATTGTTAGGTCAGCTAGGCTTATATTGTGACCGCATGGACTCCTATATATAGAAAGGAGGTTTTTTAATTTGTATAATCCAAGAATTTTTTATTTATGTAATGTAAAGGAGGTTTCCCCTCGAAGTGGCTTATTTCTAAGGCGTTGATCTCTCTTTTATTCTATTTTTGGAGTTGGTTTCATATCATAAAAACTTAGGGAAGCCTAATGGAGAGTTTTTCATTCTTTTCCTTTCAGAATCACATTATTTTCATGTCAAAATGGGTTTCAGTACAAGATCCAACAATATGGAATAAATTTTGGCTTGAAAAAACCTACTTCTCTTCGCCTTGACAAAAGGCTTCTCTCAAATCCAAGTCTATGGAAACTCCATACTCATTATCCATTTTATCTATAACACTCAATCGGAGTTGGTTTCATATCATAAAAACTTAGGGAAGCCTAATGGAGAGTTTTTCATTCTTTTCCTTTCAGAATCACATTATTTTCATGTCAAAATGGGTTTCGGTACAAGATCCAACAATATGGAATAAATTTTGGCTTGAAAAAACCTACTTCTCTTCGCCTTGACAAAAGGCTTCTCTCAAATCAAAGTCTATGGAAACTCCATACTTATTATCTATTTTATTTATAACACTCAATCGTGTAGAAAACATATTGCTCTTACCTATAGTGGAGGAGGAAATTCGGCTTAAAAAGTCTTTTAATTTTTTCTCGTGCTCTCACATCTATGGGGAAAGGAACACAAAAGTAGACCGCCACTCAAAAGAAGGTTCTTTGATGGATGGAGGCCCGTGGGAGATTTTGGAACAATGTGTTGGCACTTCTAGTCATGCTTTCTACCATAGGCTATCCAGGGAATTATTCACAAGGGAAACAAGCACTTAAACTCCTACATCAATACATATTTGGTTGATGAAAATTTTTCCATGTTTATTGTTATCTAGTTATCATTTTTTCGCTCTCTCTACAACTTGCTTATGGCTTATTCATGATTTTTGTAATTATGGTTAAAGACAGCTCAAACTATTTAAAGGTTGATATCTATATGGTTTTGTAAATCAAGTTGGTCTGCATCTAGGCCCCAAACTAGGTTTCCTTTTTTTGAATGCACATACAACGTGCATACAGAGAATGTTTACATAATTTTCATAAATGAATGCAATTATGGTTTTTTCATATATATATATATCCCAAGGAAAGGAATCAACCTCCTTCTGATTGATGCTATTAGTACTTATCCAACCATACTTACACTCACTTAAAAGTGCTTTTCTCAAGCTCAAAGTCATTACAATAATATTCATCAAGGCATAAAAACTTATGTCATTAGATGAGATTTGAACTTAGGTGGGGAGGATAATAATCATTCAACCCAACCACCCAATATTGTTAGAAATACTGAGGTTGGGGGGGGGGGGGGTGAATAATTATTTCAATCCCAAACAATATTTTCTTAACTTATGTTTTTATTTTCAATGTCTTCTTGAACACATTATTTTCTAGATCTATACATTTTAGAAATCACAAGCATCATTTAAAATCAGAGTAGATAAACCATAAAAGTAAAACACACCATCAACACATAGAGACACCAAATTTTTAGGTGGAAACCAAAAATGGGAGAAAACCATTGTCGTTGTTGTCTGATTTGTCTTCTAATTATTAAAGAAATTATTTACATATTGCACTGGTGATTTTTCCAATGTGGAGGCTCCTACCTGCTAAAGGCTCCTACCTTCATTGAGTTTTCCAACTGCTACTGGAAGGAAGAAACCACACCCTCTAACTTCATATGATCTAGGTTTCACAATGTTTCAGACTGGTACCACCTATAATAAAATTGATCTGGTAGTTCACTGAACCAATAATACATCCAAGAAATTTATGCCCTCAAATTTATTCCAACAAACTACTAACTTTCATCAAAATAAAGCAATACATCACTACAATAGCTCATAAATCACTTTTTCATATAGAACTGAAAAAGTTACATCAATAAGCTTCAAAAGAATAATAATATTATAAGCAAGACAAAAACAACATATCATGAGCAATGCATGGATTATCTTTTGTCTCCAATTCTTCATACAACGTATACAATCTTAGGATGTGTCCCTACAACCATCACCATTAGACAATATCTAAAAACATTATACCTCTAATTTTCTCATTGCATAAAATATCTAAAAACAATATGCCTCTGATCTGTTCACTGTAAAAAATCTATGAAAACATTATACTTATAAACAATTCAGTGCATACAACCTCTAAAAATAGAATATTTCTTTCTCAACAAGACATACAACCTCTGCATTTATCATATTATACCAGGACAATTTCTTTATTTCTGCAAATATTTATTACAATCACACAGACCTTTCCTAACACCAAGATTTGCACACTAGTCAGGTAGATCAAAAAATTGAGCACAAGTAGCATACATGAGTCTATTTCATTACTAAATCTCTACCACAATTACAAACACATACTTCTCCCTGCATACATACACAAATATACTAATTCGAATACTTTTTTGCAATACAAACAAGAAGATATTGTTTCATATAATCATATCCCTCTAAACAAAGCAATCAAAGTCTTCAATGTTTTGCATGAGTCATCCAAAAGACCTTCCTGTTTCTGCAAAACCCTTCCAATAGCCACTGTGAAAATATCTTAAAAGTCTACAATATACACTGTATAGTCTTCATAATACAATGAACACTAATTTTAGCAATCAATGAATAAAATACATATAGGGCAAATCTAACCAAGTGATGTGAAATAATTTGGAGACAAATGCACACTGTTAGTACCAAATCTCATTCATTCCTTACTAAATCGAACCATGGGCAACAACACATTATAAATATGTTATTTTTTTCCTCCATTACACCTACATTAGAAAAATTAGAGTGAGATGGATATGTTTACCCTCAAATCTCTCAATGTTATACCTCTTCCTTGTGCTCTGGTGCACACATGTACAAGACAAATTAGAGAAAACTCAATAAGTGCACACACTGACTGCTCAACTTTCTTCTCCTTTTATAACCTTTTTCCCTTGCCAATACCAAGAGAAAATCCCATGGCTTCATTGATAGGAAATATTTACGAGATTAGATGGACTTTTATGGAGGATTACCTTGGGAAAAAACCATGTTCTGGCCCTAAGTTTTTTTTTTTGTTGCTTACAGGCAGTAACACACTTCTTCCTTTGGGAAGTGCATTATAACTCATGTTTTGAACACAAGACCTGTGTTAAAATAGGTATTAATGCTCCTCGAGCACAAGCAACCAACATTACTCTGTCTCCATGCCCTCAAAGGTGTCAAAACTCAGTCAAACTTGGCTCAAAATTTCTCCAAATTCCATCATGCCTTTTCCAATACTTTTGGGTCCTATTAATATTTTATAAGGCTTAAATAATGGCTTATAAACATTATTAAGACTTCTCTGATCCACCACCTATGTATCCTTAGTTGTCTTCACCTTCAAGCAACTTCAATCAGTGTCCATCCTTCTGCAACTGATCCAGACCTTGTGCAAGATTTTGCAACTCATATGAAATCATCAAGACACCTTTGTAATGAATAGGACACCTGAAATTCCTTTCCAATCATTAGGAAACATCCTCCATCCATGACCTACATCAATTCTGCATGCTTACCAATATTGACAAAACCATAGTGACATAATGTGACAAAACCATGACAGTGGAAAAGTTGACATCAAGTACAACACATTAGTCATAATGCCAACAAATATAACCCCAATTAACATATCAAATTAATATACATATAAAAAAAAATTAAAAGGAAAAACTTTTAACTACTAATTAATAATAGGCATTTGTGTGATTCATTTCATTTTTAATAAGAAGTTGAAATGTGGCATTTAAAAATTATTAATAACAAAAAAAATTCAATATGCTACATAAATAAAATATTTCAGTATTTCAATATCATATATAGATCGGGAGTGAGAGAAAGAGTGAGAGAGAAGTGCTTCCCAATATGAGGGAGACATGTATTTAAAAATATATTAATAAGAAAAACAATATTTTATTGCGAACAATGCGGGCTATAAATAAAATATTATAATGCCCATGTTAGGTGAAATATTTCGTTATCAACTATGTATATATTATATAAAATAATTAACAATAAAATTTTCTTATGCTCATGTTGAGTAAATTATTTCAATGTAAACTATGTATATACTATATAGAGCAATTGAAAATGAAAAAAATCCTATGGCTAAAACATTTTACTTACTTTAATTATTCTACATTTTGGCCATTTTCCAAGTATATTGTTTTGTTTAAATTTGTCTGAAATATAATAAAAAAATGTTGGAATTGTAAGTTTACATTGTTGAAGTTAAGCAAGAAATTTCAGCACCTACACTAGTGTGGGACTAGGAGGTCCAAGCAGCACCTACACTAGTGTGGGACCACAGGTCTTAGCAGCACCTAGACTAGTGTGGGCTAAATTTGGTGCATGTCTATTTTAGTCATCTTAATTAAGATGGACAATAAAATGTAATCTAATATAAAAATAACTTGTAATAGTTAACTGCATGTGATAAACTCAGCTAACTCATGAATTTCGAGATGAGGGTAGTTGGTGAGGCTGGCAGAGTAATTCTAGTTGTAACAGAGTTCGAAGTGAAGTGGTGCATTAGTTAGTGTAGGTTGTAACTAGTTTAACTTAGTTAAGTGAGTTAAACTCAGTTGTGTTAGTTGTAATTATTTGATACACTAGTGAGAGATCAAGTGAATTAAATATTATTTAATTCAAAATCAATGATCTCACATGCAACTGAGGATTTACTATTATTAGTTGCATGCATGTTAGTTCCAGTGGACACCCAGTTGAGATCTAGGTGAAAGGGAAGTTGACTATCAGTTGTAGGATTATTGGGTTGCACTCATGCAACCAAACACCCATTGGATTGCCCATGGTACTTACGCAGTCAAGGAAGGCCAAAATTCCTAAATAATAGGGATTGCATTCATCAGGGATTGTGCAAGCAAGTCAATATGTCAGGAGGCAGAAAATTGGCTAAGTATTGGTCAGTTTTATCCAAGACAGTGTGAGACAGTTAGATGAGTACATGAGGGATCTTGTGAGAAGATTTGTATGTAATTGTTTCATGTATCCATGCTAAATATACAATAGAAGATAGTGGTGTTTTGAGCAATAAGCTTTCCTCGAGAAATTATCTGTGTTGTGGCTTGATTGATTCAACTTTGCTTCATGTGATTGGCGATTGTGTTTTTAATTCCATAATTGATTTGTAGAAGTGATTCAGTATCCAGCTTTAGTACATTGTTAGTCAAATTGAATCCATGATATACATGCTTGTTGTATAATTTATACATGGTATTAGCGCACAAAAAAACATAATAGTGAAGGAGGAGTTGAGTTGGTGACTGAATAGAATTCGAATTTGTAGAAAGAATTTATTGGTGCTACAGCTGATTCAAGATTGAAATGGCTTTCAATGGCTTGAGATTGGAGTATGCACTCAAGGGAAGCTCTAACTATATTGCTTGGAAGGACAGTATGGAGGCAGTACTCAAAGACAATGGCTTGAAGGAATTCATTGACAATTATGTCCTAAACCCGCTGCGACAGATGCTGCAAATCTTGATGCATGGCAAAAGAAAGTGGCAAAGGTGAGGAGGATCCTACTGGAGGAAGTATGAGACCACATTGTCTCAAGTCTCCATGGAAAATAGACACCATATTCTATGTGGAAAGCTTTCATGTATCTATTTAAGACTAGCAATGACCATAGGAAATTGACACTGAAAGATAAACTCAGGAAGATCAAGATGGAGAAAGGCAACTCCACGCCAAAATATTTAACAAAGTTTTCCCAATGTCGGGATGAGCTGGGGAGCATTGGCTTAACTATTGATGATGATGATTTGGTGAGTTTAGCTCCCCTAGGACTTCCCAAGAGTTTGCATAGTTATCAAGACTTTGTTAATGGAAGGGAAAATCTTCAGATTGGGAACGATTGTGGTTGGATTTGGTACAGGAGGAGTTCATACAGAATACCAGAGATGGATCCTTGTCTAAGAATGAAGATGAAGAAGATTTTTCTTTGGATGCCAAGGCGAAGAAGGGTAAGGGGAAGAAATTCCATTCCAAATCTGAGTCCAAATATGGAAAGAAGCGTGACATGTCTAGGGTGAAGTGTTTCATTGTCACAAGCATGGGAATTACGCCACTATTTGTCCACAAAAGAAGAAGAAAAATAAGGCTTCAGGATTTGCAGCTGGTGAGTTTTAGGACTCGCAATTTGAGCTTGACTTCTCATTGATCACATGCATGGTGTCAAGTGCATTGGGATCTGTGTGTTATTTGGATAGTGGTGCTTCCTTTCACATGACGGGATATAAGGAACTTTTCAGTAACTTGGAGGAGAAGGATCTCCAGATGCATATCGAAATGGGCGATGACGGGCGGTACAGTGCTACGGAGATTGGTACCATTACCTTCCAGAGACATTCAGGTAAACCCTTTCAATTAAAATATGTAATGCATGTACCAGGTTTGAAGAAAAATTTAGTTTCAGTTGCAATGTTGGAGGATAGAGGCTATGATGTTGTTTTCAGTGAAGGAAAAGCTTTCCTGCGACACAAAACAACAACACAAGCCAAGAAGATTGGAATTCGAGTTAAGAATCTCTACAATTTGGATGCAGATGGTTGTGCAGCATTGATGGGAAAGGCAGAAAAAGTGGTGATCTAGGATGAGGGCAAGTTATGGCTTAGGATATTGGGCCATATTCACCATGGAGCCTTGAAAGTCATGCATCAGATTTCTACAGGTCTTCCCAAGGGTACACTTGTGCAGTCAAACACATGCAAGGGATGTAATATGGGAAAATCCAAGAAGGAGAACCAAGATTCGAGGATCCTTTAGAGAGTTCACACAGACGTTTTTGGACCATTCTTTGTCGCTTCAACAGCAAAACATAAGTACTATGTGATATTTGTTAATGAATTTTCTCGTAAGTGTTGGATCTACTTCATGCAGAAGAAAGACCAGAAATTCTCAAAGTTTCTTGAGTTTAAAGCATTGGTGGAGAAAGACATGGGGAAGCAAGTGAAAGCTCTTAGGAGCGATAATGGTGGTGAGTACATATCTAACGAATTCAAGAAATTCTACAATAGAGAAGGAATTCGAAGAGAACTGATAGTGCCTCATAACCCACAGCAGAATGGGGTCACTTAAAGAAAGAATAGAACAATTATGGGTACAACAAGAGTGATGCTGCATGATCAAGGCCTATTGATGCATCTATGGGTGGAAGCATGCAACACTGCAGTATTTTTGCAGAACCGTTGTCCTCATAGGATAATTAGCATGAGTACACTAGAAGAGGCTTTCACGGGTAAGAAACTTGATGTTTCACATTTTAAGAATTTTGGCTCATCTATTTATGTGCATATGACCAAAGATGTTAGGAAGAAGCTCGAACCAACAATTGAGATTGGGATTTTTGTGGGGTACATTGGAACTCCCGACAACTATCAAGTGTATTTTACAAACAACAGAATGATTGTTTTGTGATAGGATATAAAATTTGATGAGGAGAAAGCCATGCGATTGTCCCTTGAGAGGGAGCTGGATTTACACGCAGAGGAGGAACTCTTGGTTCCCAAGGATGAGCCTCAAGAGGTGGATCAGCCACATGCAGAGGAGGCATAAAACACTCATGCAGATCCATCCATCAAAAATGGTAGAAGGTGCACCACAGAAGCTGATAGATTGAGACTTGATGTTGCAGAGAATGTAGGAGCCCCTACTTCACAGTGCAAACAAAGACAGTCTCCAGGCAAGTTTACTGGATACATGGCTCTTATGAGAAAATGTATTGTGACTGAACCATCTTCCTTTCATGAGGTAGTGCAACAACCAATTTGGGTTGATGCAATGGTGGAGTATGACTCCATTGTTAAGAACAGTGCATGGGAGATTGTCCCAAGGCTGATCGAAAAATCAATGGTTGGATCTAGATGGATCTACAAGGTAAATCAAGTTGCTGATGGGAGTGTGGAGAAATACAAGGCCAAATTCGTGGCCCAGGGGTTCTCACAGATTGAGGGGATCGATTATGATGAAAATTTTGCACCATTTCCAAGGTACTCTTACATTAGGTCCATCCTTGCACTCTCAACACAGATGGGCTGGTGCATTCATCAGATGGATGTGAAAACTATGTTTTTCAATGGATTCATTGAGGAAGAAGTGTACATAGAGCAGCTAGAAGGTTTCAAGATCTTCGACAGTGAGTTGCATGTAATATAATATCAAAATAACTTGTAATAGTTAACTGAGTGTGATAAACTCATTTAACTCATGAATTTCGAGTTGAGGGTAGTTGGTGAGGCATGTAGAGTAATTCTAGTTGTAACAGAGTTCTAATTGAAGTGGTGCATTAGTTAATGCAGGTTGTAATCATTTTAATTCAGTTAAGTGAGTTAAACTCAGTCATGCTAGTTGTAACTATTTGATACGCTAGTGAGAGATCAAGTGAATTAAATATTATTTAATTCACAATCAGTGATCTCACATGCAACTGAGGATTTACTATTATTAGTTGCATGCATGTCAGTTCCAGTGGAGACCCAATTGAGATCTAGGTGAAAGGGAAGTTAACTATCAGTTGTAGGATTATTGGGTTGCACCCATGCAACCAAACACCCATTTGATTTCCCTTGATACTTGCACAGTCAAGGAAGGCCAAAATTCCTAAATAATAGGGATTGCATTCATCAGGGATTGCGCAAGCAAGGCAGGATGTCAGGAGGTATAAAATTGGCTAAGTATTGGTTAGTTTTATCCAAGACAGTGTGAGATAGTCTGCTAAGTATAGGAGGGTTCTTATGAGAATAGTTATATGTAATTGTTTCATATATCCATGCTGAATATACAATAGAAGATAGTGGGGTTTTGAGCAGCAAGATTTCCCTGGGAAATTATCTGTGTTGTGGCTTGATTGATTCTTCGTTGCTTCATGTGATTGGTGATTGTGTTTTTAATTCCACAATTTATTTGTAGAAGTGATGCAGTATCTAGCTTTAGTACATTGTTAGATCAGATTGAATCCATGATATACATGCTTGTTTTATAATTTCTACATACACTGTGTAGTTTGCACAATCCCAATGCCCAATGACATTTTCAAGGCATTCAATCCATTTTTGCATTCAAAAATGCAATTTAAAAAAAGAGAAATTACAATCTTAAGAAGATCCATATCACTGAAATATTGTAATGATGTGTTGCTCAAAATGAAGGAGATGTACAATTCCTTACATACTCAACATGAAGTGGGTGGTGTGTGTGTATGTTCATGTGTGTGTTAAGGTGCACACACACACACACACACTTTGTGTGTTACTCAAAATGAAGGTTATGTAATGTATAAACTATTGTGGATTCCATTGGACAGTTCATCACAAAAGATCTGATAAAAATATACTTAAAATTTGAAATCTACACTATACCTAGTTTATTTCTCTTTCGATTTATGGATCTATAAATTGTTGTTTAATGTGTATGCATGAAAATTAAAATTATGTAGAAAAAAAGAGAACCAAATAAAAACTCACAACCCACGATTTGACAAAAGGTATAACCTAGGAAACTCTTTCGGGAGAAAACCCAGCCAGAAGGTGAGTTATCTCTGCTCCCTTTCTCTAAATAGAAAATGGTTGTGAGTACAAAGAACTAAGGTATGTGGCCCAAGAGCTACTACAATGCACAAATCCTCTTTATGTGCTCTCCCCCTTTCCCTCTTGGTTATTTTTCTCATCTATGGAACAAAATTCACTAAAAAATAATAGAACCCCTTTTCCTCCTAGTGGCCTGGTTATAACACAGATCGATCATAACCTACTAGTGGTTAGGTTTAACTCCCTCAATTATTAATCAGAGTCACATTATGGAATCTTATAGAGCCTTTTTCATCATAAGCATGTGGCTAGCCCATTTTCTATGAGTGATGGGGGCTATCATGGCATTATCTCGAATTATGGTGGTGAAAATAAGAAGGTTAACTTCCGAGTGGCATAAATTTTTCATATGAACTCTGATTAAGGCGGTTTTTGCATTGTTGGAAAGTTTTGTGCGTAGAATATGATAAAAAGGTGTGGCGCCAAAGCAAAAAAGTTTTACTTCCAAAAAAACGTTGTTTTATGCTTAAAATGATCTTAGAAGATTTTAAACTCTAAATTGCCAAACTGGGGACCCACTAGTAAAAATGGTCTTGTGGGTTGATTCCTCCACTTTTTCTGCTTTGAAAGCATCAAGCTAGATGAAAAACAATATAATGATCCAATATGAATCAAGATGTGTAATTCTTTCCATTCTTAGCATGGAGTTGATAATGGCACACACACACACACACACACACACACACACACACACACACATAAAGAACCCATATAGATCCATCTTAACCCTAGATATATTAAGTGTCGAGAGGTGTCAAATCTTGAGGTGAAAACCTTTCTTCCAATTTTGTAATTTAAAATAGGTTTTCACCTCAAGAGATTTGATCTCTCTCGATGCATAATAAATCTAGGGTTAAGATATATCTATGTTGATAAAAGCATTTCATTTAATTAGGATCAAAATAAATTCATAAGTCATTGATTGAGCATATATGACATAATTGGGTGCGAGAAGAATAAAGTAGTTTATTTAAAAGCTAATTAGAAAAATGAATGTATTTAAAAATATTCATGAAACAGGGAAAAAAAAATAAAAATAATAATAATAATAATTTAATTAACCAAAAAGTAATTACTAGTGCACCCACAAAATTAGGAAAAACAATTCAAATTCAAATAGGTAGTGCAAAAGATGCACACACTCTCGAAATACAAAGAAATATAATTAATTTAAATAGTAGTGACTACATGTGCACCCATTCAGATAATAATAAGGAATGAGATCAGAGAACATCTATGAGTAAAAATAGGAATAGGATTATCATGTGATAAATCGTCATTATATTATAAATTAAGAAGAGAATTTGTTTATGCATTTGTGCATATGACACATAGGTGGATGAATAATAAGTAATTGGTAAATTAAAAAATTATGTATTTTTGTACAAAATAGACAAGTGGCTTGAGTTAGAGGGCTTACACGCATTTTGCACCCTAATGTTAGATGGTTATCATAAACCAAACTTCATGCTGAGGAATGGTTGTTGAGTTTGATTTTTCACCCTAATGTTAGATAGGGATTTCGTTGTAATTAGCTTCATTGTTGAACCTTCTTTTCACTGTTGAGTATAAATTACATATGACCTGATAAAGATATATTTTCATTACGTATTAATCCACATAAGAATTCTTGTTTTAGTATGGATGGTATATAAATGACGAAAATTTTTTAAATAAGGAGAAATTATTATTTTTACTATGAAAATTTTAATATTAAAATGAAACAAATTAAAATGCTTTTATTGTGTGTGTGTGTGTGTGCGTGTCCATGTTGGGTTTGAAGTGTGCCTTAAAATTGTCTATGTTTTCTCATCTACCTTGTATTTAAGGACACATGTGAACGACCAAGACCAAGAGACTGAGAGGTATCTCGCAAGAGTGAAAGACAACCTCTTACAAATAACAATTATGATTTGCGAATAACACCGAGTGCAATAATGATTAGTGAATACGTATGAGTATTAGCCTGTCCAGAATAGCATGTAATTTGTGTGAGAGTTATGGGCTCAATATGCAAATTGTGTAATAATTCTTGGTGAAATATTGTATGAATGTTGGCCAACATGGTCTTATCATTTTGAAAATAAAATTATGTTATTTGTATAAATCCCATAACTTTAATCCATTATTGGTTGTAGGATATACATTGAATTTATGTAGATTGTAGATATTATAATTTGATAGTATATTGGAATTTGCTACTTAGACTTGATTTCTTATTAAAATTCTAAAATATTTTTGAAATTTGTAACGAACATAAAAATTCCCAAAATCATAATGTAAAAAAGCATTGCAAAATAATTTCTTTGGGGTCATTTTGCATCCATAACCATATTGTATTGGATAGATTAAGTTCAGTTATTGTTCCACTGATTCTCAAAGTCATAATGTCAAAAATCTAGAGAGATTCCTCACACCAACTATGATATTATCTATTCGTTCATTCTGCACTGGAATCCTGTGTGTGGATTGGATTATTTAATCCATAATACCATTGATTCCTTAACCCAAAACTTGGTTGTTAAACATATAGTAACTCATCATTTTATTTCTTCCATAATCTGAATTCCCAAAGGTGATTCAAGTCAACTAATAATCATTCCATCGATCTAGAAAAATGGCTTGTTATCGAATTAATAGCTCAATTTAAACATGTGTCTCAGGGCAAGTTTAAGGTTGACGCAATCTTAATTTATAAAATGTGGACTCAACTTATAAAGTCCAAGTTTCAAATGTCAATGATATCTTACTCAAATATATATATATTTTTAGAAGAAAAAAACCGAACTTTCATTAAATAAAGAGAAATTTGTACATATTTGTTAGTGTCAGTATTTGCATACTTCCACCAAGGATCAAAACACATTTTGCATGTGCGTCTTAGATTTCCCACTCTAAAGAATTTTCAATCATTCCATTAGGTCATGATATAAAATTGTTCCACTGGTGGTTTTCCTTGTCAAGTGTCCCATTTTCCTTCACAAGTATATGCATGTTGACCCTCTTCCATGTCTTCATCATGTTGAAAACAAGGCTGTTGTCATTTCACTTTTAGTTAAAATCACTCATTGAGTCAGTTTCTTTCATTTCTCATTAGGTCACTAGGGTTTCATTAGGTCAAATCATTGCATTGTCTCATTTTCAATAAAGGGAAACAGAAGGTGTGAAGGTGACCTAGAATAAACTCATGATTTTCTTCAATCAATTCAAATGTAATAAGTACTAAGTATCCCAAGGCTGCCAACTCATAGTTCCACATTCCAACACATCAAATTTCAAAGAGAGTTGTCTTTTCCCAAAGGTGCCCAAGTCATCATTGTTCACAAGCACTAAATCCTAATTTCCTCTCCCACTGAGCTAGGGTTTGCTATGAAAAAGAGGTAGATGAGAAGAGGAGCCATAAGGTAGGCTATATCAGTAAGTATGAGGCCATTCCAACTCATAATATCATGTCTCCATCACTTTTTAAGAAATCATTCCAAGAGTCACGTCATTTGCCACTCATAGGGCCAGTTTTTCTTCAAACTATGTTTTTGACCAAAAAAAGATGAATTTGCCAAACGTGAGAGAGTTTTTCATCCATAATTGGTCCCAAAAGAAAAATATCCTTCATTTTTTACACAGATGCCATGGTTTTATAGAAATATCAAAAACATAGGTGCCACAAGAGAGTTGTTGCACTTTTGGAGTGACCTTGGGAAAATCAAGTTTTCTCATAGCTCGAGTGTCAAAATGATTTTCTTTATGAGTCAAATTATAACTAGACAGAGATATCTTTCCAATGAGCTATCATGAGCTCAATGTGGAGTTGAGGAAGGTCTCCAAAAGTCGCCTACACCAGCACTTTTCATTTTTGTACCCTCATTCAACACTTTTTGACCAGTCTTGGGACAATGAAATTTTTATCGGTCAACTCAACTCCAATCAGAAAAATAAAGGTAGATTTGGTAATTAAACTTCAATATCTTTCCAACGCGCTATCATGGGCCCAATTTGGACACTGGGAAGACCTCCAAAAGTGGTCTGAAAAACAGTGTTGCAGTGGCACTACGCTAATGTTTGGGCGTTGCGCTAATACCCAGTTGCGTTGCGTTGCGTTAATGCCCAAAAAACGCAGTAAAATTTACACTGACACTGCACTAATATATAGGGGCGTTGTGCTAATGCCTAGTTTTGTCCCTAAGGCTCGAAACTCAGTAAAATTGCCTCAAATATTCAACAAAAGTTTCTCCAACACTTTGACAAGTAAGTAACATATGAAATTCACCTCCTTGCTGTCTTCAAGACGATTTTCATGGTGATTTTGTTTTCTTTGTGAAATTTGGAAGTTGGATAGGCTATAAACCCTATATTCAGCCTTTGTTCCCATTTTTCCCAAATTTGGCACCCATAAACCTCACATTCTCTTCCTACATCACTATAGAACCTACTCCTTCCTTACAACACCATATCACTTTCCCTAAATCCCTTTTCCCCTAAACCCTAAGTCCTAGGCATCTCAGTTTCCTAGGAAGCCCTATCAAACTTGTAATAAAATTCTAATTCCCAATCCCCTAAAAATTTTGATCCCCTATCACCTCCCTAAGTTCAGTAACCCCTTCCCCCATCTCCCTAATTTTTCCAAGAACTATTCCTATTTCTTAGACCTATTTTCACTCCCCATCCCCATCTACCTCATCCCTAGGGTTTTCCTAGACTTAGGTTTCATTTACATTCACTCCCTCTATTTTCCTAAGCTATTCATTTCATCTCATTCACTCCCTTCACATTCTAATTCCCCTCATTTCTCAACACTTCCTTTCACTTCACATTCCTCCATTTCATCAAACCTCCCTAGTGTTTTGGAACTAAGGCATCTATGGAAGAAGAAAGAAAGGAGAGGAAACCAAATAGAGGAGGAAGATAAATTGCAGGAGGAAGATAATCAGCAAATAATTACATACAAAGGAGGATGGAAAACACTACTACAAGAGACAAAGTTGCAAGGGCCAAGCTCAAATGAGCCCATGCAAAAATTCAAGCTTTGACCGAGAAAAAGGAGAAGGAGAGGTTAAAAATACTTGCTGAGGTGTCTCTTCATGCCTCAAGCCCTTGATCAGTAAGTAACCTCACATTTTTGACAAATTTTTTCACATTTAGCACTTTGGTGCATTTTTGGATTTTTGGGCAATTTTGACACAGAAAATTTACAAAAAATGCAATGCCCTTGGCACTGTGCTTTTTCTTGGAGCCTCCATTGGACAAATGGTCACCACCATAATGTTTAGAATGATGAGGACATAAACCCTAGAAAGTTTCAAAAACTTTGGAGGAAAATTGGTCCCTCAAAAGTGCAAAAAACCACCAAATTTTCATGTTTCTGCCTCTCTTTTGACCTTGGCACTGTGTTAATACCAGTCTTAAGAGAAGTGATTTTTGGAAGGGTCGATGGGCACCATTCTGGAAGCTAGAGGCATATTTGGAAACTAGACTCAGATATATTTCCAATGAGCTATCATGGAGCAAATTTTGACACCGGGAAGGCCTCCAAAAGTGACTTGCAAGAGAGGCTACTTTTTTTTGTGATGGCGCTGCACTTTTGCCAGGAAAATTGCATTTTCACCATCTCCAGCAAATTTTGACTTTTTGAATTTTGACTTGGGAAAATGAGGAAATTACTGATGTAAATGGTCATAGTGAATGTAAATGTCATTTTTTTACTCTCATCTAAGGTAGATACATTAGGTAAGTCATCAGTTGAGGTCAAATGAATCAGTTTCCTCTCTTTTAGAGGCAAATTGTTGGGTCTTCCTAGTCTTCAGATTCTTGTTTGGGAGTAGGTGAAACTGATCCCTATGTTATGGATTCGACTCCCTAAGACTAGGGAGAGTGGTTTTGAGGTCTATATCATGTATTTTCTCAGTCATTTGTAGAGGTTGGATTCAATTGGAATTTTATCATCTCAAGAGACATATTTTTGTATCAGTTTGGCCTGGACATTAATGATAAATTTGCAGCTATTTATTTGGGATCCATGTGGTATGCAAGGTTTGACATATTTTTTCCTTTGTGATAATTTTTATGAATGTATTTTAAGTTCATAAACCATTTCCATGTCTATGAAATGCTTAATTTCAAGTTGAAAGGCATAATTCATGTTTTCATGCTCTGTTTTGGGAAATTTAGCATAATTTGTTTATTTTCTTCAGTTTAGGGAGAATTCATATCGTATGCTCTTCCTAACTCCTCAAAAATCTCTTCATCTCACCATAATCATCCTTTAAATGTCAAAACCTTCTACCTACCTTCCCCCTTAGAACACCCTGCAAATTTTGACCTAATTTCCTTGCCCTAGCTGTTTGACTCCTCCTGATCCAACAAAACCCTACACAATCAAAATAAAAAAAATCCTGAGCTATTATACCTAGCCTAATATATTCTTTCCTCAGTAATTTTTGTTGTGTTCTATATGGAGAGATCCCTCTCCTGACCTAGTAGGGCTAGCTACTTGGCTAAGCATGGTTTGAGGTTACCTCGGAATTTCCTCTCTCATCCTGAGGTTCAATATGAGTGCTAACATTTTTGCGACCATACTGGGGAAGAAAAAGTAAGATCAGATCTTCCCTGGGAAAGATCATCAAAGTTTAGATCTGATTGTTGATGGTGGACAACGGTCAGATACATATGAAGGCTGAAATCATCCACCTGGCGACTCCACACATTTCAAGTTGATCAAAGACTCCATTGGCAGAAGAATCCAAAATCAACACTTCATGGTGACTCCACTGCATGAAGATCAGTAGCTTCAATATTTTCCAAGATGGAAATTGTTGCAAGAAGGTATGCCCCCATGATCTGGGATCACATTCCAAGTTTCCCAAATAAGATGCCTAAGGTAGATTGGCAAAGGAATTTTCCTATGTTCAAAAATGTGAAAGGTAATGATGCTGCTCTTCATCTAGTGAGATTTCACATGCATGTGCATAGATTAAAGATTGATTTTCCTTAAGACTGCTTGATGAAGATATTCATGGCCACTCTGGAAGATGAAGCTCGATGTTGGTATGAAAGTTTTTCGCCTGCTTGTATTTATTGTTTAAAGGATTTTCATACCATATTCTTTGAAAGGTATAAAGAATCTTGTCCATCCTTAATATTAGTTCAGAACTGTTTTAAACATGTTGATAGTGTTATTGAAAATCTTGAGAATTTTTATGGAGATGATGAATTCATGGATGATGAGATCATGGAAGCCCTATATGAAAATCCATTTCAGCAACATAAATAAATCTTAGAGGATACTTATCAAGATGCTTAGGAAATTTTGCGGTAGGCTGAAGATCTTTGTATAGTTGAAAATGATGGAAGACGAGGTCTTATTTCAGATCTAATTGCAGCAAAAGATGATATGCAGGAAAATCAAGTTCCAATTTCAGATTTTGGTAAAGTTAAGCTAGTTGATCGAGATCTAGATTCAGATTATAATGATGAAGGGTATTTTGTTCTGGATCCCATGGGGGAGAGATCTATATTCGAGATCACCTCGAAAGAAGAAAACAAATTTATTGACCCAAGTGTTCTCATCCCATCAGAACAAAATCTTCAAAAAGAGGTAATCTAGTCCCTTTGTGAAAAACAAGATGAGATCTTTGTTCAATTAAGTGAAAAATCTTCTTTGGATAACTCTGCAGTAAATGATAGAAATGTCAGTTTTGAGGTTTATGAACAATCTAAAGTTTTCCCTCTTATTAATGATGAGTGTGATGAGAAACATGACAATATGGTTGCCATGTCATATGAATATGATCAACAATGTATTCCAATTGCAGAGGACCAGGGCATTGAGGATTGTCATTAAGATTTTTCTTCTCATGTTTCATGTTTATAATTTTTATTTCAAGAAGAAATTTTATCACCTACTTGTTCAGAAGTTTTTGAAGACTAGAAACACACTCTTGCTAAGGTTCATTATGAAGAGAGGTCATAATCAAGAGAAAAAGGTACCTTGTTTCTTCTAGATCAGCAAGAGGTAAATTTTCATTTTTTTCAGGATCCAATGGAAAATCTATTGCAGTTAGCAGTGAAGGTAATTATTTCAGTATTCGGTGATGATGGAGATCATTGTCAGCCATGTTTTTGGCTGTCCATTTGTAAATATTTATTTTTTTCCAGAGAATCTGATTGGGAGAATCAATCAAGGAGGCATTTGCTTGATTGGTTACACTGGAATTTTGATATCGCCTGATTGTACATATGCTTTCAAAAAGACAGGTGGTTGTCATCAAGATTTGAAGCCCTCAAGTCTCGGTGATGTACTGCCATCAATAGGTAGGAAAATTTCAATTTTTGAGTCTTGTTTCAGTCAGACTTGAGTCAGTTTATTGAGTCAAGTTTTGAGTATTCAGTTTGGTTTTTATCTATTAACTCCATGCCCAATGGATAGGCACTTGGTCTACGGTGTTATTGGCACCTCCAAGGAGCTACCATCCCCAGGTGGAGCCAATGTTAGTGTCAGTATTTGCATACTTCCACCGGGGATCAAAGCACATTTTGCATGTGCATCTTAGGTGTCCCACTCTAAATAATTTTCAATCATTCCATTAGGTCATGATATAAAATTGTTCCACTGGTGGTTGTCCTTGTCAAGTGTCCCATTTTCCTTCACAAGTATATGCCTGTTGACCCTCTTCCATGTCTTCATCATGTTGAAAACAAGTTTTCTCCCATTTCACTTTTAGTTAAAATCACTCATTGAGTCAGTTTATTTTGTTTCTCATTAGGTCACTAGGGTTTCATTAGGTCAAATCATTTCATTGTATTATTTTCAATAGAGGGCAGCAGAAGGTGTGAAGGTGACCCAAAATAAACTCATGATTTGCTTCAGTCAATTCAAATTTAATAAGTACTCAGTCTCCCAAGGCTTCCAACTCAGAGCTCCACATGCCAACACATCAAATGTCAAAGAGAGTTGTCTTTTCCCAAAGGTGCCCAAGTCATCATTGTTCACAAGAAATAAACCCTAATTTAATCACCCACTAAGCTAGGGTTTGCTATGAAAAAGAGGCATATGAGAAAAGAAGCCATAAGTTAGGTCATATCAGTAAGTATGAGGCCATTCCAACTCATAATATCACGTATCCATCACTTTTTAAGAAATCATTCCAAGAGTCAAGCCATTTGCCACTCATAGGGCTAGTTTTGCTTCAAACTATGTTTCCGACCAAACAGAGATGAATTTGACAAAAGTGAGAGAGGTTTTTTTCCATCATAGGTCCCAAAAGAAAAAATTATTTCAGTTTTTACACAGGTGTCATGTTTTTATATAAATATCAAAAACACAGGTGCCACAGGAGAGTTGCTGCACTTCTGGAGTGACCTTGGGAAAATCAATTTTTCTCATAGATGGACTGTCCAAATGACTTCATTTATGAGTAAAATTATAACTATACGGATATATATTTCAATGAGCTATCATGAGCTAAATTTGGGGTTGATTAAGGTCTCCAAAAGTCGCCTGCACCAGCACTTTTCATTTATGCACCCTCATTCATCACTTTTTTACCAGTATTGGTAAAATAAAATTTTTATATGTCAAAACAACTCCAATAAGAAAAATAAAGGTATATTTGAAAGGTATACTTCAATATCTTTCCAACGAGCTATCCTGGGCCCAATTTTGACACCGGGAAGACCTCCAAAAGTGGTCTGTAAAACAGTATTGTAGTGGCATTGCACTAATGTTTGGGCGTTGCGTTGCGCTAATGCCCAAAAAACGCAGTGCAATTTACACTGGCATTGCGCTAATACATAGGGGCGTTGTGCTAATGTTTGAGCACTGCGCTAATGCCCAGTTTGGTCCCTAATGCTAAGAACTCATTGAAAGTGCCTCAAATCTTCAGCAAAATTTTCTCCAACACTTTGACAAGTAAGTAACATATGAAATTCACCACCTTGCTGTCTTCAAGAGGATTTTCATGGTGATTTTGTTTTCTTTGTGAAATTTGGAAGTTGGATAGGCTATAGACCCTAGATTTAGTCTTTGTTCCCATTGTTCCCAAATTTGGCAACCATAAACCTCACATTCTCTTCCTACATCACTATAGACCCTACTCCTTCCTTACAACACCATATCACTTTCCCTAAATCCCTTTTCCCATAAACCCCAAGTCCTAGGCATCTCAGTTTCTTAGGAAGCCCTATCAAACCTGTAATAAAATTCTAATTCCCAATCCCCTAAACATTTTTATCCCCTATCACCTCCCTAAGTTCAGTAACCCCTGCCCCCGTCTCCATAATTTTTCCAAGAACTATTCCTGTTTCCTAGACCTATTTTCACTCCCCATCCCCATCTACCTCATCCCTAGGATTTTCCTCATTTACATTCACTCCCTCAATTTTCCTAAGCTATTAATTTCATCTCATTCACTCCCTTCACATTCCCATTCCCTTCATTTCCCAACACTTCCTTTCACTTCACATTCCTCCATTTCATCACACATCCCTAGTGTTTTGGCACTAAGGCAGCTATGGAAGAAGAAAGAAAGGAGAGGAAACCAAATAGATAAGGAAGATAAATTGTATGAGGAATACAAACAACAAAGAATTACATACAAAGGAGGATGGAAAACACTACTGCAAGAGACAAAGTTGCAAGGGCCAAGCTTAAACGAGCCCATGTAAAAATTCAAGCTTTGACTGAGCAAAAGGAGAAGGAGATGTTAAACATACTTTTTGAGGTGTCTCTTCATGCCTCAAGCCCTTGATCAGAAATTAACCTCACAATTTTGACAAATTTTGGCACATTTGGCACTTTGGTACATTTTTGGATTTTTCGGCAATTTTGACACACGGAAAATTTGCCAAAAACGCAGCGCCCTTGGCGTTGCCTTTTTCCTTGGAGTCTAAAATGGAAAAATGGTCATCATCATAATGTTTAGAATGATGAGGACATAAACCCCAACAAATTTCAGAAAATTTGGAGGAGAATTGGTCCCTCAAAAGTGCAAAAAACAACCAATTTTTCATGTTTATGCCTCTTTTTTGACCTTGGCACTACGCTAATACCAATCTTGGGAGAAGTTATTTTTGACAAGGCCGATGGGCACCATTTTGGAAACTGAAGGAATATTTGGAAACTAGACTCAAAGATATTTCCAATGAGCTACCATGGAGCTAATTTGGAAACTGTGAAGTCCTCCAAAAGTAACTTGCAAGAGAGGTTTTTTTTTTTTTCATGGCGCTGCGCTTTTGCCAGGAAAATTGCATTTTCACCATCTTCAACAAATTTTGACTTTTTGACTTTTTACTTGGGAAAATGAGGAAATTGCTGATGAAAATGGTCATAGTGAATGTAAATTTCATGCTTTTACTCTCATCCAAGGTAGATACATTAGGTAAGTCATCAGTTGAGGTCAAATGAATCAGTTTCCTCTCTTTTAGAGGAAAATTGTTGGGTCTTCCTAGTCTTCATATTCTTGTTTGGGAGTAGGTGAAACTGATCCCTATCTCATGGATTCGACTCCCTAAGGCCAGAGGGAGTGGCTTTGAGGTCTATATCATGTATTTTCTCATTCATTTGTAGAGTTTGGATTCACTTGGATTTTTGGCATCTCAAGAGACATATTTTTGTATCAGTTTGGCCTGAACATTAATGATAAATTTGGAGCTATTTCTTTGGGATCCATGTGATATGAAAGGTTTGAAAAATATTTTTTCCTTTGCGATAATTTTTATGAATGTATTGTAAGCTCATAAACCATTTCCATGTCTATGATATCCTTAATTTCAAGTTGAAAGGTAGAATTCATGTTTTCATGCTCTGTTTTGGGAAATTTAGCATAATTTTTTTATTTTATTTAGTTTAGGGAGAATTCATATCATATGCTCTTCCTAACTCCTCAACAGTCTCTTCATATCACCATAATCATCCTTTAAATGTCAAAAGCTTCTACCTACATTGCCCCTTAGAACACCCTGCAAATTTTGACCTAATTTCCTTGCCCTAGATGTTTGACTCCTCCTGGTCCAGAAAAACCCTACACAATCAAAATAAAAAAAACCTAAGCTACTATATGTAGCCTAATATCTTCTTTCCTCAATCATTGTGGTTGTGATCTATACGGAGAGATCCCTCTTCTGGCCTAGTAGGGCTAGCTACTCGGCTAAGCGTGGCTTGAGGCTACCTCGTAATTGCCTCTCTCAGCCTGAGGTTCAATCTAAGTGATAAAAATACTCACGATTCTTTACAAGATAGACTGAAGAAAAGAGTAAGTTTTTTACACCAGCATTTGTCTCATGAAAAAATATATTGTGTTGTCAAATAATCAATCCAAAGAGAGTAGACATATATCACTGACAATAGAAAAAAAGGAAATCATAAATAGGGGAAACCAACAAAAATTAATTCACTTCAATGAAAAAATGGAAACAAAAGAACCAGAGATAGGGGAGGGAACTAGATTTCAAAAAAAACCCATGTCACTACTCTATACACCACAAAATAGTTCAAAGAACATGAACCCAGGGCAGAGGTAGAGGTCGAGAGTGGAAAGAAAATATGCCTCCGAATTTTTTTCCGGTAGAGATGCCTGAAGGAGATTTTTGGGATTAAGGTAGGATATTCCTAATCTGCAACATCTAGTTGAAAAGATAAGGAACATCAAGAGACCATATTCCTTTCACCCAATTAATCATAGATAAGGAGTCGCCATTGATTAATATTTTTTCAATGCCAAGTGAGGAAACACGTTGCAGGGCACCCCAAAGAGCTAATAGCTCAACCCTACAATTTTCTCCTCTATCACCATACCAGGAGAAATGGAAGTGAACAGCTAGCTCGAAATGAAGAACAACCCCACATCCACAGTCACCACCAGAGGAAGCCCATAAAAGAAACATATTGGATAAATGCCCTCCGAATCAGAATAAGAGATAGATCGGAGACAGGTTTTTGGTTGCCAAGAGCTAATATCTTGGAAGAATGCCACTATACCTATAACAACTTGTCTGATGTCTGAATATTTTCCTTTGAAAATAAGGGCATTACGGGCCCTCTAGATGCCCCATAGAACATAGAGAGGGATAGTATTGAAGGCCTTCATTTTTTAGTTCCAAAAAAGGATGCAATCATGGATGGAGGGTACATTACTAACAATAGGGATTCCCAAAAGAATTGAAATATCCACCCAAATTTTAGTGGAAAAAGGACAGCGCGGGGCCATTCTCCAAATCCAACCTGCAAAGAGGCCACCATTATGGATGGCGAACCAAGAGAAGCATTTGAGCTTCAAAGGAGCATCTCATTTCCAAATGAGCAAGGTGCATTTCATGAATGCGAGGGAAAGAGAGGTTGAAGTGATGTGGTCATATATATGCTTCCTTGACATGGACTCTTTCATCGACCATTTCCCCCCCCCCCCCAACGCACTAGCTTATCTGGACTCAGTGATAAGTGGATACCGACCATGCATAGACTGCTACGATAAATTTCCCACTCATTTGTCATGTCCTCCTGTAAACCAATATTCCATGCATGTGGCTAGTTGTGAGCAACACGGACATGTCTAGATCTCTCCCACAGGCCAACAAGGGTGTTCACCCCCATATAGGAGAGAGAGAGATGATTATCTATATTGGAAGGGAGTGGCATCCAATTAAAACTTGATGGCATCCAAACCAAAGTGGATCCTCTATCCATTACCAACCACCCATCGAAGGTTTCTACTTAGCCATAACTGCCTACCAGTGCCAACCCAAAAGCATTTGTTTTTGATGGTCTGTTCCAGGAATTGTTAACAGAGAAAGCGTTCCTCTCATGGTAAGGGATACAATGACACTTTTTACAAGGCATGACACTTCATATAAGTCATAGAAATGGTCCTCCAATGTGTGGGATGGGGATTGCAGGGACGGTGACAAAATGTTGTGTAACAGATGCCCATTAAAGCATGAGGTTTGAGAGAGAGAGAGGGGTGAAATGCTTTAAGAGAACGTGTTTGAACCAAACACCACTATAAAAAGACCTGCAAGTACAAATATAATTGATATCTCTGATACATGAACATGTGGCATGGGCAAAGCCATCCATAATAGGGTACATATATAAACGGAGATCAAAGGTGTGGACAGAGCCATCCAATCAAAAGAGTCATGCATATATTCATGATAAACCAAAATATCCCGCAGCTTGGATCTTATCAAACAAAACCCAGGGTCTTGCGCTCCATCTTGACCGGAACAAGTACAAATTCAAGCATGTGAATATGTGAGTTGAAGTCGAACATGCAAGAAAAACACCTAATTACCAGCCAGTGATGTAAGCTGGTAACAGACACGAGAGAAACCACCAATAATGACAATGGATCTCAAGGTACAACAGGTACAATCCATGGAATGTGAATAGTGATCTGGCGTCGAACACCTGCAGAATCACTCGATCGAAGACCAATGATGTGGACCTGTCGTCGAATGCGAAGAACCTGCCATTGAGGCATGCAGGGTCCAAGGTACCGGAAAGGAGTCTCTAGATCAACTTCTTGGATAATAAGCTAAAGTCGACAGGAAGTGACCCAGTCGAAGGAGGGCCATAATGTTTCCCACATCATCGACATGAGACAGAGGAACATGATGATAGTGAATTAGGACCAAAGGAGAAACAGAGGGCGGTTGAAAACTATAAACGGAAACTTCTCTTGAACATATCGGTGACATAACTCTGGATTTGGCAGTATTTGACATCAAGGGATTTGAGGTCATGGTGATGTGGAAAGGAGAAGATGAGAGGTCAAAAGAGATTACCCAAAGCCATGGAGGCAAAAAATGACAAAATGAGATGTCCCCAACCCGACACGAATGCAGATGAGTGTCATGTTCAAGAGTGACATACTGCCGACACAACTAAGAACTGGTTCCAATTTCCCCCACCATTGCTAGCGAGTACCCCATTTATTTTTGGAAAACAAGCTTTAAGGGGATAGCATATGCTTGTCATGTAATTTTTTTCTGCGGATAAATCCATTCTAGTACATTTTACGAGCCCTAGGAAGGAGGAATTCAGTGATGTCATGATGACTGTTTCCGATGTCATTTAGGTTTTAATGAGTCTGACAAAGGAAGAACTCAGCATATTTTCATGTTTAGAGAGTTTGAAAACAATCAGAAAATAAAACTCTAGCAGTACCTTTTTGTAGATAGTCTCACAGATCTGAAAAGGTAGAAAACTATGTCTGAGAGAACCTCTTAGTCATGATAGGCTAAGGTATTCCTTTTTCGTAAATAATCTATCCTAGCCCGAAAAAGGGGTAAACGTATACTAGGTAGATATTGTTTTACAACCATTTAACGAGTTCTAAATGACAAGAGTCTCGGAAATATTTTCAGTTTTAGAGAGTCATAAAAGAGCTGAAATATGACTCCAACAGTGACCTTTTTGTGTTTTTTATCAAGTCCGAAAAAATATAAAATACAACTCGTTACTTCATCGTCGTTTATGTTGAAAATCTGTCACTGCACAAGAGACGCATGTAAAACCCATTTCTCGAAATAACATGGAAAAATAATCGAAAAATACGCTTTAAAACCTAATTAGGGTTCTGAAAAGTATTAATATGCCAAAAATGGTAAAAAATAATTACTTTTCACTTTTACCTCTTCTGAGCAATTTGTTACCCTTTTTCACTGTGATTTCTGCGGCGTCAATAGCGAGCAATTCGGAGGACCAATCTCGAATCCGTAAATTCCAGGTAAGAGCTTACATCCTTCCCTACATTTGGATTCCTTTTTCATTACTTGCAACATAAATTTTGTGTGTCTATGGGGGGATTTTGCAAAAACTAGGGCGCGGGGGTTAGCGGGGTATGGGGCACAGACTCGCGCCAACCGGCGAAAAATTTCAACGGGGGTGGGCCAACCGTGACAAACAATTTTAGCTTATGAATGTAGATAAGAAGGCCCATTTTAACCAATCAAGAGCTTTGGATTTGGTTCATGACAACCATATGGATGCTTTTGCAAGTGTGAAAAGGAAAAATGGTGATTGAGTGGAAAGAAAGAGAACACAGTGAAGAAGATGAAGAAGCCATGGGAAATAACATATGCATGGAAGCTCTCAGACATTGTGGGCTTAAAAAAATCTTTATGACACCATGTCTCAGAGCTCAACTGGAGCTGTTGCAGTACTTAATCAGTGTCTGGGACATTAATAAGGAAAAATTCATTATCCACGACCAGGAACTTGAGATTGAAGTCTCAGATGTGTATTTCATAACCAGACTATTGCAGAGGGGGGAAGTACCAATCCTAACCGGCACCCGGCCCTCAATAGAGAATATGAGTACAGGGTGTTCCCAGGGGCAAGGAAAGGAAAGGCAAGCAGAAAGTGGATTTCCAAACTTTTCCGGATTTGGCACTAAAAGTAGTGTGGCACACCATTATGTGAGCTGCTAGATTACGGACTCTGCACAAGGCTACAAAGACACAACTACTTTTTGTTGTAGATTGCATGGCACTAACCCTCTACAACTGGGCGGAGGCGGTAACAATCAACATGAATCGCCAGCTGACGAAATGCAAGAAAACCAAGCTGAAGCAGTTCGGCTATGGGTCCATATTGGTATCATTCATCTAGGAACGATTACCAATCTTCCAACGACAGGAGGTGATAGTTCCGACACCACCGGAAGAGGAGCCATAGATGGCCTATTGGGCAGCTTTGATGCCAAGGTCAAGGGGTGGTCAGCAGATGTCTTGGAGACCGGAGTTCTTTGAGTGGCGCCGCTGATAGCTGATTTTCGTGGAGGACTGGCCCTACTCTGGCACAAATTTCACCGGTGATGCAGATCTCCCACTCCTAGAAGGAGAGGATTTGGATGAAGTTCTTGGTAAGACTATTTTTTTATTTTCATGAGTATTATGATTTTTTTGTTATGCATGTTCATAAATTAATCCATGTAATTACAGATGTTGGCCCAAAGAGACTTGTAGGTATGTCTTTGATAGCGCAGAAAATTCCTCGCGACTTTGATGTGGCCCCTCATGGTGAGGGAGGCAAGGAGGAGGAAATCATAAGCAACTTGGAGGGAATCTCCCATGGGATCCCATACTATGCACGATTTTATGATGTTCCTCGCGCGTACCAGAGACACACTACAGGGGTGTCAAACCGTGTTTACCGCTTGCTGAGGCAACTTGTACGGGCGGTGACGTGTTATCATGAGCGTCACGCTGAGTAGACACCTAGGTTTTATTTCCGCATTTTTTTTTGAGAGACATGATGTCTCAGGATGTAACTGAAACACACATGTTTTTTTGAACTTATGATGCACACAGATGCAAACACTCGATATATATATATATATATATATATATATATATTTTCCTGTATGGATTTTTTCATATGATGATGATTCTTTACAAATTACGCAAATGCTTGTCTAATACAATGTTAGCTACTATATCAGTCAATGCATCATTCGTCTAGGAATATGTTGATATGTAATGAAATCAAAAAAAAATTCCAGTAAACGAACACGCAAATAAAACCTTAAGATGTGAGGGTTTCTAATAGAATAATGCCCATTAAGTTGAAGAACAACAAGTTGCGAGTCTAGGTTAACAATCAATGCACGAATGTCGAGATCGATGGCCTCGGTTAATAGTTCAATAACATCACTATATTCAGTGACATTGTTTGTAGTTTGTCCTAGACAGATACCTTGAAGGTCTATCAACTCACCAGTAAAATCATAAATCACCCAGGTTGCTGAAGACAGGTTGCAGGTATTGCGGGAAGCACCATCCGCCAAACCGACATAAGGGGTCATAGACATCTGCACAATAAGAAATGATCCAATAAGCAGGAAAAACGCTTGCAAAGCACACCAAGCCAAAAAATGTACAAAAATGAAAAGAACATCTATGTACAAAAACATGCACGAATGGCTCATGCATAGTATTTTTTAAGATACAACCCATTTCTGGGCTGATCCGGAGGATGACCTTCATAATAAATAAGTTCATAGGCCCCATTCCGCAAAACACGTTTAACAATGTAGGGCCCATGCCACATGGGTTGAAATTTTCCTGCCCCCAGCTTATCATGAGCTTGTTCGTACAGGAGGACGAGCTCTCCTTCTATGAAGGAACGAGGGTAAACTGACTGGTCAAAATGAGCTTTGACCCGCTTTTTTTGTGCTTCAATGACCAGAGCAACAAAGCGATGAGTTTCGTTAAGCCTCTCCAAATAGAAAAGACGCTCCTCTTCTGGAAAAGTATTTAGTAGCAATTCAACAACTAGCTTGAGTGAAGGTATTTCACATTCAATCAGAAGGGTAGCTTCCAAACCATAGACAAGTTGGAATGGAGTGAATCCGGTCACATCCTTTACTGAAGTTCAGTAAGCCCAAAGAGCTGAAAACAAAATGAGATGCCAGTTTGATTTGTGCATCCCAATCATACGTTGAAGCATAGTGACGAGGACTTTGTTCATGGCTTCAACCTAGCCATTGGCCTTAGGATGGTACGATGTTGAGCTGTCGTGACGCAGACCCAACTTGGAAGTCAACTCCGCCACCATGTAATGCCGAAAATGGGAACCATGATCGGTAACGGTGGCTTGAGGGACACCAAACCTAGAAATGACGTGATTGAATAGAAACTGAGTTTTTGTCTTACCGTCAGCCATAAATGTGGGCATTGCTTCAGCCCATTTGGTGAAGTAGTCCACGGCTACGATGATATAAGCATGCCCCCCGGCTGAGTGATGGTTACACATTATAAAATTTATGCCCCACTTTGAAAAGGGACCAATAGTAATGACAGGGTGAAGAAGGGAAGGCGGTCCTCGCATCTTGCGCTGATATATCTGGCAATCATGGCACTTACGGACAACAACAATGCAGTCTTTAAAGATGGTGGGCCAGAAATTCCCAACGCGAAGAATCTTCTGTGCGGTAGCATATCCAGACATGTGACTGCCACAGGCACCACTGTGACAATCATTCAAGGCCTTTTCAACCTCCTCGAGAGTCAAACACCGGCGGACAATGGATTCAAATCCAATGCGGTAGAGTGTATCTCCGATTATACGATAGGGTTGCAGTTGATGACAGATGCGTCAGCGAGCATCCTTGTTCAACTAAGATCGGAAGGTGGAAGTCTGAAAATATATGATGATATCACCATACCAAAGATCAAGGGTGCTAATCAGAAAAAGCTTGTCGTCCGGAATGTGTTCCTCGGAACCAGACAGAGCAGAATCAGAAGGGAGAGAGTAGATCAAATCAGTGAAGACTAATGATTTCTTCGATTTGGCAGTAGTGAACTCCAAATCAAACTCTTCGAGGATGAAAATCCACTTCGAGTACTTGCCCCCCAGAAATTGACGAGTCAATATGTAAGTCATAAGGTTGCAATCAGAAATCACAGTCACTATACGCAACAGAATATAGTGACAAAAACATTTAACATCTTGGACAGCAGCCAATGCCAACTTCTTTACATGTGCATATCGCATTTCAGTATCAAGAAGGTTACGAGACAGATAGTAAATGACATGCTCGTCGCCATCATCATCGTCTTGTACCAAAACCATGGCAATCATGTTGAATGCGGTGGCCAAATAGAGGGAGTAATCGCGATGATAATTTGGAGGATGAAACAGAGGAACATTGACAAGTAATGTCTTCAATGCATCCAAATACTTTTGGGTGATCTCGTCCTAGAGGAACGAGACACCCTGCTTTCCCCTGGGTGATCAAGATGTTAGCTTGCCCCTGTAGACTCTGTAGCTGATGTAAGGAGGAAGGAGAGGGGAGATTAAGATAGCTTCAACTTTGAGCGGATTGAGATGAATCTCGTCTTTGGAAACGATAAACCCTAGGAGTCTGCCAGAGTCAACGCAGAATATGCACTTATGCGGATTCAGCCAGATGCGATAGCGTCAAGAGCGAAGAAAAATCTGATGGAGATGATTAGGGTGGTATTTACGCTTAGCTGAATGAGCCAGAAGGTCATCCAGATAAGGCTGAACAATGCGCTTGATATCGTAGAAAGAATATGACATTGCTCGCTGAAATGTTGCCCCAGCATTTTTCAGACTGAAAGTGAGATTTTTATAGTCGAAATTACCCCAAGGACAGCTAAAGGTGGTCTTATGTTGATCAGCTGGAGCAATTTTAATATGGTTATAGCCAGAAAACCCATCCATAAGGGAAAAAATATCACTCCCAGCATAGTCATCAATGATTTTATCAATAAAGGGAGTAGGATAATTATCCTTAGGGCAAGCCCTGTTAATGTCATGGTAATCAACATAGACACGAATGGTACCCTGTTTCTTATCTACAGGAACAATGTTGGACACCCATTCTGTCAAGGGAACCAGATAAATAAAACCAGCTTTAAGAATTTTTTCAACTTCTCCCTTAATAGCGGCAGCCTTTCTAGGGAGCACAGGACGAAGACGCTGGCGAACAGGCTTCGCACCAAGATAGGTAGGAATCTCATGCACCACTATACTTGGATATATGCCAGGAATCTCTTCATAATACCATGAAAATACATTACAAAACTCGCAGAAGAGACTAGTATAGACCTGAATCTCATCGAGAGAACAGGTCACCCCAACATGGATGTTCTCGACAACTCCCAGTTTAATGAAAATTTTGATAGCCATGTCTGTGCAATGTTACTCAAGTTACCTTCCGCACAGAATTTGTGTGTCAAAATAGGCGTATGAAGTGGAGGAGAAGGAACCTGAGAATTGAACCTCTCAAAACATGTAGACATGGCGCCAAGGCCAGGAATGAATGAGGAACGATGATGACTATCTTCCCAAGGAATATCCTCGAGAGACATTGTTTCTACAATGGCCTCATCGGAGGGAAATATCTCTCTCAATGAATCGAGCAAATCTGAATCGCCGAGCTAGGGGGATTGATAATAAGTATCAAGAGACATGGCCACAAGAGCATGATCAGGAGGCAAAGGATCCAAAGTCGAAATAAGTTCACAATAATCAATCTCAATCGGAATTAATGGCATCGAATCTCCAAATGAATCGATCTGCTCAGGTGAAGGGATGATCCACGAATCGCCAAATATGGAGATCATATTAACCTGAACAGTGTTGGGTGGAGGAAGAGGAAAAATACCCATGAGTGTAGGATCTTTGAAGAGACCCGGCCCTATGCTCTCGTAAGGCATAAGAATTTGATCCACATACAGAACATTGTTCTCGGAAGAAGAAGTGAAGAAAGACAACTAATCAACAGTAACGATCTTTCCTTCATGCAGAAATCACAAAACACGAAAGAGTGGAAGAAACGCACATCATGGTGTGAGTCTGACTGCGATCGAGGAGAAGATTGTAATTGAGCTTGGAATCAACTACTTCAAACACTTCTAGAGAATTTGGAGGTGGATTTAGAGCTGGAGAACTGATGGATTCCAAACAGGCAGATGACATGACACATGTAGATGCACCCTTGTCCACAACCGCTTGATGGACATTCAATGTATTAATCCCAACTTGGATGATGAGTGCAAGCTAGTGAGGGAGACATGGGATGAAATTCTCCAAGTCGAAAGTGATAAGGCTTGAATCAGTAGGATCAACCCCACTGATGGAAGATAGCAAAGCCTTCCATTGAGACGAACAACTCTGAAGTACTTCTAATGCAAACATTGCAGACGGTGCCTGAGCCAAATCCTCAACAATGCTGTAATGTTGAGCAGCACGGGCGTTAGGATTGTAAGAAGAATTACAGAGTACACCTTTGGAAGGTGGTCGTACAACAGGCTCAGTACTGGGCCTTTCAATCTGAAGAGGGCCAAAAGCAAGTGGAGGAGGAGGACCATCATCAATCTCTTTCCCCGTTGCCTGACATGGTCTGGTATAATCTTTCGATCAGGTAGCTATGGAAACGGATGCAGAACCATTCATCATGAAAACTTGAGAGCCAGGTGGGGCAGAGGACTAAGTTTTCTCTACCACATGAGTCTCTTTTGATGGAAATGGTTCCTTGAGAAAAGTCGAAGTTCCTTGGGTGCCTTTGAGCATTTGACTCACTTCGGCTTGTCGAGGACAGTCCTTGGTGTAGTTCTCTTCGTCACAAATCAAGCAAGGATACTTCAGTTTACGTTGTTAACCATCATCAGCACGATATTTCTAAGAATCGTATTTCGGGGTATCAACTTTGGCCTTACATTTACCCTTATTTTTACCTTTGGAAGCTTTATCCGCTGGATTGGCCTAAACAACATTCACTTCCGCGGTTTTACTAGAATTAAAGACCGGCTGAGAAGCAATATCATTGGAAGGGGTATATTTTTTCTTCCCAGGATTCAGAGGAGGAGACTTCTAAGAAGACTAAGACACGAAACCTATGATATTGTCGACAGGTGGTGTCATTGATTCTTTGGAAGTTCCAGGTCTAGGAGCATCTCACAAGAGTTCGTACAATGTTCCAGACTAAGAGTACACAAGATCAAGGTATTGGGCACAAGCAATGGCATGTTCCTCAGTAACGCATGCCCCCATAATGATGTCCTTAGCAATCAGAGCAACGAAGGAGGTGGTAAACCAAAGAGTTAGAAGATAATTAGAAATTTCGAACTTGATAAAGTGACCACGATGCCTCCATTCATGAATATGATCTGAGATATGAGTAGCTCGATCTTGCTTCAAGGATGTGAGGAGGTGTGTGCCGGTTTCATACCGAACCAGTGATTGAAAATGTGTGAGAAATTCCATGGCTAAAGTATTGAAATCTTGGAAGATACCACGAGACAATTCGATGTACCACTTGGAAGCAGCACCAGTAAGAGTCTATTGGAAAAGACAGAGTCAGATGGAATCGTCAACCCAAGAGTTAGAGGAACACCACAAATGGTATGTCATAACATGTGCTTGGGGGTCTTCTCTGGACTTTCCCTAAAGCTTGGGACAAGCACCAGGAATTTTGGTTGGAACTGGAGGCCAATACGGGTTATGAAGAATCAAATTGTTCATTATCTTTGACACATCAGGCAGTTCCAACGTAGCGAGAAATGGAAATTGAGGATTAAAAGGCATTGTCGGTCTTTGATAAAGACCAGTGCTATCATTCCACCCAGGTTGATAGAAATTATACCCCCATATGTTTTGTCTCGGAGGATTCTATCCATAGGGGTTATAAGCCTGATAGTTCTACCCATACTGGGGTTGAGGACCAGGATATTGATTCTGAGCATACCACTGAGGTCCTTGCTGAGAAACATATGGATTTTGTTGCGGAATGTAAGCATTGCATTGAGGTGGATTATACACCATCTGGGATTGAATTTGAGGGTAATAAGTGAAACCTTGGGGTGCACTATATACTACCTAATATTGACCTTGAGGAGGGTAAGTAGCGCCTTGAGGTTGAGCAGGCTGAGCAGGTTGAACGGGTTGAACTGACTGCTGGGTAGGTTGGATAGGTTGAACCGATTGTTGAGCGGGTTGATCAGGTTGAATCGACTGTTGAGCTTGGAGAGTCTATCCCTGTGGAGCAGGTTGGCCTGGATACTGAGGGCCACCAGGTTGCCCTTGCGGAAGAGGTTGGCCCGATGGTTGGGATGGGCCAGGTTGCCCCTGAAAAATAGGTTTAATCAGCGTAGGACCATAGGGTTGTCTTTGTTGCACAAAATCATGGCCTTGTTGAATGTAATTTTGTTGTTGTTGCACAAAAGGTTGTCCCTCTGGTGGATACATTTTCCCCCCAGGAACATAAGAGGCTCCTGGTTGATATTGCGATTGACCAAAAGGACCGTAGGGTTGTCCTTGTTGTACCGAAGGTTGACCCTATAAGGGTTGTCCTTATGGACCGTAAGGTTGTCCCTGTAGACAAAAGGGTTGTCCCTATTGGACTAAAGGACGGTCCTTGATGGTAGACAGACTGATAGGGATCAGCCAGAGGAAAATAAACAGCTTGATTGGGATCAATTGGAGGCAAATATATGGGATTACCGTAGACACCATAATGATGTGGAGGATTTACAGGAGCTTGCGGCTACTGAGAACCCTGAGGTACAGAATTCTATTGCTAATCACCTGGAGAGGGAACATACTGTCTTTGAATATCCAACAAATAGTCATCAAAAGTATAAGTGGAAACCATAGGCGTGGTAGAAGTAGACGGGGTTCCCACATCATGAGGTTGTGATCCACTCATGGTAGACCTAACCAATAGCATAGGATTGATAAAGATAGACCTGTGAACAGCAGAGGATCCTGACGACTGAGTCGTACTAACAACCAGTGCAGACGGAGCCACACAAACGGTGGGTCAGACCAGGATAGATGTAATAGTGGCTGATGAGATGGGTGTCGAAGGTGACATTCCTAATGTAGGAAAAACCGAACTCCTTGGGGGATTCGATGTACTGGACTGTGCTATAGATGCAACACTAGAAATTATCTGACCCAAATTACGATAACTGGGTGGAAGAGACACTGATTTAGGAGAGCGTTGACTAGAGACAGATAGGAAATATTCTAGGAAAATCTGATATTCCCTAGTAGAAACATGCAGTTCTTCACTGCCGACAGGACTCAAAGACTCCATATATGACGAAGTCGTAAGATCATCGAAAAGACGACGAGGACTAGGAGTTAAAGCAGCGGCTAATAATGGTGATCCCGAAGTAAGAGGAGGGAATTATTCCTCACTCCAAAAACCAGACCAAGCACCTTGAGGTGGCCAATTGAACTCAACTGGCCCTTCAGGAGGAGACCGGGTAGTGAGAGGCAAGAAACTTGGGAGGATAGGCTGCGTAAACTCGACAGACCTAGTGGACTACGTGGTTTCCAAAGAAACGTCGGGAAAAGGACTACCGCTAGGAAGCAGTGAATAAGATGATGAAACTAGTGGTTCTGCCACTGTGACAATGTTTCAAAACAGGAAGAAAACGAGATAGCTTATTCGAGGCTTCAAGACCAAACACTAAGGAACTACTAAAAACAAGCCAAGAATAAATCTTTAATGGGCATGTGATCGTAGGGAATTAATTTTTACGACATTGAAATGAAACTTTGTTGTTTCATGTTTTAAGAGTCTAGAAATAGACAAAATATTACTCTAGTCACTTTCAGATTGAATGAGCGTGAAAGGACAAGTGCTCGATGATATTTTCACTTTTAGAGAGTCACAAAAAGACCAAAATGACTACTCGGGCAATCTAAGCAAGAGGATGTACCAAGTTTTCGTTAACTGCCATATACACCTTGGTGATCAAATGAAAGAGAAATGACCAAGTACTTGACGTATGTGCAGGTAGTCTCCCCGAATGTTGTGTCTGGTGTATCACGGTTACAGGGCGGCAGACTTGGCCTCCTATGGATAAAGGATTGCAACCTTTGAGGGTATCCCTTTATATAAGCAATGGTACGGGGAGCACAAGTTCATACTAGTGTTTTCTAAAGCCAGATGGCAAACGACAGACTAGGTTTAACGACGCTGGAACACGTCACAAGCCTAGACCTCTAAAATATTTGCGTTAGGTTTCAATGCTTCTTTAGGTTGATTGAATTGATTTTAAGGTTTATCTTGAATTAACGTTTCAATTTCAATGCCTTACCGAATGTGATCTCGAATTCCTAAATGCACACTACATGCAAAAGAACATCATTTCTGTTCAATGAATGCTAACTAAGAGAAGGACAGAAACTCTATAACAAAGCAGAAATCAATTGAAACTTGAGAATAATTTCACTAATGCATCTAATACAACCAAATGAGAAAACGAAAACTCTTTCCTAGTTCAGCTAAGAGCTAGTTATGCAAAAGAACATTTTAATTTTCAAGCTAAGCAAAAAATTGCAATTTTTGTTTTCAGATGAATGAAGCAAACAGTGCACCGTTACACTAAAAATAAAAACAAGCACTAGTTTTGAGCACCTACGAATGTAAATATCTAAAACAAATGAATCAAATGCAATACAAACATAAAATGCACTCAAAACAAGGATGCACTCTTTCAACCAAGAAAATTTCTTTCAAAACAATTCAACGAGCAATGTAATCTATGCTCGAAGTGATGAAATGGAGAGTCAAACGAAAACAAAAGTGATCATCCAACAAACCAAAGACACAAAGAATCGAGAAATACTAACACAATCAACCAGTGAACTAAAATGACAAAGATCAAAGTGACTTGAACTTCAATCAGAAGGATCAATGAGCAAAGGACACCTAGAAACCCTAGGGCTACAAACTTCACTGATAATAATATAAAAAAACAGCTAAGAAGATCGAGATTATAGAGTCAAAACAATCCCAAAAGACGAATTTCAAGGCAAGAAACCAATCCAGAGCCAAGAAATATTGAAAAAAACTCATAATAAAGGTTAAATCAAACCCTACAGGATTTGGTGCGACTGTTAGGCTGTAATCCACACCTAACAGGGGATGGCGCACCTGTGAAAAAATCAAAAAAGTGCCAATTGGCGCAATTGTTCAAAGCAAAAATTGCACCAAGTTGGGAAACCAAGGGAAAAAGATAAAACCACTGAGCAGAGGTCAGTATTGACACTGTGGAACTGAAGAGGAGGGTTTAAAACATACAATCCAGTCAAGCAAGTCAGGAAAACAATCAAACGACCAAATTCGACTCGACAAGTCAAACGCTCAACAAACAATGAGACGACAAACACACACTAATCCCTAGCAGAGTCACCAACTTGTTGTGTAGGTAAATCCCCTCTATGGACATAGGTGATCCCTCTAGCCCTAGGGTGGGTCTAGTAGCAAGAGGACAAGGTAATGTGTTGGTTCCTAGTTAACGAATGAAATAAGTTGGGATAGATTATCCTACCTGTAGTCCAATGCGATTGTCGCAGCTGTAATAATGGTCTCCCGATCTCTGCCCTGACATGTCGCGGTCCTTCAGCAATGGTACTTGGGTGCCTGCACACAGATCAAAGGACAAAAGCAGCATACAAGACAATAATTGCATTCGTAACTAGATAATCAGTCAAGGAATATTAAACGTATTGCGTAAGATAAATCATATCAACACAATATGGGAACCAAACATCAGTCATGTATATATTAATAGAAAGAAATAGATTACAACTGGAGCCTTAACGTCGCATCCTCCTTCAGCAGGTTCAGTCGAAACGTGTCTCAAAGGTTCGTCAGAGAATTGGGACATGGCGAGGACACAAGCCTAAGCTCTCTCTTGACAAGGTTCTCTCTTTCTTTGATCTATCTCACACCAGCTATATCAGACTATTTCAGCAAAATTTTCAGCAATTCCTATTTAGCTAGTTGCATCAATGTGAGAGAGGTTTATTTATAGAGGGAGAGGAGGAGGTTGGGATCCCTCAAATTGTGGAAGGGAGGCCTTACCCTTTGTCATGTTCCCCCAAAAGGTGGAGACAAGAAGCCAAATGGAGGTTCTCGACGTTATTCAGACGAAAAACCCAAGACGACTTGCCCACGAAGTAGTTAGCATGGAAACGTCGCCTCTATATTTCAAAAACATTCCAAAAACAGCGTGACGCGAGCCACTCACTGAGACAAAGCGCCAATGGGCGCGGGACCCAATGTTAATTTATTTCATTGGCGCGAGGCCATAACTGCCTGCCAACGCCAACCCAAAAGCATGTGATTTTGATGGTCTGTTCCAGGAATTTTTAACAGAGAAAGTGCTCCTCTCATGGAAAGGGATACAATGACACTTTTTGCAAGGCATGACACTTCATATAAGTCACAGAAATGGTCCTCCAATGTACGGGATTGGGATTGCAGGGACGGTGACAAAATGTTGTGTAACAATAAGAGCAAGAAATTTTGAGTTGATATCACCTTGGATGTGCCATGAAACTCGACCTCCTATTTCACATTGATCATATCTAAACCCATCAACTCAAAGAAGAAAGAGAATAGTTCAATGGGCGATCCATCTGGCCTAGGGCTCTTGTCACTGGCCATCTCCTTAATAGTCTATAGAAGATCTTCCTCCAAAATAGGGTTTTCCATGGCAGCTATGTCCTTTTCATTGACCATCACTAGGAACATAATGGCGAAGTTCATCTTCTCATTGATATTGTCTCCCTCCTTTTCAAAAAATTGATCCCTGTAAAAATGAAAGGCCTCTCTTTTGATCTCCTCGGAAGAGAAAAAAGTGTTGCATTATGAATATTTAATGGTCCAAATTTAGTTTCATACATTTCCTCTTGGATGTAGAGATAATTTATTCGAATTGAAATTATGACTTATTAGAATTGTAGCATTTTCTTGTAAAATTGTATTGTTATATTATTCAAAATTCATTGATATCTTATTCACAAAAAATGTTATCTTCTTTAGATAGAAGTGTTAACGTGTCAAATTAATGATAGGTAAGTTGGCTTCTCTATTAAGACTTGATTTCAGAGAGCATCCTTCAATCTAATTAATGGATAGGAGGCTTAGTTGACATAAGTTTGAACAATAGATCACTATAGTTTTTATTAATATTACGGTGTCAAGTTAAAACTATACAAACATTAGAGCTATATAGTTTTTAATATTGTCGTATCATGTTAAAACTATATATATGCACACATGATTGAAAAGGTTTAATTTCAGTTAATTATAAACAATTTTCACACATCATATATGGAGTACTTCTAAATTAACATGTACAAAAAAAAAATTGGATTTTGAATTTATGATTTTTTTATAACACATGGAGGTGTACTTCGATTAAATATTTTTAAAAAAAATTATAATATGATATTAATAACTTTTAAAAGTGACTAGACCCAAGAGTTAGCTTAACTAGTCGAGTCCTCATTGCTAAGTACTTTTCCAGTTGGGAGGTCACAGGATCAAATCTCCTTGACGCCCTTGGGGTTAGGCCTCGCGTTTAAGGCCGACCGTTAGATCCCCTTGGGAGGGTCTGCCGAGATTTTCCCGTGGATGTAATGGGTACATATTTGTGCAGGATATTGTGCAGGCACTTTGGATTCATGAACCACAACGTATTAAATAAAAATATAATAATAATTTTTTTAATAATAATAATAATAATAATAATAAAACTTTTATAAGTGACTTAACTTGGCCATGACATCCTTTATATGTATATATGCATATAAAATATTTTATGTGGATTAATCCTATGATGTGTTGTATTTATACACAAAAGTATGCCAAATAGATCTTCCCCCTCTCATATGCATCTTTTTTCATTTTACTGACCGTCACTGGTTCCTTATGTTTCCATGTAATTTAGCTATTTTATTCATTAATGTTATACATAAAATAATATGTAATCATGTGAAACTATGCCTTGTTTCAAAAGGAAGTTGAATCATAATACTAACAAAAAATAGTGAATTTGTTGTGAGTTTAGTCTTTACCCATTTGGTATATATAAAGAATTAATTAATAAAAAAAAGGGAAGGTATCTACTTGGGTTTAGATCAAACCAACTTACATATAGCAGTGACTACCAAAACAAAAGTGAACAAAAAATGGAATGATAGAGGCTTCTTGTCAAAGCTTCGCACTCCATTATAGACCATGGAAACTTTATTTGTTTGCTTTGCACACGGTTTTTCCCTTCTTTAACACTCTTCCTATCATTGAATCTGTTCCCTCCTCTTCAAGCTTCTTAATTCTTGCCTTGACCCATTGATTACAATAATCAAATCCCATACTTCTATTCAAGCTAATATAGCTTGTTAATGATTTTAGTATGTTGATTGTCTCTAACTTTTACATTGATAGCAATGAAAATTTATATATCCCAATATAATTCCATTGTCTTCATGAATTTATTTTCTCTACTTCATGAAATCCATGTTTCATGTACCCAAGGAATCATCTCTTCATATATGTTTTCAAACCCTTGTAACTCTCTTAAAATATTCTTAATATTCTCAATTTCGTGGTTAACCTATATAAAGAACCAATGGTTATATTTCTCTACTACTACCACTGTAGATATTTGAGACCTATTATTCAAGCATTTTGAGCCTAAATTTTAAGTGGACTTACATGCCCTATGCCTCTCTTTGTGTATCCCTTAGTTTTATCCCCCCCCCCCCACTTAACCCTTTATTGCTAGCCATCGCTTCAAGAAAAGTAATCCTTAGAACAAAGCCTCAGGCCCACATTACATAATTATGTGCCAAATTTGTATACCCTAGTTTTGACCCAATAACATAAATGTAAATGTAATAAAGATACCACTATAAGCCAATAATATATGTGAATTTATTAGAGGAATTCTAAGATTAAAAAATGGGCCTCAAAATGAAAAATACCCACTCTACGTCTTTTGAGTATACCCACATTGAAAAAGATTTAAAATACATGAATAAACTTGCTGAAAGGTGTGCACAGTGGGTACTCATTGGATGTGGAATCTAATTTCGCATATATCAAGTGCCCACCTTGGAATTCTAGTAAACCTATAAAGAGATAAGTAGAAAAAAAAAAACAAAACAAAACAAAAAAACTTTCTTTTCCTTAAAAATTCATGACTCAAATTTTACTATTATTTTATTATTTTCTTTAGGAGGACCATTTTAGACCGCAAAATTTCCCTAATGTGTAATTTTACATTCAAATATATAAGCAAAAATATAATAGTTACAAATGATGACGAACTAAAAAATATGTGTGGGAATATGATTTCACAATGGGAAAAGTGAAAATGGGGGCTTATGTGAGGGACATGTGAGGCTTAATGAGGCTAAAGGGAAGGGACTTTAGTGAGTAATTTAACCTAAGCTCTTAAACCATTGATTACTAATCTCTTGATTATAAAACCTTGATTAATTGACCTGTGCATAAGTCACCAAAGCTTTGCGATTAGAGGTGAAATTTGGGCTTCTCATGAAGACATGTTGAGATATTGACTTGCAAATATATTCTTCTATATTTGAGTAAGCATACATTATTGTTGTTGTTGTATGATGGGAATATCGTCATTGTATGGTAGTGGCACATAGGTTAGAGATATGATTATTGTATGAGGATTATGATGAATATTATATAATTTTTGAAGGGGTACTTTCATGTAGGCTTATGCTATTGCTTTTTTTTTAATATGGGATTGGCTATAGTGTTATTTTAAGGATTTTATGAGGAAAATATTACCATAGTAAGTGACTAGGTTGATGGTTAAGGAAAGTAAAAATATATCCTACAATTGAGAATACTTTGAATCCCAATGAAGAGATTCCCTATCCAACTTGTGTTGGAGCACTAGAAGGAAATTGGGATATCCTTAAACATTATTTTATAAAGAATTATATACCATTCCTAGTTCCATGCAAACTAAGGGGGGAGAGTGCTAAGTGATTGGGATCATTGTAGAGGGAGTCACTAGATTCCTTGCTTGTGAGAGTGTTATGGGTTATGAACTAAGTAAGGACTTAGAAAACCTTGCGACTTCACCTTTTTGGATTCATAGCTTCAACTGAAGGTTGACCTCGCTATAGAAAAATTATGACAAAGAACCTAAATATGGGAGGAATGTACTTTGTTTGCAGTGAGTTGGAGGATTATTTTTCCCAAAATGATAAATTATTTTTCTATTGTGATACAATTGTGTATAAATTGTCATTGTTCCTATTATGTTTTTATTATTTTTCAGTTGTTTGGTTATGTGTATATATATTTATTTTTTGTAATCATAAATGAAATAATTGTAGCACTACATTCATGTGTTAAAATGAAATTGAATATTTAAGGTCATTGTAGTTAGTTTCAACACAAAGTTGGTACCAAATAAATATTTGGTGGTTTCTGGAGTCCTTATAACCTTGATAATGCATGAAGGTTGTTGGGTGCATGACAATAGGGTATGAGAGCGAGATTAAAACATTGAGTTGTATTTGAAACAAAATATTGTTTATGGTTGTTTAGATGCATATTTTATTTTGCATGTGAAATGTTTAATGAAATGCCCAAATAAATTTTTTCATAAGTTCTAGTTGTCAATATATGGTCAAAACTTAGTTTGAAGGATATGCTACAAATTTCATTGAATCAAATAGTCATTATATTTTTTTAAGTGTCCATTTTATCTTTAGTTTGTAAAGTCTAGAGTACTTCTAAAGGCTATCAAAGTATTCCTAAAATTTAATGGCTTCTAGAGTATTTTGAAAGTTAGAGCATGTGGAGGTTCCCAAAAGCTATCATAAAACCCAAGAGATTGAAGTTAAGAAAGGCTCCAATGACATTGAACAAATCTAACTATCAAATTTAAGAAAATCTCCAATGGCCTTGGACAATTCCAAAAAACAAAAGTTAAGAAAATCTCTAATGGCCTCAGATAAATTTGGATGGCCTAAAATGAGTTCAAAATATCAAATTCTAGAAAAGCTTCAATTGCCTTAGATGAATACAAAATATCAAAGTTCAAAAAGGCCTTAATGGCCTTAAACAAGTTCAAAATATTTAAGTTTGGAAAGATCCAATGGCCTCGAGCAAGTTTAAATCTTCAAAATTTAAGAAAGCCTCAATGGCGTTTGGAAAAGTTTAATGGTCCAAAGTTTAAAAAGGCCTCAGTGGCCTCAAATAGGTTAAAAATATTAAATTTTATAAGAGCCCCAATATCCTTAAACAAGTTCAAAAGATCAAAACATATATAATCCTTGAAAGCAAATAGTGGGAAAGGTATATGAAAGAACCACAAGATAAACACGAGTTTTTAAATATTTGCTTTTGTGCTAATTTCCTCTTTTATAGATAACAAAATCACATGAACTAGGATGGAGCTCAAATTTCATAAGTAATATTATAGTGATGAGGGATATAAAATTGATAGTGAGAACTAATTTCAATCTCACCAAAATTTTCATAGTGAAATATTTCTTGAATTGCACTATTAAAAAATTGTAATTTTCACCAAATTTTATGTGGTCTAGAAAAAGTAGAAAGTAAAAATTTGACAAATCTAAATTGATGTAGAATGTAATGGAACGTCATGTCATTGAGCTAAAGGATGTAAAATGATCACATTCATAAGTTTTATCTATGCCCAATATAAATGTTTTTCTAATTCTAATTGGATTTTCTTCTACAAGTGATTGAAGTAGGTCTCCAACCTTAATTGCACCAATAGAAAAAATAAAGAAATTAGGCAGAAAGGGTAATTTTTGGACGTTATAAATTTTTTCTTTAGACTCTAAATGGGGTACAAGTGCATCCATTGGAAATAAATTCCAATGATAATACAATAGAACATTCAAGTTCTCAAAAATTGTTTCCATTTACTTTGAAGTATTATGTAACAACCCCGAGTTAAAATTTCATGTAATAAAGTTAATAAATGAAAAACAAGACCAAGGTCATGGGACACATATTCAAAGATGAATGTTAAGAAAAACATCCTAGTGGGTGTTCATTTTGGTTTATTATGGATAAGGAAATTGGAAAAGGCTTTGAAAGGAAAAGTGGCATTAATTGGAATTTTATTTATGAAAACGAAGGAAATTAGGAGAAACGGGAGGTGAAATGTCACAAAATTACATGAGAGGAAAATTGAAGGAAAAATAGAGGAAATTGAAGAAAATAAGGACCTCAATAATAAAAAGGCTTATGAGGATCATTTGGTACCTTCTGTCAGTTCGATTTTGGATCTCTCTCTCTATTCTCTCATACTCTTGCTTGCTTAGAGCATTTTTGGAGCACTCTAGCATTGGAGAAAGGAAGGACAAGGAAGCAATGGAAAGCAAAGGAACAAGCAAGGAAAATTTGGATCAAGCAGATTTAGCGGGATTACTTGCAGGTAACAGGTTGCATGTGTGATTTCTGAGTTGGTTGGTGAATGCAGGATGTATTTGATTCTTTTGTTGTCATGGGAATGGGTTTTTCCAGGTGTGATAGTGGTTTCCTTCTTGCCTTGCCATTTTTGAATAGCCATGGTGTGATGGGTTTCTTTCATTTGGTTAAGCTTTGGGTTTCCAGATGGTTTTGGAACTAGGTGAGGTGTTCTTAGGAAAATTTCCAAGGGCCTAGGAATCCCTTGACCAGTTTTTGCGGGATTGCAGTAAAACCTCAGGGTGGAGACAAGAAAATTCCCCATGGTATTGGTGAAGAAACTCTGAGACATCCAAGCTTGTTTTGGGCCTCGGAATTCCTTGACCAATTTTGGTGGGATTGCGGTAAATCCTAGTGGTTTATGTTCTTATTTTGGGCTTAGGAATCTCTTGACTGGTTTTGGTGGGATTGCGATAAATCTTAATGGTTTATGTTCTTGTTTTGGGCCTAGGAATCGCTTAACCGATTTTTGTGGGATTGTAGTAAATCTTGGTGGTTTATGTTATTTTTTTGGGCCTAGTGATCCCTTGACCTATTTTGGCGGGATTCTGGTAAAGCCTAAGGGTGGAGGTGGTGTAATCTCTAGGAAGCCTTGGTTTTCTTTATCTTGAGTCCTACATTCATGGTTGGAATATGGCATGGGGGTGATTGGCTGAAAGAAATATTTGGTTCATCCAAATCTATGGTCGGGTGGTACGTGTAAGTCCCTGATTTGGTTTCCTTTTTCATATGTTAATAAGAGCGCTTTTCCTATTCTTATTCATGAGTACTTTTACTTGTTATTATGTGGCTTTGATGGTTGTTCTATCATGGTTATTGTTATGGTTATATATTGGTTATAATCATGGTTTCATAACATGTTCTAGCTATGGCTCTTGATGTGTTTTATTTTTTAATGAATGCATGACCTAAAAAATGTTATTGCAACTATTATGAGAGGGAATTAGACCTTATCGGTGATTCTCATATAAGTTTCAGACCCCTATGTTTAGATATTCATTCATGACCTATAGATTACACGTTCTCAATGTGTTTGACTAAATGATTTTCATGGTTAGGCTTGGTTAAGTCAAGTCTCTTACTCAAGTTTGAATGTTTAATATTGTTGTTATGTCATTTATGCATCTCAGAAGGTATAGGAACTTTTGAGCAGTGGTCTGGAGTATTACCTGGAATTTAGGCTTAGAATCCAAGACCTCTGGGTCCTAGATAGGAAGTTTGGATTGCAACCGCACGGATGCAAGCTTTTTCATATAGTTGGAGGCTCCCAACCACAAGGAGGTATTTCTGTGGGTGTGGTTGAGGGCCTAGGGCAGAGAAGGAGGGGTGCATCTCAAGGTTTGGCCTCTTAGGATGGTTTCTCAGCCTCTGTGGGTCCTGTAGCACTAGTAGGATGTTTTGGATGGTCATTAAATTCTAAGATTGTTGATTCCACTTCCTTAATTGTACTTAGGAGGTTAAGTCATTTCATAGTAGCCCTCGGCTCATGTTTACCCCGACAGGCAGGTGAAAGTGGGTGAATGTGGAGGGGTGGTTACAGATTGGTATCAGAGCATGTTTCGCTCTCTTTGGGTGATATATGATACCATAGGGTGGTATGAGAGGACAGAATGTGTTTTCCGTGCATGCATGTTAGTTTTCGTATGTTTGTTATGCATGATTTGTATCTAGTTGGTGTTATATTTTGTGACTCATGCATGGTAATTGGGATTATGATTGAGATGATGTTAGTATATTGATATTATTATGTATATAAATGTATCATGCTAATCTGGATTGGTTTTATAGATGAGATAGCCTCCCATGAAATTGATTGAAGTATGTTTATTATGTTTTTATTTATTTTATCCAACATGGTATGTTTGCAGGAAGAAGAAGATCAAATATTACTAGAAAAATGGTGGATTAAAGTTCACAAGACTCCCCTTACAGATAAGACGAGAAGCAAATATATGAGTACTCTACAAACATAGTAGATACTTTGTGAATTTTAAAGGTAGAGATCATAAGTTACAAATCAGATAATGACAGAATCATTCATTCACGAGAAATACTTACCAGGGCACAGGAGTAATAAGTAGAGGTCAATGCATTTATCCTTCAGAGTTTGTTAGACTTGTAGAGATAGGGACAACCATGGATTAGTTATGAATAAGAGGATAGAACTAATGGGCATATGGTAGCAGGTCTCATGGTGGAAACAAGTTGGAGAGAGATGACACAATCAAGGATGGAACATTTTTGGATACACCTAATAGGACAGGCATTGGACATGGGTTCTACTCCAGTTATGGTTCGGACAGGTATCATGGTCATCATCACTATCATCCTTACAGGAGGAGTGACAGGGGATATTTTCTAGATGATTTCAAGAAAGCCAAGCCACCTACATTTGATGGAGAGTTGAAGAAACCAATGGATGAAGAGGCATGGTTACTTGGAATGAAGAATTTATTTGAGCAGCATGAATAGACAGAGAACATTAATACCAGGATAACTATTTTCATCCTCAAAGGGAAAGCAGACATTTTGTGGGCAGATGTGAAGCATGTCAGAGACATCAGTACATAGGAGTTGAGTTGGCATGAATTCAAGAGAATATTCAAGAAGAAGTACTTTTCATAGATTTTTTATGACAGTAAGGCCAAGGAGTTGTATGAGATGAAGATGGGATCGATGATAGATGAGGAGTACATGACTAATTTCTTGGGGTTTTTTATGTATATTTCATATCTTAAGGATGAGAAATCCAAAGTTCAAATACTTTTCAGTGGATTATCATTAGAATTTAAGGATCGGATTGAGTATGACGAGCCTCAGTCATTGGAAGAAGTCATTGAAAATTAAATTACTGTTATAAGAAATCAAATCGTAAGACTGAATATAAGTAGGGTTGGAAAGGGAATGACAAGAATAAAGGTAATTGGCCACTGAAGCACACAAGATCTCAGGATGCAAGTGAGAAAAATAATGTTGTTCCTTATAAGAAGTTTAATGTGGAAGAGAAGGGACATGGCTCACAACCTAGAGAGCATCAGAATAGAGGTGATGGTGGGAGATAGTTGTAGTGTTGGATATGTGGCAAGGATCATCTTAAGAAGGATTATTTGTCATATCAGGGTGGTAGGCCTCAAATATATAGTTCTCAAGAGGCACAGTAGTTGGGGGTGTTGGGCAGAGTATTCCATGTATCTATGTAGCATTAGATAACAGGAAGGTCTATCACCAGACATCTATTATCGAGATGAAAGGTAAGATTTGTGATCGAGTTGTTTCTATTCTGATTGACCCTGGATCTAATTATAGTTATGTTAACCCTGAACTAGTGGATAAGTTTGGTTTGAGAAAAGAAGTGCATGCAGAGTCTTGCTTCGTATAGTTGGCTACATGTACTACTAAGAGAGTTCATCATTGAGTAAGAGCTTGTGCACTTGATATGAATGGTATGACTACATTAGAATGTGCTTCCATTGGGATCATATAGTTTGATTCTGGGTATGGATTAGTTGTACCTTCACAGGACTAAGGTGGATTTTTATGAAAATTATATTGAGTGTTTGGATGAAAATGGAGAACAGAGAATCTTGTAGGGTAAGAAGAAGGTGACAACAGTTAGAGTGGTTATAGTTATGTAGGAAAAGTGCAGTCACGGGAAAGGATGCATATTGTTTGTGGTGCATATTTCCAATGATAAAGGTGAGGATGTTGAGGATGCAGAAATCCTAAAGAGGTATATGGTTTTACAATAGATTTAGGATGTATTTCCAATAGATATTTCAAATTTACCACATCATATGGAAGTGGAATTCTCTATTGAGTTGATGTCGGGAGAAACACCAACATCAAAGGCACCGTACAGGATGAATACTCCATAATTAATGGAACTAAAGTTGCAGTTGAAGGAAATGATTGACAAGGGATACATTATGCCAAGTGTGTCACCTTGGGGTGCACCAGTGTTATTTGTGAAGAAGAAGGATGGTAATCTCAGGTTCTGTATTGATTACAGATAGTTAAACAAGGTGACGATTAAGAACATGTACCCTTTTCCAAGGATTTATGACTTGTTTGATCAGTTTAAAGGAGTAGCAGTGTTCTCGAAGAATGATTTGAAAGTAGGATACCATTAGGTATGCATCAAAGAAGAGGACATCTACAACATTTATTTTCAGACCAGTTCTACACATTATGAGTTTTTGTATCTCCTTTTGGTTTGACTAATTCTCCAACTACTTTCATGTGTTTGATGAATAGTGTGTTGTGTCCTTATCTGGACAAGTTTGCGATTGTATTCATTAATGATATATTGATATATTTTAAGAATGACGAAGAGCATGTTGAACACTTGGAAAAAATATCAATATTTCTAAGAGAGCATCAGTTGCATGACAATCTTAGTAAATACAATTTCTTTCATACATATGTACATTAATTGGGAAATGTTTTTTCCAAGGCATAGAAGTGGATCCGGAAAATATCAGAGCTATCATGGAATGGGAAGCTCCTAGGAATGTGGATGAGGTTAGATCATTCATGGAGTTAGCAGGTTATTACAGAAGGTTCATCGAGAAATTTTCATGGATTTCCTATCCTTTCCTATCCTATTACATCATTGCAGAGAAAGGGAAATAAATTTGAATGGACATAGGAATGTACAGCTAGTTTTGAGTAGTTGAAGTAGTTGCTTACAAATGCTCTAGTTCTAAAGATTTCAGATCTAGATAAGGAGTTTGTGGTGTGTATATATTCTTGAAAGAGAGGACTAGATAGAGTCCTAAAGCAGGAGGGGAGGTGGTGTGCTACGATTCAAGGAAACTAAACAAACATGGGAAGAATTATGTGACACCGGATCTTGATTTTGTAGCAATCATTCTTGCAGTGAAGATGTGGAGGCACTATCTTCTTGGCAGGAGGTTTTTGTTAATGAGTGATCACGGTGGATTGAGATACTTGTTTGACCAACCTAATCTAAATGTTAGTAAATCTACATGGTTGGCTACACTTAGTGAGTTTGACTTCGAGATCAGGTACACTAAGGGTAAGGAGAACAAGGTTGCATATTCTCTTAGCAAAAGAGTACAGATAATCACATAGCGGCTATGAGTACATATGGGACAGATTTATAGGATCAGATCTTATAGGCAGGGAAACAGGATGATAGATACAGGGATCTTATGCACATGTTACAGTAGTAGGGTACAGGTGAACATGATGTGGATTATCATCTCACGGTATATGGTTTGGTCATATTTAGGGGCAGGACCTATGTGTCAGACAATAGCAAGATCAAGAAGCTTATCTTGAGGGAATTTCATGTCGAGTCGTATTTAGGTCATCTGGGATATCAAAAGACTCTAACAACTATGAAGAGATTCTACTATTGTTCGAATCTGAAGAAAGAGGTAGTTGATTTCATCATGAGGTGTTTGTATTTTCAGCAAGTAAAAGCAGAGTGTAAGAATCCAGGTGGTTTACTACAACCAACTCTGATTCTGGAATGGAAATGGGAGGTCATTTATATGGATTTAATTATGGGTTTGTCGATGAAATATAGGGAGCATGATTCTATTATGGTTGTGGTTGAAAATTTGAAAAAGGTGGCTCACTTCATAGCAATCAGTTATACGTATTCAGCTAGTGAGGTAGCTCGGGTCTTCATCGCGGAGATAGTGAGATTTCATGGTGTTATCACATGTTTTATTCTATTAATTTTTTTAAGTGCTGACAACGGGAGTGTCAATAAAAATTTTTAATAAACGGGTTTAAAATGCTAACAACAAGAGTGTTAGCACCACTGAAGTTTTGAAAATTTTATTAATGCGCTAACAACAAGAGTGTTAGTGCATTTTTGTAAAAAATGGTTAGTTAAAAATATGTTTTGTCCTATACAACAAAATAATTCTGGTCACGCTTTCCAAACAAATGAGAATGGATTTTTCAAAATTGAAAGAGGTGTTTGTCCGTAATGGACCCATTTAAAAAATACCTCTCTCTTTTTTCTAACATATATCACGATTTTAGATTTTCGAAGGGATATTTGGACCCTATTTTCCAGGAATTAGTGAGGAAAAATCTCATGGAAATTTGTTGACTTGGGTGCCACCTAATCAAATTCGACCTGGTGATTCTTATCCCATGACATGACTCTAGCAATAGCATTGCTATTTAAATGCAGATAAATGTGGAAAGATGTTCATGTGCATGTATTTGATAAAATACACTATTATTTTTAGATTTTGTAATTAAGAATATGCTAGAAAAAGGTTGTAAGTTGTAGTCTTTTCTATAAAGACAAGTTCTGTAAAATGAAACAGTGTTGGTGTTTATTTGAGATATAGCATCCTTGTGTATTTTTTAGCAGATCTTAATGTAAAAAAAATTCATGAGCATTTACAGAAATTCTTGTGTTGTAATTCCTTGTCCGTATTTTGCGTTGTTTTATATTTACTCATGTATGGAAAACTAAGTATATGAGATTATGATTCATATTTTATGCTCTTATTTCTTTATTTCTCAGGAATTAATAATTGTTGTTCACTTAACCATTTAAATTGGTTTCCTTCATTTTCCTCTAAATTACTTAAGTGTCAAAGGAATTATTGCTACCCTGCTTTTGTGTTTTTATCATTGAGACTGTGTTTATATAAAGCCTAATTGGGTTTATACTCCATGCCCAATGGTGGAATCTCTACATAACCCAACCAAACTCTATCATTTTTAGATAAATCTGGCCATATAACAAAATTGTAAACCTTCTACTACAGTGACCTTGAGTAGTTGAGTTTAGGGAGATATCCCTCTCCAGGTTGAAGGGATATCTTTCAATCTCAAAGTAGTTCAGGGTTACTTTATAGTTTTTCCCACAACCAGGGTTTTCTCTAAGAGATAACACATGGTATTCCTAAGAATATTGTATTTGACATAGATTAAAAGTTAACTTCCAGGTTTTTGGAGTTTTTTGCAGGTTTAGGTACAAATTTTTCCTTTAGTACAACTTATCATTCGTAGACCGATGGACAAATAAAGAGGGTCAATAGGATTCTGGAGGACATGTTTAGGATGTATGTTATGCACCATAAAAGGAGGTGGGAGGAGTATATTCATTGGTTGAGTTTTCTTACAACAATGGGTATCAGGAGTCACTGAGGATGAGTCTGTTTGAGGCAATTTATGGTCGGATATGTAATATCCCATTAGCTGGAGTGATCCAATGAACAGGGTACTTATTGGACCAGATATGTTGGCAGATATGGAACATGAAATTTCGCTTATCAAGAAGAATATAAAGGAAAAATGAGATATAAAGAAGAGTTATGTAGATTATCATAGGGAATTTAAGGAGTTTTAGGTCGGGGAGCATGTGTGCTTTCACATCAATCCCAAGAGAAGTACCTTGAGGATTGGTTCATGTGCCAAGTTGGCACCTCAATATTGTAGGCCTTTCAAGATCCTTCAAAGGGTTGTACCAGTGGCCTACATACTTTCACTACTGTAGACAATGAAATTCCATGATGTTTTCCATGTTTCATTACTTAAAAGATATGTGAAGAATGTTGATCATGTGATTGACTAGTATGTATTGCAGATGGAGCCAAAAGGAGAATTCCAGCCAGAACCTCAGTGCATATTAAAATGGAAACAACTCATGCTCCATAACCAAGAAATTGAGCAAGTTAAAGTGCAGTGGAGGCCCAATGAAGCTACATAGGAGATGTTTGATTAGATGTGGGTTATGTATCCTTCATTATTTGTTGGCTGAGACAAAGGATTTTTGGTATATGTATATATTTATGTATGGTTGTTATTGTAAATACCACAATGAGATGTGTTATAAAGATCCAATAAGCGGTATGGTTTTCATGTTGTCTTGTTTTCATGTTGGTTTTTCTTTTGAACGGGTTGTTTATTGTAAATATTGCATCGAGATAATTTATAAAGCTCCATAGGCAGTATGATTTGGTTTTCAGCGGTCTTGCTAGTTATAGGTGTCATATAAAACCGAGGATGGTGTTCCCCTGAGTGGGAGGGGTCTGTAACAACCCTGGGTTAAAATTTCATGTAATAAAGTTAATAAAGGAAAAAAATCCTAGTGGGTGTTCATTTAAGTTTATTATGGTAAAGGAAATTGGCAAAGGCTTAAAAGGCAAAAAGTGGAATTAATTGGTATTTTATTTATGAAAATAAAGGAAATTAGGAGAAAAGGGAGGTGAAAAGTCACATAATTGCATGAGAGGAAAATTAAAGGAAAAATAGAGGAAATTGAAGAAAATATATGCCTCAATAATAAAAAGGCTTATGACGATTAGTCGTTACCTTTTTTCAATTCATTTTTGGAGCTCTCTCTCTCTATTCTCTCTATTCTCTCTATTCTCTCATACTCTTGCACACTTAGAGAATTATTGGATCACTCTAGCATTGGAGAAAGGAAGGACAAGGAAGCAATGGAAGCAAAGGAACAAGCAAGGAAAAATTGGATCAAGCAGCTTCAACGGGAATACTTGCAGGTAACAGGTTTCATGTGTGATTTCCTAGTTGGTTGGTGAATGCATGGTACATGCATGTATGTATTTGGTTCTTTTTCTATCATGTGCATGGGTTTTTCCATATGTGACAGTGGTTCCATCCTTGCATTTCCATTTCCATATAGCCATGGTGTGATGGGGTTATTTCATTCAGTTGAGCTTTGGATTTCTAGATGGTTTTAGAACTAGGTGAGGTGGTCGCAGGAAAATTCCCAAGGGCCTAGGAATCCCTTGAATGGTTTTAGCAGGATTGTGGTAAAGCCTGAGGGTGGAGACAGGAAAATTCCTCAAGGTATTGGTGAAGAAACTTGAGGAATCCAAGCTTGTTTTGGGCCTAATAATCCCTTGATCGGTTTTGGAAGGATTGCGGTAAATCCTAGTGGTTTATGTTCTTATTTTAGGCCTAGTTATACCTTGACTAGTTTTGGCGGGATTGCAGTAAATCCTGAGGGTGGAGGTGGTGTAATCTCCAGGAAGATTCGATTGTTTTTTACTTAAATCCCACATTCATTCTTGGAATATGGCATGGGGGTGATTGGCTGAAAGAAATATTTGGCTCAACCCAATCTATGGTCGGGTGGTACGTTGAAGTCCCTGACTTGGTTATATTTTGCATATGTTAATAAGAACTATTTTCCTCTTGTGATTCATGAGTAATTTTTATTATGTGGCTTTGATGGTTGTTCTATCGTGGTTATTATTCTTGTTATAAGCATGGTTTCATAATAGGTTCTAGTTATGGCTCTTGATGTATTTGATTTGTTGATGAATGCAAGACCTAAAAATGTTATTGCAACTATTACGAGAGGTTGTTAGACCTTCTTGGTGATTCTAAGATAATTTTCAGACCCCTATGTTCAAATATGCATTCATGACATTTAGATTACATGTTCTCAATATGTTTGATGAAATTATTGACATGGTTAGGCATGGTTAGGTCAAGTCTCTGACTCAAGTTTGAATGATTAGCATTTTCGTTATGTCATTTATGTATTTTAGAAATTACAGGAAGTTGTGGGAAGTGGTCTGGAGGCTGGCCTGAAATTTAGGCTCAAAATTCGAGACCAGTGGCTCCTAGTTGGGAAGTATGGGTTGCAACCACATGGATGCAAGATTGTGCATGTATTTGGAGGCTTTCAACCACATGAATGTCTTATTGTGGATGTGTTTGAAAGCCCAGGGCAGGTAAGGAGGGGTCCAACCTAGGGTTTGGCCTCCTGGGATGGTTTCTCAACCTCTGTGGGTCCTATAGCACTTGTAGAATGTTTTGGATGATCAGTAAAGTCTCAGTTTGTCGATTCCACTTCCTTAACTGTAATTAGTAGGTTGATTCATGTCACAGTATCCCTCACCTCATGTTTACCTCGACAAGCTAGTGAAAGTGGGTAAATGTGGGAGGGGTGGTTATAGATTAGTAACATAGAGCCTATGGGCTTTCTTGGATAACGTAATTGTCAATATGGAAGACCTCCTAGTGTTTTCAATTTGGGGAAATATGTTTAAAGGGATATCAGAGCATACTAAATGTGAATTTGATTAATGATTACTATGTATATTTCATAATTATTCTTATACAAGGGCATGAAGGAAAAATTGCATGGGGAAAACAAGGTTGTGTAAAGTGTTTGTTAAACTAGCAAGTTAATGACTTGACCAAGGATGACTAAATGTCTTGCATGAATATTGTTGGAGATGTTCTAAATATTTTATTTTAGGATGAAACATGAAGAGAGAAAGAAGAGGAAATTTTTATGGTGTCTTAGCTAGAATTCATGCAATGAATTAAGGTTATCATATGCAAGTTGGAATAGAGTGAATAATTGTGGAATTCATGATCATTGTAGTTGGTTATTGTATACAATGAAGTAGTGACAATCATAGGTATAGGGGGTATGTAATATACCAATATGTACAAATTGATTTTAATTATTATGGATATAGGATAATTTCAATTACTCAATCAACTGGAAATATAGAAAGGAAACTAAGTAAAAAAGATTGTAGAGTATGATTGCAATATATATATATATATATATATATATATATATATATATATATGAAAGTTTGGTATGGTAGAGGAAAGCTACTAAGGAAACGGAGAAAGGACTTCATGAAGTAATGGGTGAACCATCATTGTCTCCAAACTATATGTATGCATGGAAGAGTTGCAAGATATGGACTAACAAGTAATGTGTAATGAAGGTGAAGTAAACAATAAACTTATACGCACTTGGAAAGCAACTATTTGAAAAACAAAGCACTTTGTTGTATGGATTTCTCTTAGTGGATAGATAAAGAATTTGAAATAAATAAAAAATATTAAAATTGAAAATATTAAATATGATTAGAGATGAGAGTATGAGATGTTATATAATCAAGCTTTAACTATTGGATGATATTGCAACATTGAGGAGACAATTCTAGCAGTAAATGAGAAATTGCTGACAAAATATGACAACAAATCATGTTAGTGCATTATAAGCAATAATAATAATCCAAAATTAAGGTCATGGCCAAGCCAAACATTGAATTGGTGTATGATACCCCTTGTTTTTGGGACAAGGAACCCACATCTAGGAAACGATTTCACTCCTAAAAGGTCAAAGAAGAATATAAGAAATGGAATGACATCCAAATGAGAAGTATAAGAAGACATGTGAGATGACAAGATATATATGCTTGGTAATTTGTATGGTAGAATGCACCTTGTGATGAGTTCATATGAACTTGGAATGTTATATAATGTGACATGATAGTGTGCTAGAAAGGATGCCAGATAAAGTCAAAATTTGTGCCAAATTGGCCAAAGGAAGGGAAAAAAAAACAACAACAACAACAACTAATGTGTAGTGTCCCTTTTTGGTGAGATAGCTTTGATGACACTTAGAGATGGTGATTTTGATATAATGATATAATATTATGTATGATAGACTTATGTACATTCTTATATGCTATAGACTTGGTGTGGGTCACTTGGTTGTTGTGTGGTTATGATAATATCTATGGTTGCGTGTATAAGAAGTGATTTTGGTTAAGAGAATATTAGTGATGTTTTCTCCTTTGGTATCGTATTTTGGGCATAGGTGTATGACATGAATGGTGATTCAGGATTGAGACACAGATCCATGGATGATCATGGTTATGTGGAACATATGGTTAATTATGATTTATGGATGATACATGATTTGAATGACTATATGTGTGTAATATCATACTAAGCATGATGTGGAAGGGGACATGGTCATTGCCAACAAGGATGTTCAAGTTATAAATTACCTAAGTCATTTTATAATGAAATTTTTTGGGTGTGGAGTCCTTAATATTTAAAAAGATCAAGGTGTGGAATCTTGGATATTTAGAGTAGATCAGGATGTCGAGTCCTGAATCTACTAAGGCATGGAGATGCATACAATAAGGGTGTGGAATCCCTATTATCCGGAAGAAAAATACCACTCATGGGAAGCTCACAGATGAATTCCCTTAATAAAATCTCATTCCTAACAATTTTGGAGTGAATTTCTAAAAATAGAAAGTCATGTCTACCATTTCAAGTATGAATTTCCAAAAATAGTAAATCACCTTCAATCAATGAGTAATCAAGTATACTTGAAGGAAAATCACTTAACTTATGATTAATCAATCGTAATAGTTCAATCTCGACTTAATCCTCAATATTATTAATATTATTAGTATTATTATTGTATTTTATGAGACTATGATATTATCATCAAAAGGGAATTATATCTCCTCAATCACTTCACACCTATCTCCTTGATGATTCTCATGGCTCTATGTAACTCTCTCTCTCTCTTTTAATAATACATTACACTATTTTATGCACTCATCACATAATGGCATATTCCTCTTACACTCATTAAATACATGTGATAAAATATTCCTCTTACACTCTTTAATGTGTATGTTACACTCTCCTTAATTAAGGCATGCATACCTATCCTTAATGGCATGAGTTACGCTCATCTAAAGGGAATACAAGGCATGCATATTACTCCTCCTTTATGAAAATAATTTGTTTCTCCTCCTATATATGTGTCTCATGTATTCTCACTTGGGGGGTGGTGCATGGTGATACCAAGAGTTGGAGAGATTTGAAGAAAAAAAATCTGAGAGGGTGGGACTTGGAAAGTAGCCAATTTCTTTTGAAATGAATTTGAAATCCCTAAACTAAATTACTAAATAGTTATACATGGTGCAGCTGACCATGGGTGGTATTTGGAGGAATTGAAACTTATCTTCCTCAACTTGCCTTAGATTTCTCTCTACTGCTATATTTTTGTACTGTTTGTGAGCTTTTACAGCTCGAGGGTTCCAGGGGGAGGAGTTCTCCTTGGATATGGTTGGGTGGAAAACCAGATGGTTCAAATGAGTTGGTTAAGGGATCAAAGGTGGATCATATTCTCAACGATTGGAGTTGAATACCTCTTCAGGTATAATTTCCATTGTCCTAAAATTATAGTATAGATTTAGCATAAAATAAAATTAGAAATTTAAATTGTTGTAAGCATCTAATTTTGATTTAAGCTTATGTTATCTAGAATATTATTGATTAGTTAAAAATGAAGACTAGATCATTCTATATGTATGGATGTTTAGATCTCAGTATTGGAGTTATTATTGGTGTAGTTTGTGGTACTAATCTTGGTATTGTAGAAATTGAGAAAGGAAAGCCAAATATTGTTGAAGGTAATTGCAATAAATAAATTATAATGAACTTGGGTAAGTGTTTCATGATTTATGGTTTTGTTTCAAGTAATTATATGCATGTTTTAGAAAGGGTTTCAGGATATTTTGCAAAGTGTTTGACAAAATCCGTGAATGAGTAATGCTATCAATTTATTTATGCATGAACAATTCTAACTTGCAGCTTACACTAGAAGTAAGAAAATGGACATGTACCCAAAATATACCTTTACAAATTACAAAATCAACCCTTAAAAGAAAATGCAAAAATAATGGCAATTAAAATATGGTTTGGAAGATCAAATGCTTGAGGTAAGTTTGAGATAAATTTCAGTTATGGCTGATGTTTCATATTCTTATCAATAATTCAATGTTTTTTTATTCAAGTTGTTGTAATAGTACTATCAGAATTTTGACAGAAATCCTTAATGGTTGTAGCATTCAGGGCTGCCATGTGTTTGTGAAATTGTAGCAATGGGTGCAATAAGCTTGTCAAATCATGTCAAATGAATTAGTTTGTGGGTTGTAAAATGTTTCAAGAACTCATATGGTGGATTTAGAAATGTGTGAATTCAATGAGCATATCTTAGTAGCATAAATCTGGGTTGTTTTTCCTCATGTAGTGTTGTAGTTGAAGGTTTTCATTCCATGTGTTTGACAAAAGTCATAAATGAAACATTAAGGATATAATTTTTTTGTTTTTTTAAGAATCGCATTCCTGGGAATTTTGAATTTGATTCAGCCCAACATCAGGGGGTATATATGCATAATGAACCTGTAACCCTTGATTTGATTCCAAAAAAATACTTTTCAAAACCCAGATCGGAAATATGGGCGATTTTGCAGATCGTTGTTGTGAGTTATGTGAGTTATGTGCGCCTGTTGTTGAGTCTTTGATGAAATACTAAGATTATTTAGTCCCTATTTTAAGATTCCAACATTTAAAGTTTCAATTTATGAATTTTAGGAGATAAATATGTTGAAGAAGAATCTTGAATTCATTCAATGCCAAGTGTTTGAAAAAATGCCTCAATGGCTTTTCATTGCATGCTTGCAAAGTGTTTGTCATAAGGCCTCAATAACTGTAGATTGCATGTTTGCAAAGTGTTTGTAAAAATTCTTCAATGGTTGTAGCTTTGGTGGATATAAATTGTTAGTGTAAAAGTCTTAGTGGTTGTCGTGTTTATGTACTAGAAATTATAAATAGACTATTTAATGGGTGTAGCTTCAATAGACTATTTAATGGGTGTAGCTTCCTATGTCTACAAGTTTTTGGTATGAATGTGAAAATGAATTTAATAATTTTCTGAAGTGTGAATAGAGAATAAGACAGTTATTTCTTGTATTATCTAAATCTTTCATAAAAAAGGGTTGCTTGTTGGAAACAATTTTACAGTGACTAATTATTTAGGATTTTGTGAAAATGAGTATTAATGATTATGTGACCTCTATTTCTCTATATTATTGATGGTGGGTAAGGTGGGACCTTACATATGGTATCGGAGCCAAGTTAGAACACTAGGGCCTAATGGGCCAACATGCTTACTTGTAGGGTGATGATGTATGAATGTTGATTTTGCATGCATGTTGAGTTGTTGTATCTTGACTTGGAAGCATACTGGTTGCATAGAGGATATTATTATTATTATCTCATTTAGAAACTCATGAAAAAATTAAATCTTTCTTATAGTCCTTTATATTTTTGTTAAGACATATTATCAACAATATGTTAAAATGCTTAAAGACATGTTGGGAAAGTATGTGCTTGAGAAAGTTGGGATTAAACCCAAGTATGTGAATGACTTGATTTCCAATCAATGAGTAAGATAGGTGGAGTGCATGCATGGTTCCATATATGTTTAATTCATCATTTTCAATGTGATATGGGTTTAGTAGCCATCTTTCTAGTTGAAATTGTATCTACCAAGAAACATATTGGCTTAATCTGGGCTATAGTATGATGACCTTGGTCTGTATGCTTTGGGAATGAGTAACAAGTGTAAGGTTGAGATTCCATTAACGAGATGATTGAGTTCATCATGTTAATTTTGAATATTTTCGTACCTACACTAAAGGAAACTTAACTAAAATCTACCTTGTAGGATGTCACTTTTAATTGTGAATGTAGATTCAAGAGTAATGTATGTGCATTAATTAGATGTATTAAAATATAATTTGGGAATACATTCTTAATGAGTAAGAATGAAATTTCTCTGATTTCTTTGACATTCTTTTGTGTATTTTGGGTTGACATTATGCATCAAATAACTTTAAATTACTCAAATACTAGGTTGAGGTATGACCTTCCTAATAAGCAAGAGGCTTAAATGACCGGTGCATGAAGGGTTGTGGAAGCCATTTTAAGGAACACCTGAAGTTTATGTTTTCCTTAAGCTAATGCATGGCTGTGGAATCCATACTAGCATATATCTATGAGAAAATTTATGGGTGTGGAATCCACACTAACATATATATATGATCTAATGTATGGGTGTGGAAACCATACTAGCATATATCTATGAGAAAATGTCTGGGTGTGGAATCCATACTAGTATATATCTATGAGATAAGTAATGAGGTGAGGTATGGCTATGGAATATATACTAAATATATCTATGAGCTAAGTAATTCTTCTGGTTATAATATTTTGATGGAATCTCATAGACATGATTAAGGAGTGATTATGTGATTAAAGTTAAATGGATAGATATTTGTAACATGAATTTGCTTGAGCTTTAAATCCATTATTTTATTTTTATTACAAATGAAGATACTAAGATTGGTATACTGAACACCATTAGGTGGTTTAGAATGTTTGGAATAATTGATTTTGATATATGGATTCAAGTGTGAACTAGATATCTATCCTCTAGTATTGTAATCCTTTTGTATGTGTTGAATTTAGGCAGAATTAAAATGACTTTCAAATTCTTGAAATGTAGAAAAATATTATAAGTTGATGAAATAACTTTTCTGTTGGCTTAAGACAAATTAGGTATAGGAAATCCATAATAGTCTCTTTAATTATTTTACCAGTTTAATATTGGTTGCATTCTATTTAACCAAATTAATTAGAGAAATTATGACGATTGAACTCATGTATTGCTCTAAACTATTGTTAGTTAGGCAATCGAGTCAAAATTCATATTGTTTATAAAATGTTAAGAGAGTAGCATATTTAGAAGGTAAACGTTTTATGTGGTGAGAACTTGTTTTATTTGAACTTAAAGAAAAAGGCATGTGATTAATGAAAAACTTAGTTGAGTTCTTGTTTTAAAAGAATATGTGCTTGTGATATTTTTTGAGGGAAAATTTGAAGGAGAGTGAGGTCACATTTTGATGAATTGGAATTCGTGCATGATTTAGAAGCCTAAGATGATTGTATTGTATGTGGAATGGAAGAGATTTTTGGATTTAGGAATTTTGTGTTGGATGTATAGTTATATGAGTATTTATTAGTCCTACAAAATGTTGTAGTAATTTAAGAAGGTGGTAATTCTCCTTAAAAAAAAAAAGGGTTTAACTTTAGGCTAGAAATTCTCTTGTGATAGTCTAAACCTTATTTAAATTTAACAAGACTCATCACATTGTGAGAAATGTATGGTTTTCATAGCTTGTTGTTGCGTATGTATAAATAGTAAGGAATAAGACATGAAATCAAATGAATTGATTAATTACTGAATATAAATCATGATTGATTTCATAGTTGGAAAACAAATTGACTTAAAGCTATCAAGGTAAGTTCAATAATATAGATACCATATTTTAATAATTGTGAGAGTTGTTCTTGATTACAAGCCGCTTTCAAAAAGATATCATTAATCTACTTTCAGAATGGAAATCTTCTAACAGAGTCATTCATAATTGATTCTCAAGTTAGAGAAGTGAATAATAATGAAGATTATGCAAACTAAAGGAATTATCTATAATACATAAGTGGGTCAATGAGAACTGTATTTAACCTTAGCTTGTTAGTTTAAAAATAAAAATAAAAAATATGGTGCCTTGAACCTCAAATTGTAATTTTGCCTAAAGAGTAAACATTTAGTAAAAACTAAAGATAGATCCTAAATATTTTGATTGTAAGGATTTATTATGGAACGAAAAGAGGAAAATTGGATTGGGAAGACATAAATCAAATGGGATTTAAGAGTGTGTTTTATATATAACATAATGTTTTGTTGCATAAGAGTGGTTTTTATATATAACATCATGTTTTGTTGCGTAATTTCATTGACAATTGTATGTGGATTATTTTATGCTTATTGTATGCAAATTTGATTGTGATATGGGATGGACCGTCATTGTTGTGTATACAACCAATGTGTGTTCTATTTATAGCTTGGAAAGATCAACATACTACAGAACCAAGAAGATGACACATGTAGGATTCATATAGACTATGAGAAAGAAAAACATGTAGAATATCAAATTATTATAGATAAATTAAGTAGATATCATATCAATTACATACAATAGTATTTTTTATATGGTACTATAAATTGTATGGTTGGTTTTGATATAGAAATATTTGGTATTTTATATCAAAACATGCATTATATGGCATGGATATATTTTCTACTTGATTAAGAATGGTATGTTTAGTTTTCATGGAGTTGCTTCCAATTTAGAAAACATTAAACTATGGATTGGCATGAAGAAAAAATATATATCAAATACATATACATAAGGTTAACAACCTATTGGTAGGAGAATCTAAAATAACTAAGTATCTTATGACCGTAGGAAAAACTTCGGGCCAAGTTTAGCCCAAGAGGGGGAGTATGTAGTGTCCCTTCTTGGTGAGATAGCTTTTGATGACACTTAGAGATGGTGATTTGGATATAATGATATAATATTATGTATGATAGAATTATGTACATGCTTATATGCTATAGACCTGGTTTGGGTCACTTGGTTGTTGTGTGCTTATGATAATATCTATGGTTGTGTGTATAAGAATTGATTTTGGTTAAGAGAATATTAGCGACGTTTTCTCTTTTGGCATCCTATTTTGGACATAGATGTAAGACATGAATGGTTATTCAGTATTGAGACACAAATCCATGGATGATCATGGTTATGTGGAGCATATGATTAACTATGATTTATGGATGATACATGATTTATATGATTATATGTACGTAATCTCGTACAAAGCATGATGTGGCAGGGGACTTAGTCATTTCCAACAAGGATGCTCAAGTTATAAATTAATGCGGAAGTCATTTCTCCAAAACCAAAATGAATGTGGAAGTCATGCACAATCTTTGGTAAAATTTGAATAAGTTAATTATAAAATTCATTTGATTTATTTGATCTATGAGATTATGATGTGTGCAGGTCTTGGAAGAAGAGCTTACCAACCAACCATCAGATGGGTATGAGCTCACAATTAGTACCTTAAGGTGAAACATGGAGTTTCAAAGCAGAATAGATGAGAAGCCATGAAAATTAGGGTGTGGAGTCCTAAATCCATGAAATATAAAGACGTGGGGTCTTGGATATATAATAAAAGGATTAGGGCGCGAATTGCTAAATCCATGAAATATACAGACATGGAGTCTTGAATCTATAATGAAATATTTCGTATATGGAGTCCTGAATATTTAAAAATATCAAGTTGTGGAATCTTGGATCTTTAGAGTAGATCAGGGCGCGGGGTACTCAATCTACTAAGGCACGGAGATGCATACAATAGGGGTGTGGAATCCCTATTATTCGAAAGAAAAATACCACTCATGGGCAGCTCACAGATGAATTTACTTAATAAAAACTCATTCCTAACAATTTTGGAGTGACTTTCTAAAAATAGAAAGGCATGTCTACCATTTCAAGTATGACTCTCCAAAAATAGTAAATCACCTCCAATCAATGAGTAATCATGTATACTTGAAGGAAAATCACTTAACTTATGATTAATCAATTGTAATAGTTCAATCTTGACTTAATCCTCAATACTATTAATATTATTAGTATTATTATTGTATTTTATGAGACTATGATATTATTATCAAAAGGGAATTATATCTCCTCAATCACTTCACACCTCTCTCCTTGATGATTCTCATGGCTCTATGTAACTCTCTCTCTCTCTCTTCTAATAAGACATTAAACTATTTTATGCACTCATCAAAGAATGGCATATTCCTCTTACACTCATTAAATACATGTCATAAAAGATTCCTCTTACACTCTCTTTAATGTGTATGTTACACTCTCCTTAATTAAGGCATGAATAACTCTCCTTAATGGCATGAGTTACACTCATCTAAAGGGAATACAAGGCATGCATATTACTCCTCCTTTATGAAAATAATTTGTTGCTCCTCCTATATATGTGTCTCATGTATTCTCAATTGGGGGGTGGTGCATGGTGATACCAAGAGTTCAAGAGATTTGAAAAAAAAAATTATGAGAGGGAGGGACTTGGAGAGTAGCCAATTTATTTTTGAAATGAATTTGAAATCCCTAAAGTAAATTATTAAGTAGCTATACATGGTGCAGTTGGTCATGAGTGGTATTTGGAGGAATTGAAACTTATCTTCCTCAACTTGCCTTGGATTTCTCTCTACTACTATATTTTGGTATTGTTTGTGAGATTTTACAGCTTGGGGGTTCCAAGGGGGGGAGTTCTCCCTGGATATGGTTGGGTGGAAAACCGGATGATTCAAATGTGTTGTTTAAGGGATCAAAGGTGAATCATATTCTCAACAATTGGAGTTGAATATCTCTTCAGGTATAATTTCCATTGTCCTAAAATTATAGTATAGCTTTAGCATAAAATAAAATTAGAAATTTAAATTGTTGTAAGCATATAATTTTGATTTAAGCTTATGTTATCTATAATATTATTGATTAGTTAAAAATGAAGACTAGATTAGTCTATATGTATGGATGTTTAGATCTCAGTATTGGAGTTATTATTGGTGTAGTTTGTGGTACTAATCTTGGTATTGTAGAATTTTAGAAAGGAAAGCCAAATATTGTTGAAGGCAATTGCAATAAATAAATTATAAAGAACTTGGGTAAGTGTTTCACGATTTATGGTTTTGTTTCAAGTAATTAGATGCATGTTTTAGAAAGGGTTTCAGGATATTTTGCAAAGTGTTTGACAAAATCCGTGAATGAGTAATGCTATCAATTTATTTATGCATGAACAAGTGCTAACTTGCAGCTTACACCAGAAGTAAGAAAATTGACATGTACCCAAAATATACATGGACGAATTACAGAATCAACCCTTAAAAGAAAATGCAAAAATAATGGCAATTAAAATATGGTTTGGAAGATCAATTTCTTGAGGTAAGTTTGAGATAAATTTCAGTTATGGCTTATGTTTCATATTCTTATCAATACTTCAATGTCTTGTTATGCGAGTTTTTGTAATAGTACTATCATAATTTTAACAGAAATCCATCCTTAATGGTTGTAGCATTCAAGACTGCCATGTGTTTTTCAAATTGTAGAAATGGGTGCAATAAGCTTGTCAAATCATGTCAAATGAATTAGTTTGTGGGTTGTAAAATGTTTCAAGAACTCATATGGTGGATTTAGAAATGTGTGAATTCAATGAGCATATCTTAGTAGCATAAATCTGGGTTGTTTTTCCTCGTGTAGTGTTGTAGTTGAAAGTTTTCATTCCATGTGTTTGACAAAAGTCATAAATGAAACATTAAGGATATAATTTTTTTGTTGTTTTAAGAATCGCATTCCTAGGCGTTTTGAATTCGATTCAGCCCAAAGTCAGGGGGTATCTGTGCCTAATCAGGAGATCATGTCCAAGTTATGAAAAATGCTCAAAAATTAAAGTGCTTAGAAGTGGTTGCAATTTGAACAACCAGAAAGGTCTTGTCGCTGTGATTCTGGCGCCACAAATGGTTCTCAAAACCGAGGTCGTATGCAGAATTTATTGAGGTTTGAAATCGCCCAGTAAACTCCAAAAAAGGATTGTTTGACTTTGTTTGACTTTAGACAATTTAACAAAAAAAATATATACATATTATGGTTTAAAGTCATTTTTTATTGTATGGTGGGAGCCAACAGAAGGGTGCCACGTGGCCTACCTGGAGGCTGCCACGTGGCCCCAAACTCAATGGCAAAAAGGTTAAAAAAAAAATTGTTGAAGCCTGACACCGTGGGCAGATTGCACGAAGGTTCATGTCGAGTTGGCTTGAATGCGTTTGGTTCACCCTCTACATGCACAGGCGGGTCGACCTACATGCACAGTCAAGTCAGACTCATTTTTATTTTCAACCAAAATAATGTGTACAGCTACGGGGATTCGAACACGGGCCTCTCGCCCACGAGCGCACATGCCTGACTGACTGCTCGGGCTGTGTGTTATTTCTTAACACCTTATGGTCACCAGTCATATTTCAACTGACTCTTTGTTCCGGGTGGAGTTTAAAAGGGCTAGCCCCATTCACATGACCACGAAGCAGTGACCAAGGGCGCGGAACTAACCTTATCTGCCCAGTAATTAGCAGTTAGTGCTAAACCCGCATGTGAATGCGCCAACAGCCTTATCCGCCAGCATTTAATGTCTCCACCAAATTAGCATAGTTTCCGCCATTTCCGCCGATCCGCCAAAGTTGGAAGTTTAACTGGATTTCCTCTAGTTTTGGGGGAGGATTTTGGGGGACATTAGGCAAAAATCTTGGAGAGGCCATAACTCTATCATTATGGAATGAAATTGAGTGCAAAAATATTCAATTTGGGGTATTTTTGACATTCTGAGCAGTTTGGCACAGGTTTCAGGTTGAACAAAGGTCATCTTCAGTAGTTTTGGCTTCAAGGAAGATCAAGGAGCCATCAGGTCCATCATGGAGAAGGCAGTGTATTGGGATTTCTTTATCTGTTTTATGTACATGAATAGTCATCTTTGGCTAATTCATACCTTCTAAAGCTTATTTTACAGAGATTTTTTCCTATTGAGGCTATTTTCACTTGTACTTACATTTTGAGCAAATTAATACATGAGGGACATGCCATTGGGAGCTGGACCAGTAGATGTAGCCCAGGAGAGGTGAACTGCTTCAACAATTTGCTGAGTAATGTGCTTTGTGAAGTTTATTTCTCTGTTATTTACTGCTATATAATGATAAATAGTTAAAATACTTAATCAATCCTCACACGAAAATCTAATTAACAAAGCCAGAACTATTTTTTTAACCTGCAATTTAAGGAGAACCTTATGCACACATAATTATTATTGTTTGGATATTTAGCACAGCATAACTAATATAATCCATTCAGATCAAGTTGGTATTAGAGCTGGAGTTCTACACTCTGTATTGTTCTTGTGCAAAGTTTTTTTAACAGTTTGTAAGGTTTTTGATGCTTACTAGGCTTAAGCTCAAGAGAGGAGAAGGTCAATTGGTGAGAGCTCATAGAAATCCTCAACCAAGGAGGGAAAGAATGCCATTATCTCCACCTTCAATTTCACCTCCAAGAGAAGTAGAAGAATCCATAAGCATGACTTCAAGAGGAGGATAAATTCCTGAAGACATTGATCCCAAAGAGGAAGAAAGGGTGTTCAGAAAGGCATTCCTAGACATGACTGAAATGGTGAGGATACTCTACCAAGAAAGCAATGAAAGGCTTGAAGGAGAAGGGTCTAAACTTCACAAGGAAGGATAGGGATTTTCAGGAGGAAAGAAAAAAGAAGAAAAGTCAAAGAAAGGACATGGAGGAAATGGTGATCCATCATTCCCATCTTCATCCTCTTCCTCTACATCATCATCCTCAACTTCAGTGAATCAATCTCACAAGTCCAAGAACACTGGTAAAATTCCATTTTTGAAACTTGATATTAAGTTTGAATTGCCTATGTTTAATGGTGAAGTCAATGCAGAAAAACTTGACAATTGGATAAGGCAGTTGGAGGTTTACTTGAGGATACAGAACCTTCATGATGATGACACCAAAATTCAGCTAGCTTCTTTGAGAATGGAAGGTGCAACACTTGTTTGGTGGGAAGTCAAAACCAAGGAGGAGATTAAAAAAACATGGTAAGATAATTTTATCATGGGTTGATTTCATTACTACAATAAAACAATAGTTTTATCCATTAGCTTATTTACAAAAAGCTATCATGAATTGGAAAAAATTTAGACAACTTAAGGGACAAAATGTACAAGACTACACCCAAGAGTTTAGGAGAAGAGCACTCTTATTAGGGGTAGACTTGCAGAGTCAAGACACTTTGCTAAAATATATAGGTGTTTTACATAGCTACCTTAGACATACTATGCTTATGTTTGTAATATTCCTAATTAGCCCAAGCTAATAGGAATATTTCTTTTTGTTTTTATTTTCTTGTTCAAGAATAAAATTGTAAAGGAGGACAAATTAAACTCCTAAAACAGTAAAATAAATCAATGCCCATATGAACAAGGCTAAATCTGTGCTGCTTTAATGAAACTCCTTCATGTGTGAAAGGGGATTGTGACAATTGACTGGGTCAACACGACCAAATCTACAGCACTGTCCAGATGCAATGTACCAAGATAAACAGTGCAGATCTAGTTGGAGGTTCCAAATGTGAAAGGAGCTAAACCTTTGAGATGGTTTAGGCTTTTGCAAGGTTTTCATCCTATAAATGAAAGAGGAGAGCAGCATGAGAGAGGTTGTGGAACATATTATCTTGGAAGGATTTTTCTGTTTAGACACTTCTCATTCTTTGGCTGTTTAGCTGAGAATAGTGTTGTTTAGCACTTGGGTGTTCCTAGTCGGGAATCCCGCCTCTTTCCTTGAGAGGCCTCTTGGAAGAGTCTTGCATTTCTTGGTCCACTATCAGGCATTTGTCCAAGCTTCTCCTTCCAAATACTCAGATCCTGTTGAGGGTTTGGTTTTCCTTGTGAGCATTAGCAAGTGGAAACACTAGATCCGCTAAGATCTAGATTGTACTAGTGCCTCTTCTCAGTGAGTGTGTATTTTAACCTCTTGGAAGAGTGCATTAGTTGTTGAGCTTCAAATCTACAACTTGGCATCAGGCCAAAGTCTACATCAAGTCTATAGCACAATTTATCTCCCTATACTGTGTTAATTTTCAAGTGAAGAGTTGCAGGGTGTTTGGCAACTGTTTGGAGGAGAGATCTCCGGTGTAAAGGAGTCTTCCTTTCACTGTGGTGATCCATGGATTGGCCAACCAATCCATGTATATTTCAGATATAACTCATTCATTGTTGTATCTACTTCAGAATTTCTAAAGCATTCTACAGATCTTCTATAGTAGATCTCAGATCTACTCTCTGTGCTTCATGTTTTGTTGAAAACCCCAAGGGGGATGTAAAATAGAGACAGTCTAGTGTACAGATCTGATATATATCTAATATTTTGTACACAGATCTGTCCTAGATATGACTTGTAACCTACAGCTGCTGTTTTTCCATAATAAAATGCTGTCCACCTGGTTCATTCATTTCCTATGGTTGCAGTACCTCATTCTTAAGGATTTCTTCATGTATTCTCTTCATGTAAAAGAAGCTTTCTCTCTATTTCCTTCCATAATCTGATGTAATAAACTTAGATATGATATTCATGCCATATTGTACCTAAACCCTTCAGAAAATCACGTTGTATATGCTTCAGTCACTTTCTGTTGAGTTAAGTCTTGGGGATTGGGCCTTTTCAAGCTATATCGGGACCGGGAGACCTGTTTAACTTAGCTAGAGTCATTTTGTTTTTGCTGAAATTTTGTATGTGAGTCCCACATGACCTAAGCTAAAGGATCCCACCATAATTTTCCCTTATTTTTACGCAAATCTCAGTAAATGATGTTTTTTAGGGCTGAAATAGCTGCTTTTCCCCATCTTTTGGATCATGAATCAGAATATAAGTTTCTACTATAGTTTTGATTGAAGGCTATGTGTTTTTAACACATAATATGAGCTTATTTAATACTTCATATCCATTATTGTGTTTATATATTGCTGCAGCCCCTCACTGGGCATCTATCAAGCCATACTAGGTGTGGGAGGCTTGTTTGCCTCACCTAGTCTGATTGGTTTCTGATCTCCTCTTGGATTTGGGTCTTAGATTATCAGATATAAGGATTCCAAGGGCTTATCTTGGTTTTTGAAGCACACATCCCTAAAAAATGCGTTTTTCAGGCATGTCTTGCTAAGCAGTCCCTTTTGGGGATATTACAGTGGTATCAGAGCATCTTTCTTGGCTCAGCCTATGAGTCTCAAGGTAGAGATCAAGATGATGAAAAGAATGAGCTTGCTCTCATCATTTTGTAGATCCAGAAATGACCTCTCCAAGGAGGTCAAGGAGATAGAAGAAGGAGAAGAGGAAGGACCATGCACTTCCTACTCTCACAAAGTTGAAGACAAGAAGCATGGAGGACACTTGGATCATCAGAACCTGAGTGAGTACCTTGTTGAGTAAAAGCCTCAACATAGAGCCTTCAAGGAGACTCTAGCGTTCCCACAGTACATTCAACTAAAGGAAGGGATGAGACCTTGCAGCAAGGGAGAGATCAAGGGCAATAGATTTCTATTGTCCACTTTTGATGAGACATCTGCAGCCAAAGCTTGGGTAAGAAGACTCAATGCATTTTTCCTACTACATCCAATGGTAGAGAGAGAATCAATGGAGATTTCAGCACTGCACCTGAAGGGTGAAGCAAGCAATTGGTGGTTCAGCCATGTGAGACATGCAAAATTATCTTCTTTTGCAGATTTCACTGAGAAGGTGATCAAGAGATTTGAGGAAGAGAAGTCCTCACTATCTCTTGAGGAGATTTGTATCAGCACTATGACAGCCTTGGAGGAATGGCCTTCAACACCTGCAGTTGAGGGAGTCAACATTGTAGAAGAATGAGCTCTTGCAGCCATACAAGATGTTCCCAAATCCTATCAAGGTATGATTAAGTTTTGACCTTCTATTATTGCAGCAAAACTCTTTGAGGGTTGTGGGAACTTGATGTTGCATGACCCAGAATCATCACTTACTGCTAATCAATAGCAGCAGAGTTGCACTGTGTTTTCCAAGAGCAGCAGTGAATAAAGGAGAACCCATTCCTCATGGGAGCAACCAGATGTCAGCTTCATTCAGGAAGCAATGGAGACAAGGGGTAGATATCTTGAGATGAGAAACATTTCTCCTCTCTAGATGACACTCTCTCAATAAGCATGCCACATCTCAAAGAGATACTTCTACTTGCAGCATATCCAAGATCCCACTGGCTTTGGAAGACCATGCATGAGGAGGTCTCATCAAGAGATCCCATGAAAGGTGCACTTCAACATTTCATGAAGTGCAAAGTTCTTCAACAGTTTGAGGAGGTTCTTCCCTTCTCACACTTGGATCTTTATGGATTCAAGGAGGAGAAGATAGATGATGGGGGACATCTTAGGATGGATAACATCTCTCATGCTTGTGTTGGACATTCCTTGAGCCCTACACATCATGATGGGAGGTTTTTTCCTACCACCTATTTGGGTCTTTATGGGATAAAATTGATCCTTAAGAAGATTGTATTTCAAAATCCCATGAAGTGCAGAAATATGATTTGGGATGATGGTAGCCCTCATGGGAGGAGTACCAAAATGGAGATGTGGCAGGATGCTTGCATCATTGAACATCAAAAAGTATGGATGCATGGTGTTGATGTGACATTCATATCATTCATTATGTCTTCATCATATGACTTGTATGATGAGAGCATGAGGAGGCAGCAAACACTTGTGTTGCTGGGGTTATATTTGGGAGAGAAAGGGTAGAGTTGTTCTCACATGTTGGATGATGTTGCAGGAATAGGAGATGGCACTATCATTGTGCAAAGGGGCTACTCCTTGGCCTTTGATGATCAGGAAGTACTTCCATTTTGGGAGGAATTTCCAAATTGCAGTAACATTGTTGTAGGAGTCTTTGACAAGGATCATGTCAAAGAAATGAGCTATGTGGAGTTGGGGCAGCCAAGGGACTCTATGCAAAAGTCATTTCAGCCATATCTTCCTTCTTTTGAAAGAGGGGAAATGTTCATGCACAACTCCATGTGTATGAGTAATTTTTATGGTAAGGAATCTGTTCATATAAATCAAGTTTATTTTTTTGTTTGTACATGTTCTTTTACCATTTGTATGCAGGCCATGACTCCTAAAAGGAGAAATGTATCATGGAAATTGCATGGAAATTGTTGGGCCACTAAGAATTATGAATTTGGCCACTCCCTTGATGTGCAAAGGGAGATTTATTTTCATGATGGGTGCTTCCCAAAGGCATCAAATATATCTCACATTTTCTGCAACAGTGAGATGACTTGGGCAGCAAGTAAGTGGTGGGAAAACCACTTACCACATCTTGGTTTGATGCAGGCAGGGGATGCTCTGTGCTGGTTCCACATGTGGGACTATGATCCACCTCCATGTACACACATTTATGTTTATTTGTACATTTTCTTGATCCCCTATATTGATGATGTGCTTGTAATTTTCATGGGGATGAATGGAGGAAGGAGGGAAGGCATGCATGTGCCCTATGGGATGACTACACTCCCTATACTTTATGTTTTGTGTTTCAGGGAGGGAATTGGGTAAACCATGGTTTTTTCATGTGATTCATTGTTTCCTTATGGGAGGAGTTTTTTGCACCTCCTGAGGACATCGTTGGGACAAGTTATGGATGGATGGATTGGTGGTCACTTAGCTTATGAGAGAATCTTATCCTTTGTTTGTGACACCAATGGAGGAGGAGATGACTTGCAGCACTCACCTTATCAGTTGCTTGAGGAAAAGAAAGATTTTGGAGGGGAGGACTGTAATTTTCCTAATTAGCCCAAGCTAATAGGAATAATCCTTTTTGTTTTCATTTTCTTGTTCAAGAATAAAATTGTAAAGGAGGAAAAATTAAACTCCTAAAACAGTAAAATAAATCAATGCCCATACGAACAAGGCGAAATTTGGGCTGCTTTAATGAAACTCCTTCATGTGTGAAAGGGGATTGTGACAATTGATCAGGTCAACAGGACCAAATCTACAGCGATGTCCAGATGCAATGTACCAAGATAAACAGCACAGATCTAGTTGGAGGTTCCAAATGTGAAAGGAGCTAAACCTTTGAGATGGTTTAGGGTTTTGCAAGGCTTTCATCCTATAAATGAAAGAGGATAGAAGCATGAGAGAGGTTGTGGAACATATTATCTTGGAAGGATTTTTCTGTTTAGACACTTCTCATTCTCTGGCTGTTTAGCTGAGAAAAGTGTTGTTTAGCACTTAGGTGTTCCTGGTCGGGAATCCCACCTCTTTCCTTGAGAGGACTCTTGGAAGAGTCTTGCATTTCTTGGTCCACTGTCAGGAATTTGGCCAAGCTTCTCCTTCCAACTACAACTCAGATCTTGTTGAGGGTTTAGTTTTCCTTGTGAGCAGCAGCAAGTGGAAACATTAGATCTGCTCAGATCTAGATTGTACTAGTGCCTCTTCTCAGTGAGTGTGTCTTTTAACCTCCTGGAAGAGTGCATTAGCTGTTGAGCTTCAGATCTACAACTTGGCATCAGGAAAAAGTCTACATCAAGCCTACAGCGCATTTTATCTCCCTATATTGCGTTAATTTGCAAGTGAAGAGTTGCAAGGTGTTTGTTAATTGTTTGGAGGAGAGATCTCCGGTGTAAAGGAGTCTTCCTTGCACTGTGGTGATCCACGGATTGGCCAACCAATCCATGTATATTTCAGATATGATTCATTCATTGTTGTATCTACTTCAGAATTTCTGAAGAATTCTGCAAATATTCTGCAGTAGATCTCAGATCTACTCTCTGTGCTTCATGTTTTGCTGAAAACCCCAAGGGGGGTGTAAAATAGAGACAGTCTAGTGTACAGATCTGATATAGATCTAATATTTTCTACACAGATCTGTCCTAGATCTGACTTGTAACCTATAGCTGTTTTTTTTCCACAATAAAATTTTGTCCAGCTGGTTCATTCATTTCCTATGGTTGCAGTACCTCATTCTTGAGGATTTCTTCATGTATTCTCTTCATGTAAAAGAAGCTTTTTCTCTATTTCCTTCCATAATATGATGTAATAAACTTAGATCTTATATTCATGCCATATTTTACCTAAACCCTTCATAAAATCATGTTGTATATGCTTCAGTCACTTTCTGTTGAGTTAAGTCTTGGGGATTGGGCCTTTTTGAGCTATATCGGGACCGGGAGACCTGTTTAACTTAGCTAGAGTCTTTTTTTTTTGCTTAAATTTTGTATGTGAGTCCCACATGACCTAAGCTAAAGGATCCCACCGTCATTTCCCCTTATTTTTACGCAAATCTCAGTAAATGACGTTTTTAGGGTTGAAATAGCTGCTTTTCCCCATATTTTGGATCATGAATCAGAATATAAGTTTTTGTTGTAGTTTTGATTGAAAGCTATGTGTTTTTAACACATAATATGAGCTTATTTAATGCTTCATATCCATTATTGTGTTTATATATTGTTGCAGCCCCTCATTGGGCATCTATCAAGTCATACTAGGTGTGGGAGGCCTGTTTGCCTCACCTAGTCTGATTGGTTTCTGATCTCCTCTTTTATTTGGGTCTTATATTATCATATATAAGGGATACAAGGGCTTATCTTGGTTGCTGAAGCACACATCCCTGAAAAATGCATTTTCCAGGCCTATCTTGCTAAGAAGTCCCTTTTGGGGATATTACAATGTTCAATCCTACTAGTCTAGATGAGGTTTGTGTCCAAGCCATACATTTAGAGGCTAGAGGGAAACATACTTTTGAAGAGGGTAGAAACAAGCCTTTTAAGGGGAAAAACAAAGATAAAACTTCAAAAGGAAAAGGAAAAAAGAACGCATCTGTTAAAAAGGAGGGTGAGAAAGTGATATGTAAACATTGTTCAAGAGAAGGTAATGAAGAGAAAAACTGTTGGAAACTTCATCCTAAGAAAATAACTCAATTTAACAAAAACAAAGGGAAGCAAAAAACTGCAGCTACTACAACCACACAACAAGACTTAGGTGATGATTTAGGTGACGAAACTAAAATTACAGCCATGGGTTTGAAGAATATGAAGGGAAAGAAACTGAAACCAAGCCAAGTACTAGTACTTCAAACTGTCATGTACAAGCTCCAAATGAAGAAGAAAGAATTGAATTGTTTCATGTGAGGGTTATTTCAAAACATACAAAAATCGACACATTGTTTGACAGTGGGTCACAAGCAAACCTTATCTCAGAAGACTTAGTCAAGAAACTAAAACTTGAGACCAATCCACATCCAAGAACATATCCACTTGGTTTGATTTGCAAGGATGCAAACTTACAGGTTTCAAAGAAGTGCATCTTGCGCTTTGCAATAACTGCACATTTTATTGACACAGTTGAACTAGATGTTGTTCCACTTGATATATCAGGAATTGTTTTGGGAAGTCCTTACTTATATGACAGGAAAGCTATCTTCCATCGCCATGAGAACAAGTATCATCTATTCAAATATGGAAAGGAGTTTATTGTTAGAGCACATTGCAAGAAGACAAATATAGTGATGGTAAATGCTGGACAGGTAAAAAGGCTAGTGAATTCTAGTAAGAGTTTTGTACTTCTTATGGTTAAGCCTAAGTTTGATGTGAATCATGAGTCATTTGAAAATTGTGATCCCAAGTTAAAATCAGATTTATATGATGTATTTGATGCACATCATGAGATGTTTCAGGAGCCAACAAGTTTTCCTCCTAAAAGGGAGATTCAACATGAAATACAGTTGCAACAAGATTGTCCTCTTCCTAACATAGGAATGTACCGCATGTTTTTCATGGAGAATGCTAAAATAAAGAGGCAAATTAAAGACTTGTTGGACAAAGGTTTCATAAGGCCAAGTGGGTCACCGATAATGTTGATTCCAAAGAAAGATGGAACTTGGCGTATGTGTGTGGACTTCAGGGCATTGAACAAAATAACGGTAAAAAATCATTATCCACTCCCAAGGATAGATGATTTGTTAGATCAGCTGAAAGATGCTAAATTTTTCACTAAGTTAGACTTACGTAGTGCTTATCATCAAGTTGGAATTACAGAAAGTGATATTTGGAAGACTGCATTCAAAGCCAAACGGGGACTCTTTGAGTGGCTAAATATACCTTTTGGTTTATGTAGTGCACCTGCATTGCACCTGCAACTTTCATGCAGGTGATGGATGATGTTCTACGTCATTTTCTTGATGATTTCTTTATTGTCTACTTAGATAACATATTAATTTTCAGCAAGACTAGAGAAGAGCATGTCATGCATGTTAAGAAAGTACTTTATATTTTGAAGAAAAAGAAGTTGTTTCTTAAAATGTCAAAGTGTGAAGTTGGAAAGACTTCTTTGGTTTATTTGGGACACATAGTAGGAGGATGTGCTTTGAGAATTGATCCTTCTAAAGTAGAAGCCATTGTGAATTGGCCTACTCCTAAATCCATTATAGAGGTAAGAAGTTTTTTGGGTGCAGCTCAGTATTGGAGGAAGTTTATTTCTAACTTCTCTACCATAGCAGCTCCTATGCATGCAGTGACAAGTGTGAAGCATGCTTTCCAATGGGGAGGAAAGCAACAGAAAGATTTAAAATATTTTAAAGAGAAAATAAGTACAGCTCCAGTCCTTGCATTACCGGACTTGAGACAACCATTCGAGATTTAGACCGATGCTAGTGATTACGCCATGGGTGCAGTTCTCTTACAGCATGGTAAGCCTATCGCTTTTCATTCTGAGACATTTAATGGTGTTGTTGTGAATTATACTACATATGATAAGGAGTTGTATGCATTGGTACAAAGCGTCAAAAAGTGGAAACACTATTTGATGGGAAAAGAGACAGTTGTACATACTGACCATTAGCCTTTACAGTACTTGCCGTCGCAAAGTAAATTACAGCAGTCACGACATTTCAGATGGATGGGTTTCCTACAACAATTTCACTTGGTAATAAGGTACAACAAAGGTATTTTCAATAAAAATTTTGATATGCTTTTAAGGCCTACTATTAGTGCTACTACTTTACTTAAGAATGATTCTATTATACATGAGAGTTACATAGAACAGTATGCATCAGATGTTGATTTTAAGGATGTGTATGCTAACTTGAGTGAAGGAATCAAGTTGAGGAGAATGATTATCACTTGCATAATAATTTGTTGTTTCATATGGGAAAGTTGTGCATACCACAAGGAGAGAGACTAATTGTTATGAGAGAAGCTCATTCTTCTCTTATTGCTGGACATTTCAGGGTAAGCAAAACAGTGGCACATTTACAGAGGTATTGTTATTGGCCTCGTATGGTAGATAGTGTTTCACGTTTCATTAGAGGTTGTTCATTATGTGCTACAGGAAAGCCTAGCAATAGGAAGCTTGGTTTATATACGCCATTACCGATTCCTTCTAGACCATGGGAAAGTGTTTCTATGGATTTTGTGGGAGGTCTACCGATGTCTAGAAAGCAGCATGATTATCTTTATGTAGTAGTTGATAGATTCAGCAAGATGTGTATTTTTAAGCCATGTAAGAAATCTATAACTACTGAAAAAACTGTTGATTTATATTTTCAACATGTATGGGTTCATTATGGCTTGCCTACTTCTATTGTTAGTGACAGGGATTTCAGATTTATTGGGAATTTTTGGTCCAATTTATGGAAGATGATGGACACTAAGTTGAAAAAGAGTATTTCTTTCCATCTGCAAATAGATGGCCAAACAGAGGTAGTGAACAGAACCATTGTACATCTTTTGAGAGGTTATTGTAGCAAGCATCCCAAGCTTTGGGATGAGCACTTGCATTACATTCAGCATGCTTACAACCGGGCCAAGCACTCTTCTACAAATACTTAACCTTTTGAAGCTTGTTTTGGGTATTTGCCTAAGTCACCTTTAGATTTCATTCTTGAGAAGGATGTTGCAATTGACGGGCATAGTGACATTGACAAAGCTCGCATGTTCATTGAAATAATTCAGCTCATACATCATCAATTTCAAGAACATATTGAAAAAATTCAAGGCAAGTACAAGGAGAGGCATGAAAAACACAGAGTTGATCATAAATTTCAAGAAGGTGATGAGGTATGGTTGCATATTAGTAAAGAAAGAATGCAAGGAGAAGGTAAAAAGTTGAAGCCTATTCATTATGGTCCATTCAAAATTATTAAACAAGTTGGAAGTAATGCTTTTCAACTAGATTTTCCTTCATATATGCAAATGTATTCCATTGTGAATGTGGAAAATTTACGTTTGTATGAGGCTCCTTTGATTTTTGATCAAGGGAGTGACATTCAGCTACCATCAATAGAAGGTTTCTCGCCAGAATATTTGGATGAGCTCAAGGAGGATACTATCCTTGACAGGAGGACACGTACTTCTAAGAGGGGAAGTGTCAATTATCTTCGGATTGGTCTTAAAGGCAGCAAACCAAGTAAGGAAAAATGGATGGAGGCGGAAAAGGTGAGGGGGTTGTACCCTCATCTTCTGAATAGGTAATTCAAGGCTTTTTGGGTCCAAAAGCTTCCCAATGGGGAGTTGAGATCAGGAGATCATGTTCAAGTTATGAAAAATTCTCAAAAATGAAATTTCTCAGAAGTGGTTGTAATCTGAATGGCCGAAAAGGACTCGTTGCTGCAATTCTGGCACCATGAACGGTTCTCAAAACTGAGGTCGTATGCAGAAGTTATTGAGGTTTGAAATCGCCTAGTAACTCCAAAAAAAGATTGTTTGACTTTGTTTGACTTTAGACAATTTAACAAAAAAAAAATATCATGGTTTAAAGTCATTTTTTATTGTATGGTGGGAGCCAATAGAAGGGAGCCACGTGGCATGCCTAGAGGCTACCACATGGCCCCAAGCTCAATGGAAAAAAGGTTAAAAAACAAATTGTTGAAGCCCGACACCATGAGCAGGTTGCACGAAGGTTCAGGTTGGGTTAACTTGAACATGTTTGGGTCACCCTCTACACGCACATTCGGGTCGACCTACACTCACAATCGGGTTGGACTCATTTGTATTGTCAACCAAAAAAATTTGTGCAGCTACGGGGATTCGAACACAGGCTTCCCGCCCATGAGCGCACACGTCCAACCGCCCAGGATGTGTGTTAGTTCTTAACACCTTATGGTCACTAGTCATATTTCAACTAATTTTTTGTTCCGGGCGGAGTTTAAAAGGGCTAGCCCCATTCACATGACCACCAAGCAGTGACCAGGGGCGCGGAACTAACCTTATCCGCCCAGCAGTTAGCAGTTAACGCTAAACCCATATGTGAACGTGCCAATAGCCTTATCCACCAGCATTTAATGTCTCCACCAAATTAGCGCATTTTTCTCCATTTCCGCCTGTCCGCCGAATTTGCAAGTTTAACTGGAGTTCCTCCAGTTTTGGAGGAGGATTTTGGGGGACATTGGGAAAAAATCTTGGAGAGGCCATAACTCTATCATTTTGGAACGAAATTGAGTGCAAAAATAGTCAATTTGGGGTATTTTTGACATCAAGAGTAGTTTGGCACAAGTTTTAGGTAGAACAGAGGTCATCTTCAGCAGTTTTAGCTTCGAGGAAGATCAAGGAGCCATTAGGGCCATCATGGAGAAGGCAGTGTATTAGGCTTTATTTATCTGTTTTATGTAACTGAATAGTCATCTCTGGCTAATTCATATCTTCTGAAGCTTATTTTATAGATATTTTTTCCTATTGAGGTTTATTTTCACTTGTACTTACATTTTGAAAAAATTAATACATGAGGGACATGCCATTGGGAGCTAGACCAACAGATGTAGCCCAGGAGGGGTGAACTATTTCAACAATTTGCTGAGTAATGTGCTTTGTGAAGTTTATTTCTCTGTTCTTTACTGTTGTACAATGATAAATAGTTAAAATACTTAATCAGTCCTCACACAGAAATATGATTAACAAAGCCAAAAATATTTGTTTAACCTGCAATTTAAGTAGAACCTTATGCACACATAATTATTATTGTTTGGATACTTAGCACAGCATAACTAATATAATCCATTCAGATCAGTGCCTAATGAACCTGTAACCCCTGATTTGATTCCAAAATAACACTTTTCAGAACCCAGATCGGAAATCTGGGCGATTTTGCAGATCGTTGTTGTGAGTTATGTGCACCTGTTGTTGAGTCTTTAATGAAATACTAAGATTATTTAGTCCATGTTTTAAGATTCCAACATTTAAAGTTTCAATTTATGAATTTTAGAAGACAAATATGTTGAAGAAGAATCTTAAATTCATTGTTGCCAACTATTTGACAAAATGCCTCAATGGATTTTCATTGCATGCTTGCAAAGTGTTTGTCATAAGGCCACAATAACTGTAGATTGCATGTTTTCAAAGTGTTTGTAAAAAATCCTGAATGGTTGTAGCTTTGGTGCATATAAATTGTTAGTGTAAAAGTCTTAGTGATTGTCGTTTTTATGTACTAGAAATTATAAATAGACTATTTAATGGGTGTAGCTTCCTATGTCTGCAAGTTTTTGGTATGAATGTGAAAATGAATTTAATAATTTGCTGAAGTGTGAATAGAGAATAAGATAGTTGTTTCTTGTATTATCTAAATCTTTCATAAAAAATTGGCTTGTTGTTGGAAACAATTTTACAGTGACTAATTATTTAGGATTTTGTGCAAATGAGTATTAATGATTATGTGACCTCTATTTCTCTATATTATTGATGGTGGATAAGGTGGGACCTTACAACAACTAATGAAGTTAGGATTTGTCTAAATGTCATCAAGCAAATGGGATAAAAATTCCTAGAGATAAATAGAAGGTAGAGACAATTGAAATAAGAGAATAAACTGTTGCTATAATCAAATGGAACTTGAGGAAAACCCTTGCTAAAAAAACATGTTGCATGATGATAAGAGGATTGTTTTAATGGAAATTAGAGAGCAAGTATAGCAATGAAAAATTGATAAAGAGTGGGGTTTCTCACCTTATTCTTATTTTTTATAGAATAGAACTATATGTTTTAAAAAGTAGCAAGTATAAACACTTATACATATTGTGAATTGTTACTTGGTGATAAAATCACAACTAATGATACTTTGTGTGATTGGAAAAAAGGCCATGAATTGGATAAATGATGATGTGGAAGTGGAATTTCATACTACGTAGAGTAGTTGAAAGGAAAATTTCCTAATTCTTCTCTTGATGTTCTATTTAAATTTTCCTAAGTTCTATGTGTAGATCATTAAAGGAAGGTAATGCAATAGAATGGGATATTTCTAATGCATGTGCACTAATGAGAATATTATATATAATGCATGGTGTATATAGATATACTTGGGCATATGTGATATTTCATTTTGGTGTCTTGTTACATATTTCATTAGTATGGCATGATGATTAAATATGATTGATGTGATTGTGTAACTAGAAATAGTGAAATAACACTAAAGACGTTGATGATACTACAACATGTGATAATCAAACTTGTGAAGAATGGATAAGAACAAGAGGTCATTGATTAATAGGTTGGTGAAAATATTATGTGAGCTTCCATAAGATGTCAGTTAATCAAGTAACATCAAAGACGTTGATGGCAGCCATACCACTATCGATTTAGTGTTCTCATATCGCATATGTGCTAAAGGTAATTTAGGAAAGATTTCCTCCATTCATGATGATATCATAAAATTGATATGATGATGTTATTTTAATGCATTTGTATGAATGATGCCCCAAGGGGAATGTGGTAAACCAAAAATATTTTTAGACACATAAGGTTGTTGAAGTATTTTAAATGCATTATTATGAGATAAAAATGTATATCTTGTTAAGATAATTATGAGATAATAAGAAAGTCCAATCAAGACTTATGATCTTGTTGAGAGAGTGAATGCCATGTGAGATAGCTATGTATGAGTCCATAATGTTGTTGGATATGGAAAAACTAAAGAGTTGCACAAGTATTCAATGGTATCCCTACTTGTGTTGATGTCATGGATTGTAATATTCTTTCCGACATTAAAGATGTCATCAAAGATGATGGGTTTCATGAGGCATTGTTGAGTAGAGAAAGGAAAATCCTTCTTTTATGCCCAAATTACTATTTGGTAAAATAAAGGCTATATTCTTGGTGTTGTGTTCAGATGAAAAGGAAGGTCACACAACTATTGGGGAGGTGGTTGGATGATGTGTTGAGGTATTGGCTAGATCTCTAATTCATCATGGTGGAATGTGTGACATCATAATATTATAGTCTTGAATTAGTGCAAGGATGCATTGAGTAAATGTGCACAAGTAGATTATGTAAATTGTTTTTATGCACACATATATAATGATACATATTTTTTATTCCATTGTGTGAACAGATGTTGATGTCATATTTCATTGTAGATAACATGTTAACATATGAGGTGATAGAATTATTAGTACCCCATGGTTCTAAGATCATTTCATAGGGTTGTTGTGAATGTAGTGAAAGAATTGAAAGTATCAATAGTCACACTTTAATGACTAAATAAAAGTTATGTTGAGAAAAAAAAAAAGTTATAAAAAAGGGTATCTTGGATTTGGCATTGAAAGTATGCCATAATGAAGATAAAAAAATAATTCAATTCCTACATAATAAAAAAAAATTAAGCATGTGTGGAAGATCTTATATTAATTGGAAACTATTTGTTGTAATAATTATTTCAAAAATTGGTTGATTAATAGAGATATGACTTATAATATTTGTATGTTTATGTTTATGATGAAGATGGATGGTGGATTTACTTAGTAAGGGACATGATGATTGTTTTAAGTTGGCAGGACCAAGAATAAGGCAAATTTGATGACACTAGAACCCAATTATTGTCATAAGTTATTGATTAATTATAAGTTGCCAATGAGATATTTGTCAATAAGGCTATAACTTGGCACTCTCCTTACATGAGAAATATTTATCAAGATGGATCAATAGAAACATTGTTTCATAAATAAGGGGATGAATCGACCTAGAAGGGTAAATGCAACTATGAAGGGGCACTTTAAATGAATTTATTGTGAGATATTCATGTGGCATGTTTGGAGATCAAAATGGGTGAGGATGTATCAAAAAATAAAATTACCCATAGCAACATTGTGAAAGAAATAAATATTCATGTAGATAAGTATTGGGCTAGAATTGCATATGTGTTTGCATTATAAATATACATGGTTACATTGTGAAATGCAAAATTCCTATGGATAAGGAATATTTTTGCGAAAAATGGCTATAACATGCATGTTTCATTTTCATGATTGTTATATTCACATGCTAACCTATCAATGTAGATGCATTATGTCCAAGATATTCAACAACTATACAAAATTTTCAAGGAAGAAATGCCATGTGGGTGGCATGCCCATATCTCTTTCGAAATTTTGATGTAAATTTTTGTTATTGTAGTCAATGTTGGCATGCATAGAGGATCGTGCAAATTGAAGGGGGGAGAGGTTTTGACCCTAGAATGTGAATGTAAACATAATAAATAGATGTTTATAATGTAATACTATATGTAAATTTAAATTATACATTCAAAAAACCTTGATGGATGCAAACAAAAAAGGACTAAAAATAAATGGGGGTTTTTTATTACACACGCAGAGTAAGTGAAAGGTGTGCTTAAAGGAAGGATTTAGGGACTAAAGGAAAAGGGCCTTTGTGTGCAATTTAATCTAAGTTCTTAATCCTTATTATTAGTCTCTTGATTATAAAACCTTGAGCATTAGAATTTTCTTAAATCATATTAAGCTTGGGATTAGAGGTAAAACATGGACTTCTCATGAGGACACGTGTTGGAAGATTGGAAAGCAAATATAATATTGTATATTTGAGAATGAAGGAATTTTTATTAGTTGTTGTGTTGTCTAACCAGCCCTTACACCAAAGAAAAAAGAGCAGCCCAAGTAAAGAAGAAGAGATCCACAAGGATGGCAGGGTAACGAAGTTGAAAGATGTTGTGACAGGAAATTTCCCTAAGGTACGGGTGTGGATGGGAAACTTGAGGTGCAACACAGTCTAATGAGAAAGCTAGTTCCATATGGCGGAGCCACCAAAGAAGGGAGCATGAGCGGGATATTTCGAGGGTACCAAAGAAAGGCGGAAGGATGGGAAGGTTTATCCCTCGGAGGAAGTGACGTCACCCGGTGGCGAACCAATCACAAACATTTCGTGGGGTGGTAGAGTATAACAGGAGGCCCTCATGAAACCCCGTCGGAAACTTAAGTGGGCCCATTAAGAAGAACATCTAGCATCGTGTAAGTAAAGGTAAGGTAATTTCAAGGAAGGCAGTACATGCCTTAACCCGGCGCATGGCCTTCACCTACCCAGCTCCCGGTAGCCAAAAACCTATCGCCACGCGCCCCACCATCGACGTCCTTATGAAGTCAGCCCTACAGTTGTCATCCTCACCTCGTATCCCGCAAATCTCGGTCTTTTTTAGTCTCATTTTACTCCCAAGCTTGGTAAAATATTTTTTTTTTATGAATCTGTCGTGCAGCGAAGGTTGAACTCCAGTACCAAGTCGTTTTCAACCCCCGCATTGTTTTCCCCTCAAGCTTCCTCACTGTTCACAAGTATTTAGTCGTTCCTCCGCCTCACCGTTTTCCTTTTGTTTTTGTTGTTCAAATGGTCATGGGGGAAAAGAAGTCCAGAAATTTCGAACCTGAAACCCCACAAGCCCACAAGGTCAGGGATGTCCCTGGACCTAAACCCCTTATCGACGCCCATGCAAGAATTCATGACCCAATTTACCCTTTCAGCGTATCCCGTGTCAGACCTGAGCTATTCGAAAGTCATTTAAATGGTCAAGACAAGTTTAGAGTTGTTGGGTCAGGACTGTACTACCAAATTGCCCCAACCACTTACCCAATTCCAGAATTCATTAGTTGGCTTGGTGAAGCTTATGACGAGCACAGGGACCTGTTCCTGTCTGCTCAAGGAAATAAGGTTTTCCGCATATCTCCTTAGATCATAAAGAAAGCCCTCTATTTCCCTCACAGTCAAAATTATTTCAAGTTCTCCGAGTTGTCCCTTTATTGTCAATTCTCAAAATTACCTTGGGAGCAACAAAGTGAGTTCCTCAACCGCCACACAAATTCTCGCCTGACAACTCTCCTGCCTTCTGATGTTGTCCCTTTGTCTACTTTCAGAGACAATGTGCAGCTAGTCCTAGCTCTTATTTCAGGGTTGTTAGGTCTTAGAGAAGTTGAGCGGGTGTCAAAAGAATTTATAGCTCTTCTATGGCTCATGATGCAAAATGGTACGCTTCTGAATATCCATGCTTTCCTAGCTTTGGCTATTCAAACCCAGTTTTAGGAATTTCTCTCTACTGGGTCTTTCAGGTTTTGTTCTTTAGTGTTCTACATGTTCTTATTTGAACACGCTGATAAGTTTGAGAGCCTCAGCCTAGAGAAAATCTCGAAGACAAATGCCAAGCCAAGAGCCATTTTTTAATGGAACATTTCAGTTCGTCAACAGCCTAGGGGGAAGGGATACACAAGTTTCTTAAATGAGTTCATGTCCATAGCCTACACTATAATACATGACATTCCTCCTCCTAGAATCTTTCCGAAGCAGAAGGTCTGGCTGCAGTTTGACAAGGAAGATAGCATAGGGGACTGGTACATATATGATGATTACACTGAGATCAGGGTCTATGGTGCAGAAGTACCACCTTACTGTTTGTCGGTGTTTCCAGCCATGCGAATTTTTGCCCTCGAATTTTTTCGACAAACCTTGAAGGCAGACCAAATTCACTTCGTGCCCACTAATAAAGGATATATTCTCAAGCTCCCAGCTTCTGTCGACCCCTTCACCATAAATTCGAGGCATGCCCTCTCCACAGTAGAAATGTTGCTTCAAGGGAAGGACCTGCTACAAGGAAAATTTTGGCCCTATGACTTGAAAGGAGTCCTTTCCAATAGGAAAAGAAAAATAAATTCCATTGCTTATGTACATGATACTAGGCCCTTCATCGAGTGGAGATCTAAACTTGATACATGGCCTTTGGATACACAGATGGAGGCCGAGTCTTCAGCTGCAGAAGGGACGGGCGACAATGTTTCGGCAAAGACATAAAATAAGGGACAAGCAAACTAGTTAGGTGCCTCAGGAAGTCAAGAGGGCATGAACATGGACGAGGGATCTTATCCCTATAAGAAACATAGGACAGAAGGACCAGAGATGGTATGGGAAGATCCACCACAGGAAGAGTTTTTCCGATATTGGTTGCCTGACAGAAACAAAGCAGGTTTCATGGTTACTTTTGATGGTGCCTCTTCATCGGACCCTTCTAGGATATCACAGCCAGTCTCAGTTGACAGAGTAGAGGTAAGGGAGGAAATTCACACCAGAAACAGGACCACCCAAGAGAGGCTAAGGGCTGAATTGGCCGAGTTTATAGATAAATATCATACCCGACTTACTATTGAGCTAGACATGAACAAGGAACAGCTTATATTTTCCATTTCACAGGTTGTGTTGCAACCCTCGGCCGATGGGAGCCATTACCGAGCCCTGTAGATCGCCTTGAACTTGGAAAATATCCCGCTAATGGATAAGCTTGGCCTCCACAAGTGCATCGGGGACATGTTGCGAGATGAGGTGGTGAAACTCGTCCTCGCCTTGAGGAAGCTCGAGGAGAATCATGCCTCGGTATTAGAAAATTAGAAGAGGGAGAGAGCTAGCGCCAGAGCGATAAAAAATAAGCTAGAGACCCTGAGGAAAGTAGTAAAGGATAAAGGGGCTGACAAGGATGCGGTTTGGCAGAAGCTCATCATTGATCTAGAAAAGGAGAACTCTAAGCTGAAGAAGAAATTAAATATACCCAGAGGGGATCATGTGCAAACAGACGAATTGATCCAGGTGGAAAGGGAGAAATCGGCTCTTGACGATTCACTAGCTAAGGAGCAAGAGGAAAACACTCAGAAGACCGCAGAGATCACAAGTCTGAAACAGGGATTGTCTAAAACATGGATCGCAAGTCTGAAACAGGGATCTCTAAAACAGGGATCGCAAGTCTAAAACAGGGATCGCAAGTCTGAAACAGGGATTCTCTGGGATGAGACTAGAACCACCCCAGAACAGCTGACTAAGGCCCTGTCAGACTTAAAGGTTTTGGAAGGTGAAGCACGTATGGCTCGCCAAATATTAAAGGAGATGGAAGTTACGCTGGCTACGAATCAGAAGGTGGTAATGGCCTTGCAGACTGAGATCAAAAAATTGCAAAAAGAAAAACAAGTACATGACAAGACCATCAAAAACTTGACTAGTCGAATGAAGGGCAATGTAACACTCCTGGAAGCCAGACACCTAATTTGGACTGATATAATGGCAGAGATCAGACATCATTGGAACTATCTCACCCTAGTTGATGATAAGAAACTTGCAGTTCGCTTATTTGAAGTACAGTTGCAGGAAGGGCAAGCAGAAGGAGAAGCGAAGGCCACAATGGGTAACAAGTATATTTGGTATCTAAATGAATTGGGTCCAAAAGAATTGAAAGCACAAGGAATCGTTGATCGATTCCGAAGGGTAATGGAGGTCAGAAGAGAAATTGAGAGGGAGGTCGCTCATGCAAATGCGTTGGGTTGTTTGAAATTGTTTTCAATCGGAGTCGATAATTTTGACTGTGGGTGGAGTAAGTCAATGGAGGCAGGCCTCTCATCATGATGGCACCCAGAGACCTCCACATTCTCCAAGCTAACGGATTATGAACAGAAAATTTCAGATCTCAGAACAATGCCAACTTGCCTCTAGAAAAAACTTCCTTCCTGAAGGCAGATACCATCATAGCCACTCTAAGCAAGGAATTCTTCCTCCTTTATGAGGTTAGAAAATTTTTAGTTGTCCGAGTAGACTATACCAAACTCATAGATATGTAGGCATTGGTTGAGACGTTTGTCACTATGCCAGCTCCAGGCGAAATCGGGTGGCAGAAATGCAGTGAATACGCCAGCACTTCGGTATCGTCATCCACTCCTCAGTCTCTACCTCCCTCTGGTCGTAAAGCAGGGTCATCTTCATCATCAGCTCAGCCACATCAACATCCATCAAGCACCCCTTAGCGCCATCACAAATGACACTCATGATTTGGCCCACGCGGCCTCTTTACTTTTATTTTTATGAATTGTAAAACTGGGTGAAATCTTGATTTCACCCTATGCATTCTTTATTTTCATTAGCTGTTATGTTTTAGATAGGGCCTTTTTCCAGGTTGTATATGATGAGAGGTCATTTTTTCTCATCATTAGTTTTGAAAATATCTTCTCTCGAAGCTCACCTATGTAGCTATAAAAGATGAAATGAGAGAAGAGGGAGAGGTTTTGGATTTTCAGAGAAGAAGTTGTTAATGGTGAATTTTCTCTTTTGTAAGGTTTTGAGATCCTCTCATAGTGTATGTCTGAAGACCCCTTTTGGGGAAAATAAATGAAGCTATTATGTTGTTTTTGTGGATTCCAAATGAGATGAGTAAACAGTATGTATTTTCTCAACAGTGTTTAAGTATAAATGTTCATTTTGCTTTCATCATTCTCCAGTTATCGTAGATTTTTGAATGCGAATGTTTGTATTTGTTAGATGTGAATTTATCGTGAATGATACTCATATATTCTTGTATGTAACATTTTAAATATGGCTCGAGGCACGGTTTCTGTTCTAAGTTCTATCACATGCCATTATTCTTCTTGTGTTAGTGGAGGGTGGATTCTTATGTCATATAAGCCTACCCTGCTTTGATATTTTCTTCATGTTCTTTCATTTTTTCTCATATTCATCTATCTTGGTCCCTGTTCGCTGGTCTCATGTTCGGCCCATCTCACAGCAGTTCACTTTCATGATTGTTTCTGGTTTTTACGTATAGACCCTTATGCTGCACAACTAGATGTCATCCTTGTAGGTATTCTATTTCTGATGTCTTGAACCCATACCAAAAGCTTTAATCATCATTTCATAACAAGAGGTTCCTTCCTATCAACTTGCAAAATTACCTTTGAATCCTCTTGTCTTAAGATGTCCTAGGCACTAGTCTTTAACAACTCAAGGATGTCTCTAGGAGTTACAACATGTTGTATGATGGGAGTATGGTCATTGTACAATGGGTAAAAATTTTAGAGAGCTAATTATTCTCTAAAGAATATGATTAATATTTTATAAATAATTAAAGGTGTATTTCCATACAAGGTTTTACTATTGATTTTATGTTATTATGAGAAATTCCATAGTACTAAAAGGAATTTATGAGAAAACTGCAACCATAGAGTTTATGTAAACTTATAGGTGATTGGGGTAATTTTTGAAACAAAGAGAAATCTATCCTACAACTAATAATCCCTAAAGTCCCAGCAGAGAGACTCCATGGGTGACGTGTTGGAGCACCAGAAGGAAATTGAGATAGATTGAGGGATTAAAAAGCAAAATAGGGGATCTCATTCTTGATGTTGTGGAAGCTAATTGAGAAGAGTGATGATATATTGGGATCATTGTAGAGGTATTTATTCCCTGTAATAATTTTAAAGTTTTTGATTTAAGTAAGAGGACTCATAGTCAGAACTTGGAACTTCACCCTTGTAAATTCATAGCTTTGGGTTGGGGGTATCCCATTTAATAGAAAAAATAAGGTTGGCAAAGGACTTGTTATCCTCCATAGTGTCCCAAGGCTGAGAAAGGAGATCGAAGGAGGTAACCTCAAACCAACTTTGGATTTGGTATCTAGCCCTACCAAATCAAAGAGGGATCTCTCTGCAATCTCATAGTTAATGAAGTGACTCTAGAGGAAAATATATCTTAGGCTAGATATGCATCTCACTAGGGTTTGATTTTTAGGGTTTTGTTGGATCAGACTCAAAGGTCTAAGGAACTAGGTCAGGGTTTCAAATGATCAGTTGCAGGGATAAAATGGGGCAAGGTAGGTATGTTAAGTAACAAATTTGGGTTTTAATTGAGGTATAGGGTTTAAATAGAGAAGGTTCAAAAAGAGCATAAGACTATTAATTCATTTATCAGAAGAAATGAGACATAAACATGAAAATCTCATCAAAATAGAGCATATAAACTATGAAGTCTGCTTAAAAACTCATGAGATAATCACATGAAATCATGCTAATGGTAATTAGGAGAAAAAAATATTCAAAATTATGATAAAACAGAGGAGAAACATTGTCACTAAAGCATACCACAAGAATCCCTAGATAATATCTGCAACTGCCTATATTTCCTGCAAAATTGTGATGTACACTAGCTCCAAGCCTTTGTATAACTGATGTCAAACCTTGAATCTGAATTCAAACAAGCTACATATAGATCAAAACTACATTCCCCCCTCTCAGGGGTCGAATCCATCATGATAGGAAGTGATTACACCAATTTATCTAACCAAACCTAAAACTAGGGAGGTTAAGAACTAACTCCTTATTTATCCTTTGACTGATTTTTATAAGCATGACCATGAATTTACATGAAATTAATATTTACAAGAATAATTACATTCAATTACATCATGTAAACTCATAAAAGGAAAAATTACATCATGATAGAATTACTTTGACTGAGAAAACCCGAAATTTGATTTACTAACATAAGCATAGCGAAATTTCTCAGAAGCACAGTGTGATCTTTGAGGGGTTGTCCTTGATATTTATGTTGAACTGAAGGTTGATGAAGATAGATTAGGATTTCTATGAGAACTATGAAGCTTTAAACATGCAAAAATCCTTCTCCAAGGCACCTAAAAATTAATTTTTCCAAGGCTAATCCAGAAGCGCAGCGAGGGGTCCAAAAAGGTGGCAGAAACATGTTTTTTAGGTATTTTTTGAGCTTTTCTTTGCAACCTGTGAAGTGACATGGAAAAATAAGTGCATACCTGAGATGTACTAACCAGAATCTATCCATCCATGTAAAAAAATTATGATTTTGAGGCTTTTATAAGAAGCGCAACGTGAGCTCGTCACGCTTATGTGCATCATGAAATTGTCAAATTGCCAAAAATTCCAAAATTTGACCAAAATTTCTCAAACTTGATTCAAACTTGTTTATTTTGCTTTATGAGTGTGGATTAGAAAATAAATGATGCATAAGCAAGAAAATCAAGGTTTTCTCTCTTTTTTAGCTTGATTATGGTTTTCTTAAGCTTCTTTTTTATATTCCTAACTCTAATTTTGGAAATCCAGTTCTTGGTGTAATAGTGTCTAGCCATGTGTCTCTAAAGGTTGGTAGCTTTGTTTTCCTTCTTCGGGAGCTTTTCCAAGTGCTCATTTATTTCCCCAAGCCAAAAAAATTTGTTTTCTTCAATATTTGTTGCAATAGTGTCATCAATGTATCGTTGGCCTAGGGGATAAGATGGTTCACTTCTGTGTTCTTTCCGTCTTGATATTCCTCGTGTATTTTGCCTCCTTGGATTCATCTGAACATCCTTTTCCTCAAGCTGATCCAAATCTATCACTGCCTTAATCTTATCCTTCTCTGCGACAAAATCTTCCTTAGGTTTTCTTGACAACAGTTTATTTACCTTAAGTTGCTTGTTCTCTTGTTGTAAAAATTATATCATGAAGTTTGATTTTGTCAAGTCATCCTTAAGCTATCTAATTTCTGCCTCTTTCTATTAGATTGTTTTCTCAAATTACTTTTCTTCCTTGTGCTCAAGTAGTTCAGCCATGACAGCATCAAAAGGTACATGTTCTTCCTCATGCAAGGGTGCATCATGTTGGTGTCCTGATGTTCCTTTTCCAACAATACTAGGTTGAACTCTTTCCACATTGTCAAGAGAAAACACTAGTCGTTTACCTCTGCTATAGGTTTTTTTCACCTCTAAACTAGGTTTATTTATCACTGATGCCATAGGTGTCTTTGAAACTGATGTTTTATTTGAATATCCAACCTCTTGTGGCCTTGGTGGTGCCAATGGAATACTTTGGCTGTTAGGTTGACTAGTAACAGGAAAAAGAGAAGTTGATTGCATGAATGCTTCCCAAGGTAGGTTGATCTCTGAAAGCTGATGAAGAACAATGACTTTGAACATGCCATGGTGAAATAGGTTTACTTTTTGATATTTCCCTTTTATTTTTTATACCTTCTCTGTGATCTTGACAAGGCTTCTATATAAGTAGTGAGGTAGGTTTAGAGGTTTGATTGCTATGAAATGCATTAGTAGCCTTATGTAATATTGATATAGTATTGAAAACCTCCCCTCACAAGTAAAGTACTTCATGATCATCTTCATTAAAGGAGCATAAATTTCAAGCAATTTTCTGAAGGGAAATATGTGTGTAGGAGCATCTTTGTAGTATGGCTTTAGGAAAACTTTGTAATTCTCAATGTCCAAATCCATCCCTTTAAACCATATTTCTCCATGGTTAGGGATACATGTGGCTGAGGCTATGGAATCTGCTGAGATGGTGAAGTCAACCCCTGCTATGTTGGCCTTATCCCTCCTTAAATTGGCAGCAAAGAGGCTTGTCAATTTGGCATGGAAACCTCCCTCTTGAATCCTTTCACAAAAACTTAGGCAGCCCACATCTTCAAAGGATTTCTTGATGAAAGATGAGGCCATGATTTCTTGGATATGAGTTGGCTCATATCTATAAACTTTCCCTCCTTTTTTTTACTTTTTATTCTCATTTTCCATGGTTTCATTCTGCATGATAAGATCCTAGCTAGGTAGGAAGGAAGGGTAGGGTATGATTGGGAAAACGGGGGAAAAAGGGAATGTTGTATTGAGGGAAGGGAATGGAGGGTTTAGGGATTAGGTAAATTTGTGTGAAAAATATAGGGGGTATGGATAGATGTTAGGGAGTGTAGGGAGGTGTAATTTCTTGAAAAGAGTGATGGAAAGGTGTGAAACGGTCCAAAACAAAGTCCTAGCCTAGGAATTTTCCAAAAGCCCAGCGTAGGCTAGGGTTTGTAGGGAAAATGAGGGAAATGAAGGGAATGGATATAGGAAATGTTTAGGGTAGGTATGTGAGGTATGGTTGAGGGTGATAGAGAAGAAAATATATGTGTTTTACCACTGTAGTGAAGCAAAAACACATAGAAACCAAAAGCGCAACGAAACCCTAGGAGAGGGATTTTTACTGAGTTTTATTAGAAGAATGATGAATAAGAAAGGTGAAAAATGTATAATTACTTGAAAAGGAGATGCTAGAACCTGTGAAATTTTGAAAGGAACCCCTTTTATGCTTGCATGGCCTCCAAATTCAAAAGTGTTGCATAGGAGCAAGAAGCGCAACGTGGGACGTAAGCAAGAGTTTTGAGGAGGTATTTAGATGCCCTGGTGGCTAGGATGAAACTTGATTGTAGAGAGGTGCTCAATGAAGGTGAAATGAATAATTAGAAAGTTTTTATGGTCTTCTTATATCTCAAAAGTTGAGTTTTTTCTTTGGTCACGGAGTGACATCACATGTCTTTTTTTTAAAAATGAAATGATAGGATAGTGTACTACAGCTTTATCACTTTATTAGGCAAGGTTACATCTTCATGAAGAGTAAAATGTACCTTTCAAATATTATTGAACATGTTTTCCCCAATTACTAGATCCCATGATGATTAATATGGTGATGACATGACTCTTTTATGACTTTTAATGACCTCACCTAATGATAACATCAAATGCATATGTTAAACTTATGTGTTGGACCTTTGAACCTTGTAGTATGCATAATCATGATTTGATGACCAAAAATAATGATCAAAGCACTCTTCTGATGACCTATCACAAGGAGTGAAGACATGACCAAGACGGAATTTTATTTTGACCTTGAATATGGAGGGAACAGTAATATACCTAGATACTAACAAATGATCAAATTTTATTTGAAAACTCATTTGAAACTATCACAATTTGACCTAGGACCCTATCAACTAACATTGAAAGAGTACATTTGATCATTGGTGACTCATAGACACTAACATTGGCTCCAGACGGGGAAGGCAGCTCCTTTAGGAGGTGTCAAGAACACCATAGACCAGGTAGCCTCATCCATTGGGAAATGGAGTCAAAAATAAAAACAAAACTCAACACTGAAATGACTGACTGACAAACCGAAACTGGCCATGACTAAAAAAAAATGACTTACTTTTCAAAAAAATTGTTGATTAAAGAAACCTTATGGCCTTATCCTTGGGCTTTAAGCTTCCATGAAAGCTCCTTCATGCCTTTGGTAGCAAAATAAATTAATATGTATAATGAAAATGAGAAATTTTTGGAAAAATCAAGTGAGGTAATGCTTGAGGAGTCTACCATTGATTGGTCCTCTTGGAAAAGCTTGTCCATCAAGTTCTTTGAACAAAAAGGAATCCTTCCCTCTGGAAGCCAAAATTATGTATGGTCATTTCCACAAGTTTTCAAACTTGCCATGCCTTCATTTTTCCTCGTTCCGGGCATCCCATCGAAGAAGAACATCTCCCACACTGAAATCATCTTCTTTGGTCTTTTTGTCATAGATCTTCTTGATATTTTCCTGAAGCTTTGAAGTATTCTGAAATACTTCCTCTCGAGATTTCTACAAATGAATCATCTGAATTATTCTTCATTGAATATCATTGGGCTCACTGTCAACTTCCTGCAAAATTTTCATGACCGGGATAGAAAGAGAAGTCGAAGAAATGGTGTCCACTCCATATACCAATTGAAAAGGTGACATACCTATGGATTTCTTAATGCTCACTCTATCCACCCATAGAGAATTTATCAACTTCTTGTGCCAATTATTTTTATTTTCTTCAAGCAACTTCTTGATGATGTTTACCAATGATTTATTGGATCATTCATCCATCCCATTACCTTGCGGGTAATATGTTGTTGAATGCTCGAGCCTTATGTGGTATTTTTCATGGAAATAAACCATCTTCTTGTATTTAAAGGAAACTGCATTATTAGTGATTATTTTTTGTGGACAACCAAATTGGGACAGAATATTTGACTCAATAAACTAAATTATTACCGCATTTTTTATGAAACCAGCTCAAAAAATAGAAGAAAGGAGAGATCGACGCCTTAGAAATCAACTACTTCGAGGGGGAAACCTCTAATACATTACATAAATGAAAAATTCTTGGATTATACAAATGAAAAAACCTCATTCTATATATAGGAGTCCATAGGATCACAATATAATCTTAGCTGGCCTAACAATAATAATGTATGGGCACAATAATAACAATATTGGGGTTGCAGGGGTACAACAATGACAATAAGGGTGTTACAGTAACAACAATAAGGGACTATACTAGTAATATAGGGACCTAACATGCCCCTCTCCTTCAAAAAATTGTTGTCCTCAACGCTTGAGTAGCTCCAGATGCTTCTGTATAAAATTCTCATCCTCCCATGTAGAATCTTCAGTGGGTAAGTTCTTCCACTTGATGAGATACTCTGAAATTGATCGATTCCGTAGCTGTCGAGTTCTTGTTTCCATGACCGCTTCAGGTTCCAATATGATTTTTCCTTCTTCATCAAGTTCTGGCAATATTGTTTGAACTGGAAGATTTTCACCTATAACCTTCTTTAAGCATGAAACATGGAAAATTGGATGCACTCGTGAAGAAGCAGGAAGCTCCAATTTGTATGCCATAGTACCAATCTTTAGCAACACCTTGTAAGGACCATAGTACTTTGGCGATAATTTATTATCCTTCTTAGCTTGCTTGAGGGACATTTTCTTGTATGGTTGTAGTCGTAAAAATACCCAGTCTCCTACATCAAAAATTCTCTCGCTGCAATGTTGATTTGCTTGTTGTTTCATTCGATTTTGTCCCAAATTTAGGTTATCCTTTAAGAGTTGGAGAACTTCTTATTGATGCTCGATGTTATCTTCCACTACTTGAACCTTAGAATTTTCTCTTAAAGATGATGTGATGGACGGTGGATGATATCCATAAAGTGCCATAAATGGGATCATTTTTGCTACAGTATGGAAGGAAGTGTTATACCACCATTCAGTGAGAGGTAACCACTTGACCCATTGTATTTGCTTATCAGATACAAAACAACGAAGGTATCCTTCCAAACATTTATTCACTATCTCAGTTTGACCATCGGATTGAGGATGATAAGATGAGCTATGAGCTAGTTGAGTACCCAAACAAGAAAATAATTCCGTCCAAAAATTTCCAGTAAAAATGGGATCTCTCTCACTTACAATAATCTTTGGGTTTCCATGTAGCTTTTGAATTGTTTATATAAATGCAGTAGCAATTGTACTTGCTTTAAATGGATGAGATAATGCACAAAAATGTGCATACTTGGTAAGTCTATCAACTACCACCATGATGACACTCTTTCCTTCAAACATAGGCAAACCTGTGATAAAATCCATTAAAATTTCCTCCCAACGTTGACTTGGAATGGATAAAGGTTGTAGAAGACCCGAGGTCTTAATTGTCTCAACTTTATTTTCCTGGCAAACCAAATATTCTGCCAAAAAACTTTTGAATATCAAATTTAAGGCCATCCCAAAAAAAAAAATTCTTCACCCTATGGTAAGTTTTTAAGAATCCTGAGTGTCCTCCTAAAGGATAAGTGTGCAATTCCAAAATAATATTTTGTTTTAGTTGGGAATTCTTACAAATATATAATTGATCTTTGTACCATAAGGAATCATTTTTCCAACTAAATGTATCAGATGTACTAGGATCTTGCTGCAACTTTTGAATGAGTGTCCACACTTCTTCGTCCTTCTTCCATTCATCCCTTGCTTCGGTTATACAATCTGGTTGGATAATAGAAATGGCACAAAGCATTGCTTCCATCTCTTCATCCTTTCTTGAGAGTGCATCTGCGACAACATTTAACTTCCCTTTTTTGTAGATGATTTCAAATTCATAACCCAACATCTTTGTGACCCATTTTTGCTGCTCTTCTGAAGATAGTCTTTGTTCCAAAAAGTGTTTAAGACTCTCATGATCAGTTATTACCTTGAAGTATATTCCCATTAGGTATGGTTTCCATTTCTTTAGTGCATGTAGTATTTCCAACATTTCCTTCTCATAAATAGCTTTTTGAAAATACTTTCCTTTGATTGGACGAATTTCAAAAGAAATGGGTCTTCCTTCTTGCATTAAAACAGCACCAATTCCATTTCTTGAGGCATCACATTCCACAATAAAGTTTTTTGTGAATTCTGGCGTAGCTAAGACCGGTGCTAGGCACATTGCCTCTTTAAGATGTTCAAAGACCTTAGCTTCTTCAGGAGTCCATGAAAATGCATCTTTCTTCAATAATGTTGTTAGAGGTGCTGCTATTCTCCCATAATTCTTAAAAAACTTGCGATAATACCCTATTCACCCCAGAAATCCTCGCAACTACTTTATGGTTGTAGGGACTTTCCATTCCTTAATGGATTTAATTTTGTTAGGGTCTACCTTAACACCCTCATGAGATACAATATGACCCATATATTCCACCTCTTGTACTCCAAAGAAACATTTGGATTTTTTTGCATATAATTGTTTCTCCTCCAATAGTTTGAGCACCCTCTTAACATGTCGAACATGATCCTTCCAAGACTTGCTGTAGATTAGTATATCATCAAAAAATACTAGCAAAAATTTTCTAAGGAAGGGTTTGAAAATGGAATTCATCAACCCTTAAAATGTAGAAGGTGCATTGGTAAGGCCAAAAGGAATGACCAAAAATTCATAATGACCCTCATGATTTCGAAATGTTGTTTTCGAAATATCTTTTGTCTTCATTCTAATTTGATGATATCTTGAACAAAGATCCAACTTGGCAAGATAAATTTCTCCATGTAATTCATCAATCACAGGAATGGGAAATTTATCTTTAATAATGAGCTTATTTAGCTCGCTATAATCCGGAAAAATGTGCCATGATCCATCCTTCTTATGCACCAATACTACTGGAGCAAAGAAATAACTTTGACTAGGTTGAATTATACCACCCTCTAACATTTCTGCAATCATACGTTCAATTTCACTCTTTTGGACATAAGGATATATGTATGGCCTGATGTTTAGAGGAACACTTCCTGGAATCAAATGAATAGCATGATCATGATCAAAAATAGGTAGGAGTCCTTTGGGAGTTTCAAACACCTTGGAATGATTGTCCAAGACTTTTTGGCGATCTGGAGAAATTGATGATTTTGACGTTGGAAATTCTAGTGAGCATAATTGTGAAATTACGCCTCATTGTTCTCTCTTTAGAAGCTTTGTCATGACATTAGAGCTTACTATATTTCCTGGCTTCCCTGTGATACCCTGTAATTCGACTTCCTTTCCTTTCGAAAAAAAATTCAAGAAAATTTCTTGAAAATTAAAAGATGTTGTCCCCAAATATTGTAACCATTGTACTCCTAATACAACATCAGCACCTCCCATTGGAATGGACTATTCAATACATATTCCCCCATGGTTAGCTTGATATTATGAAATTTTCCAGAGCAATTTATAGTTCCTCCATTTTCAACCATCACTTGACATTTTGGTGTTGGGTATAGGAAACAATTCAATTCCTTGGCTACCTTACAATGAATAAAAGTATGGTTACTACCCGAATAAATCAAACTATTACCTTTTTCTTCTTGATATGTCCTTCTATCTTTAGAGTTTAAGGAGTGATAATACCTGCCAATGCATTACATGATATTTTCGTACTCATTTCTTCTTCTTCTAGGGTTGGTTCCCGGTGTATATCCTCTTCTTTTGAAGTTTCTTGTTCATTTTATTCCTCCTCTTCACAATCTATGTAAAATAATTTCTTCTCAGCACACTTATGACATTTAGTGTATATGATATCACAATTGTAGCAAATCCCTTTTTCTCTTTTTTCTTCCAATTTTTGTGGTGTCAATCTTGTAGGTTGTGGAAGTCTAGGAGTAGCAATACTTCCATCTTTATAGATGTGAGTGGTAGGCTTCCTTGTCGCCATAATTTTACACTCAATTTTTCTTGCCAATCTGAATGCCTTCTCCAATGAATCAGGTTCCCAAATGCGAACTTCATGCTGGATGTTATCCTTTAAAGTCCCTATGAAGAAATCAATCTTGTGTTCCTCTGGAATATTAGTTACCCTTATATTCAATTTTTGGAAGACCTCAATGTGCTCCACCACTGAACCCTTTTTGTTTGATATTTATCAATTGGGTAAAGAAGGTGTTGCTCTTTGTATCCTCATAACGTGCTATCATTTCCTCTGTAAAAATTGACCAAGTGACAGTTTTTTTATAGGATAAAATCCATCGATACCATACAAACATTTTTTGTTCTAAATGTAAAGTTGCAATGCATACATTTTGTGTGTTTTGCACATTATTGAGATCAAAATATTGTTCCATCTGTAGTATCCATGTTACCAGATCCTTGCCATCAAACTTCCCCATATCCATATTTGGAATATGGTAGGTCTTTCATCCAACATTAGAGTTCATGAAATCACGGTTAACATTTCTTTTGTTCTCATCATGAGTTTCCTCTACTATGTTTTCGCCATTAGGAAACATTTCTTGTATCAACTTTGTCAAACCTTCAATGTCTGATTTTAGATCATTCTTCATGTTTTCCATTGTTTCTTCCATGTTATCCATCTTAGATTCCATGCCATATTCCATGTCATCCATCTTAGATTCCATGACATTCTTCAAACCATCCATGCCTTTCTTCAAACCATCCATCTTAGCTTCCACGCCTTCTTCAAAACTTCCATTTCATTTTTTGTTTCTCTTTGCGAGAGCAAAATTTGGTGCACTTGCTCTTGTAATTTTGATATGTCATGTTGCGCTTCTTCATCCTCATGAGTCATAGTAGAGCCTTCTCAAGGCTTAATGGGTGTTGAATTATTTTTACGAGGCATTTTAGAGCCCATTACTGATATATATTCTACAATATGCCCTTGGAATCAATTCAAACTGATTCTTCAAACAAGACTTATGCAATTCGTAAAAGAAAAATACACACATTTTTCTTGCTTTTGAGGAGCTCGATATTAAAATTGAATTATATCTGTGATTTCGGATCTTCATGTAGTAGCCCTTTGGATGTAGTAGCCCTTGGCAAGTTTGTATGAACATTACCTGACATTAGTAGGAATATTGTATGTCTGATTCATAGGACCATGAATCCAAATTCCAATTCCAGCTCCATCCTTTCCTAAGGCACCATCAAAATCTATGGTCCATAGACCATTTTTCTTCATCTGAAAGCTCAAATTTGGATGACTGGTCTTTATTATCTATTTTGAGATGATCCTTTATCTCAACATGCTCTGTTTCTTTCACCGATTCTACTATCCTTTCAGCTGATGTACTTGGATGCAACCCATTCAATTTTTGTTCCCTTTTTTATGCATTGAAAACTTCTCGAACACTACCTGAAACTTCTACATTTTCTTCTATCTAAATTTCTAATTCAACTAGACTATCATCATTAAACAAAATGAAAGATTATATTTCTATATGTACATCACGTATTGGGTGATTATTTGGCTTCTCCTTGTTGCTAATCATATATTTCATCTTGGTTTCCTGGTACAATTTTCTAAGTTGGCCGAACACCGGTATAGTAGCATAGAAGAAATCAAGCTACAAAGTTCCTTTTATTTTTTCTCCCCATGATCACGAAAACAATATCCCATACCTTGGAGGAATATCAGCTACGACCACATTCATTCGAACACTCTTTGCTAGAATTTTATCTAGAGATACTACCAAATCTTTGATGAGACTGAGACACCTAACCCTTCTCGAGTCATAGGAGTAAAGGTCATGATATGGGCGGGTAATATCCAATCCTAATTTGTCCATTATGGATTTGGTCATGAGATTTTGGGAGGCCCCGGAGTCTAGCATAGCATATTGAAGGATGAAGTTATGGATTATAAGACTAAGGTATAAAGGTGGGACTTCGTTGTCTAGTAAGTTTCCATCTATAGTTGGGCCAAACAAAATCTCAGGGTGGTCATCGCTAACATCCACCATATCAGATGTTTGGTCGAATTTGAGCATTTTAGCTACATGAAACTTATAATGATCATTCTTAATCAATTCAGTCAAAGGAATGGAAAATTTCAATTTGGAAATCTCGTTCTCTAGAATAAACAAATTAGGAAGTTTTTCTACCTCTTTGGATGTGATATCCTTCCTTTCGGGTTGTTCTTTGGCGAGAATCTTATTTATATGTCCTATCGTTTGTGTTTCCTTATCTTTATTTGAATTTTTGGTGGATGCCTCATTGTTCTTTCTTTGATTAGTAGCAGTATGTTCCTTTTCTTTGTGTTGATTTGTAGAGATCAGTTCTTGGGGCTGAGTATCCTTTTGAGAGGTTGGCCTCTTCTGATTTGAAGTGATAGGAATGTTTCTATTCCTCAAACTATATTTCCTTTGCACTCAGCTAAGGGAATTTTGGTAACCTCTTTGATAATCTTCTGTCTCTACTGCTAACATGTCATCATTTGAAAGAAAAAATTGTTGATCATCAGCTTGATCATTATAAGGTTCTTGAGAATATTCATCATCTTCAGTTAATAAAATAGGTTGATGGTCTTTGTCAAAAAGATGATTTTATTCTAAAATATCCTCTTCTTCAAGTCCCTGAGCATAATTATGCTAGAGTGGAGTATGAATTTGATGTTGTGCCTATTGGTCCTGACCTCTTTTATCTCTTTGTTTGATTATGAATTGAGGTTGTTGTTGTTGCCCTCTGAAATTAGGATTCCTAATTTGATTTTCTGATTGTCTATCTGATATTATCATCCTATCCATCATCTTCTCGATGGTTCTGATTAAAGTTTCCAACTTACCATTTGATAAAGTAGATGGATCTTCTTTGATTGTGACACTTTTTATGTTTTCGTATTTGATTTCTTAAACAACAATTTTGCTTCTACACTTACGACATTACTTTGCATTTATTCAAGAGTTGCAGGACTCCTCTCCCTTAACTAATAGTCCATGTCGGGATCAAAGGCATCAGGATAATGAAGCAATTCCAAGCCAGGAGGAGGCTTGATTTCATTTGGAATAGAGTTGTATACCTTGTTGAATCTGGCAGTGAAGTCTTGCATAGTTTCATTTGGATTTATTTTCATAGAATTATATTCCGCCGGAATTTGAAGAGGATTCTTCTTCTCTTCCCACTTGGCTAAGAATAAGTCGATAAATTGTTTTGGGTTAGCTATTGAATGTGATTTTAGAGTACGAAACCACTTTTTAACATCTTGTGAAAAAATTTGGGCTATCACATGCATCTTGGCATCATCATTATCGATCTCTTCGAGATCAATAAAATTTGTTACTTTAACTACATGCTATTGAGATATGACCTATTTTTTCCCATGCTATTGAGATATGAACTATTTTTTCCCATCAAACAGAGGGAGTCTCTGACCATAACCTTGAGACAAATCAGTAAGTGCAAGAGGAAAAACTAAAGGAGAAAATCTTGCCATGACTGCTGCAGAAGGTCAATGTGTGGGGATAAAAATACGGGGTGTTGATGAAGGAGATGATTTTGGAGGAAGTAGTGAATGATGATGGAGAAAATGAATGAGGAGGTGTAGGTGTAGATATAGACAAAATTTCTTGTTGATATTGAATATAAGCTTTTTCAGAGGTAAATTGTAGGTGATTGACCAATTTCTGAAGGTTATGAAACTGAGACCAAACTTTCCTATCAAATTCAGCAGATGAAGACTCTAATGATGGAAAGCTTCATTCAAATTTAACAGGATCAAAGACTATTTCATAAATGAAATATTCTGATTTAGACTTAAACAAAGAAATCTCAAATTTGATATCAAATGGTAAGTCTTCAAGTGCAGTCAAATCTACAAGCAGGGATATAGATCTTTCCCATGAAGATGTGATTGTTTCGACTTTCTCAGGCTGATATATTTGCTTACTCAATATCCTTTCAGGGTATTCAACTGGTGATGGAGGACTCGGATCAGGATTGGACCTCTTGAACTTTTTAGGAGCCAGTGTTCTTTTGAATCTGCACTTTGGCTCTGAAAAATTGAATCACCCTTGCTTGAAAGACAAGACATGCCACCCATAGGCCTATACATCAACGAACTTGTAAGAAAAATCCCAGGGAATATTTGAAACTCGTTTCCCCATAAACGACGCCAAAACGTTATCCTCCACAATGTCCCAAGGATGAGAAAGGAGACCGAAGGGGGTAACCTCAACCAACTTTGGATTTCATATCTAGCCCTACCAAATCAGAGAGGGCTCTCTCTTAAATCTCATAGCCAATGAAGTGATTGGAGACAAAAATAGATCTTAGGCTAGATATTTAGCTCACTAGGGTTTGATTTTTAGGGTTTTATCTAATGAGGCTCAAAGGTCTAGGGAACTAGGTAAGGGTTTCAAATGATCAGTTGCATGGATACAATGGGGCAAGGTAGGTATTTTCAATAACACATTTGAGTTGTCATTTTTGGTATAGGGTTGAAATAGAGAAGGTTCAAAATTAGCATAAGACTATGAATTCATTTATCAAAAGAAATGAGACATAAACATGAAAATATCATCAAAACAGAGCATATAAACAATCAATTCTGCTCAAAAACTCATGAGATAATCACATGAAAGTGTGCTAATGTTAATGAGGAGAAACGAATATTCAATATGATGATAAATCAAAGGAGAAAATTTGTCATTAAATCATACCACAAGAATCCTAAGATAATAGTTGCAACTGCCTCTATATTTCTTGCAAAAATGTGATGTACACTAGCTCCAAGTCTTTGTCTAACTGATGTCCAACCTTGAATCTAACTCCAAACAAGCTACATATAGATCAAAAACTACATTACCCCCTCTCAGGGGTCGAATCCATCACAATAGGAACTGGTTACACCAATTTCTCTAACCAGACCTAAAACTAGGGAGGTTAAGAACTAACTCCCCATTTAGCCTTTGATTGACTTTTACAAGCATTAATGACCATGAATTTACGTGAACATAACCTTTACAAGAATAATTACATTCAATTACATCATGTAAACTCATAAAAGGACAAATTACATCATCATAGAATGACTTTGACTGAGAAAACTCAAAATTTGACTAGCTGACAAAAGCGCAACGAAATTTCTCAGAAGCGTAGCATGAGAGACAGAAGCATAGTGTGATCTTTGAGGGCATTTTTGAGGGGTTTTCCTTGATATTTTTTTTGAACTGAAGGTTGATGAAGATAGCTTAGCATGTATACTATAACTCTGAATCTTTAAACCTGAAAAACTCTTTCTCCAAGGCACCTAAAATTTAATTTTCCCAAGGCTACTCGAGAAATATAGCGAGGGGTCCAAAAAGGTGGCAGAAACATGTTTTTTAGGTAGTTTTTGAACTTTTCTTTGCAACCTGTGAAGTGAAATGGAAAAATAAGAGTATACCTGAGATGTAGTAACCCATATCTATCCATCCATGCAAAAAAAATCTTGTTTGGAGGCTCTAAGAAGAATTGCATCATGAGCTCGTTGCACTTATGTGCAGCATGAAACTGTTAAATTCCCAAAAATTCCAAATTTTGACCAAAATTTCTCAAACTTGATTCAAACTTGTTTCTTTTGATTCCTAAGTGATGGATTAGAAAATAAATGATGCATCAGTAATAAAATTAAGGTTTTCTCTCTTTTTTAGCTTGATTAGGGTTTTCTTAAGATTCTTTTTAATATTCCTAACCCTAATTTGGGAAATCCAGTTCCTGGCGTAATAGTGTCTAGCCATGTGTCTCCGAAGGTTGGTAGCTTTTTTTTCCTTCTTCAAGAGCTTCTCCAAGTGATCATTGATTACCCAAAGCCAAAAAAATTTGTCTTCTTCAATTTCTATTGCAATAGTGTCATCAATGTCTTGTTGACCTAAGGGAGAGGATGCCTCACTTCCCTATTATTTTTGCCTTGCTAGTCCTCATGTATTTGGCCTCCTTGGATTCATATGAAAATCCTTGTCCTCAATTTTATACACATCTATCACTGCATTACCCTTATCCTTCTTTGCCACCAAATATTCTTTAGGTTTTCTTGATAGTAGTTGATTTACCTTTAGCTACTTGTTCTCTTGATGTAAAAATTATATCATGAATTTTGCTTTTTCCAAGTCATCCTTAAGCTCTCTGATTTGTGCCTCTTTCTCTTGGATTATTTGCTCAGATGAATTTTCTTCCTTATGATCAGGTAGGTCAGCCATGACAGCATAAAAAGCTACTTGTTCTTTCTCATGCAAGGGTGCATCATGTTGGTGTCCTGATGTTCCTTTTCTAACAATACTAGGCTGAACTCTTTCCACACTGTCAGGAGAAAACACTAGTATTTTACCTTTGCTATAGGTTTTTGTCACCTCAGCCCTAGGTATCTTTTTCACTGATTCCCTAGGTGTATGTGCAACGGATGTTTTATTTTTAAGAGCCAACCTCTTGTGGCCTTCGTGGTGCCAACGGAATACTTTGACTGTTGAGATGACTAGTAGCAGGCAAAAGAGAAGTTGATTGCATGAATGCCTCACAAGGTAGGTTGATCTGTGTAAGATGATGAAGAAAAATGACTTTGACGATGCCATGGTGAAATAGGTTTTCTCGATGATATTTCCCTTTGATTTGTACCTTCTCTGTCATCTTGACAAGGCTTTTGTATAAGTAGTGAGGTAGGTTTAGAGGTTTGATTGTTGGGAAATGCATCAGTAGCCTTATGTAATACTGATATAATCTTGAAAACCTCCCTTCACAAGTAAAGTAATTCATGATCATCTTCATTAAAGGAGAATACATGTCAAGCAATTTTCTGAAGGGAAAGATGTGTGTAGGAGAATCTTTGTAGTGTGGCTTTAGGAAAACTTTGTAATTATCAATGTCCAAATCCATCCCTTTAAACCAGATTTCTCCATGGTTACGGATACCTGTGGCTGAGGCTATGGTATCTGATAATATGTTCAATTAAACCCCTGCTATTTTGGCCTTATCTTTCCTAAAATTTGTGGCAAAGAGGCTTGTCAATTTGGCATGGAAACCTGCCTCTTGAATCCTTTCACAAAAACTTATGCAGCCCACATGTTCAAAGGATTTCTTGATGAAAGATGAGGCCATGATTTCTTGGCTATGAGTTGGGTAATATCTGGAAACTTGCCCTCCTTTTTTGTACTTTTTCTTCTCAATGTCCATGGTTTCAGTCTGCATCATAAAACCCTAGCTAGGTAGGAAGGAAGGGTTGAGTAAGATTCGGAAAATAGGGGAAAAAGGGACAGTTGTATTGAGGGAAGGAAATGGAGGGGTAAGGGATTAGGTAAATTTGTGGGAAAATTATAGGGGGTAGGGATAGATGTTAGGGAGTGTAGGGAGGTGTAATTTCTTGAAAAGAGTGAGGGAAAGGTGTGAAAAGGTCCAAAACACATTCCTAGCCTAGGAATTTTCCAAAAGCGCAGCATAGGCTAGGTTTTGTAGGGAAAATGAGGGACATGAAGGGAATGGGTATAGGAAATGTTTAGGGGAGGTATTTTAGGTGTGGGTGAGGGTGATAGAGCAGAAAATATAGGTATTTTACCACTATAATGAAGCAAAAACACATAGAAACCAAAAGCGCAGTGAAACCCTAGGAGAGGGATTTCCACTGAGTTTTCTAAGAAGAATGATGCATAAGAAAGGTGAAAAATGTATACTTACTTTCCAAGCAGATGCTAGAACCTATGAAATGTTGAAAGGAACCCCTTTGATGCTTGCTTTGCCTCCAAATTCAAAAGTGTTGCATAGGAGCCAGAAGCGCAATGTAGGAGGAAAAAGCACAGCGTGGGAGGTAAGCTAGTATTTTGAGGAGGAATTTCGATGCCACTGGTGGCTGGGATGAAACTAGATGGTAGATAGGTGCTCAATGAAGGTTAAATGAAGAATTAGAATGCTTGGATGGTCTTCTTATATCTCAAAAGTCGATTTTTTCTTTGGTCATGGAGTGACATCACATGTATTTTTTTTTTAAATGAAATGATAGGATAGTGTAATGTAGATTTATCACTTTATTAGGCAATGTTACATATTCATGAAGAGTAAAATGTACCTTTGAAATATTATTGAACACGTTTTCCCTAATTGATAGCTCCCAGGATGATGACTATGGTGATGACATGACTCTTTTATGACTTTTAATGACCTGACCTAATGATGACATCAAATTCATATATGAAACTTATGATTTGGAACTTTGAACATTGTAGTATGAATAATCATGATTTGATGACGAAAAAAAGACCAAGACACTCTTCTGATCACCTATCACAAGGAGTGATGACATGACCATGATGCCATTTTTTTTACCTTGAATATGGAGGGAGCAGTAATATACCTAGATACTAACCGATGATCAAATTTTATTTGAAAACTCATTTGAAACTATAATCATTTGACCTGTGACCCTATCAACTGACATTGAAAGAGTACATTTGATCATTGGTGACTCATAGACACTAACAGAACCTAAGGCTAGGAGGAACATTTTTCATTTGCAACCAATTGGATTATTATTTTCCTAGAAAGATAAGTACTCTTCTATTGTGTTAATACATAAAAGTTGTTGTTTTTCATGTTATGGGTTTATTATTTTATAGTTTTTCAATTCTACATTTATAAATTTAATTTTCATAATCATGGATTGAAAATTTTTGGGACCGCATTCATGTGTTATCGCGGCGTTACAATTATAAGCAACGCACTACTAACTCAAGCAACAAAGGTGTTTCCAATTGGCATAGCACAAGAGATGAAGGAATCCTTGCAACAAAGTATCACGGTGAAAATGATTGGGGGGTCTATATAAAAATTTCATTGTGGGAAGTGCATTCAACTTGCGTTAATTATGTTCACACATCGCAAAGAGACATGTCATGAAACTTAGTGTCGCAGATCGTGATTGTGATGTGATGAAAGGTAAATTAAAGTTCAAGCTTGCTATAATTTTTATTATGTTGTTGAATGTTACATCCAATAAATTTTCAATTCAATTTGGTATTAGAGAAAGGTTTTGTGGTTTCTAGAGTAAGTTTGTATCCTCAACAATGCATAAGGATTGTTAAGTACACGAAAAAATTCTAACACACCAAGCTTAGACTCTACCTATATCTTCTAGATATGAAAATGAACAAACAGATAGGAATCAACCAATACTAGAACAAAGTTATATTAAACCATATCAATAGATGTCATTATAGAAAACAAATCCAAGTTTTATCCAAGATAAATGCCTTGGAATTTGAAATAATGCCTAGGCTTAAATAACCCACTTCCAAAAGTCTCCTTCATGGTACTCACAAAACCCATCTTGATCTTTAGCTACCTATATGAAAGATGAAGCACTCCATCAGTATCTCCATATCCCAACCCATATCAAACATTATGGCACCAATTAATGATCCTACTTTAAAGGGATGAACAACTTTAAAACTACAATATGGAGGTCCAACCATAATGGATCAAGGCCCTTCCCCTTCTCACAAATCATTGTCATATGCATTCCTAGAGTGATTAAGCTACCACCTATTTAATTATCATTCCAACATTACAATGCATTGACTCCTTAACACCTCTTTCAAAGACATTGTTTATTATGTTTAGTTGAGATTTTCTTTGTGTTACAAAAATTTGTAGTTCATTCCACCCTAGTCTAGCTACCCCACCTTTTGTGAATATTTTGGCTCTTAAATTGTCATCATTTACATACATTAGTAGTTCCTTGTGAGATTTTCAAACCCTTTAAAACTCCTCCATCTCTTTCTTTTTCAAAATTGTGATCCATGATGAAATTTACATAATCCAAACAATTGAATTTCCATGTGGTTTCAAGCTTTTATTTCTTCACTGCCAAATTAATTCAACTTTATATATAGAAAAAATGAAAAAACCAAAACTTCATCCACACACACACACAGAGATATATATATATAATTTCTAGCATTCTTGTTTTTTTTGTATGCAAAGCATTGAAATTGAAAATACACTCTTATTTGTTACATGCTTTGTGTTTAATCAAATATTAAATATTTTGACTTTGTCTTCATCTTAACATAAGAAAATATTTAAAACCTCACTACATTGATTCATCATTTTGTGCATGTCCAAACAAAACTTTGCAACACTCTAGGATATTCACCACAAACGTTGGACAGAGATTTAACGCTCTGTTAGTGCTTACCAAGAGTGTTAATTGGGGTATTAGTTTAGATCCTCGAATTTCATGAAAAAATTCTTAGATTTATTCCCACCATTATTGCTAAAGACTACTCGAAAAAAAAAATGAAAAGCATACAAACAGGCATTGAAAGAGCTAAAGAAAAAAAATTAGACTTGGAAACTATACTAGCGAAACAACCTAGTGTGTTTTTCCTTTAGCTCTATGACTAGTAGTTTGCTTTATTTTCTTGCTTTTACTTATTTTTAGGTAGTGTTGATGGTACTGTAAATCCATCAACCAAGGGGGTATCCCTTATGTGAAGCCTCAATTAGACCTCACACTGTTTGGAGTAGGAGCCCCATCCGAAGTATTGGCCCGAATGCTATGTATCCTTGTAGATTTTCCTTGGCTACAAAGTTCAACACAAGAGAGTAATACATAGGTATTTTCAAATAAGAAAGTGAAGATGCCTTGTGAAATTTTCAGTTGTGGAAAGTATCAACGTCCTTCTACTGAAAGGGAAGATAAAAGTGGGCCCTTTAAAGACAATTAATAGTACTAATCTAGAAAAGTGATCTAAAATGTGTGAACAAAATATTTCTTATACAGAGATAGACAGTAGGGGATTTTACTGGTTATTTCACCTTTCAAAGAAAAGATGAAACCAGAAGCTTCTGGCCCTCTTATTGGCTCTGCCAAAAGAAATATGAAGTAAACACTAAAGCGATCTGGCAATGAAAGTATTTTTTTTCTGATTGCAAAGTATTCATTAACCAATTTTATGAGTGAACAAGCAAGTTAAGGTGTTCTTCAATGGAAGTAATGTGTTTTGGAATGAAACAAATATGTTTTGATCACTGTATAAGTCTTTAAGTGTTAAGAGGAATTATTTAAAATTATTGTTTAAAGTGTTAAACTCTGGAAATAAGCAGTAAGAATTCACAGCATAATAACAAGCATCTGATAAAGCAGTTCACCCCTCTCTTGGGCTACATATGCTAGGTCCAAAAGCCTCCCAATGGGATTTTCCCTTCTCTATTAATGCTCAAAATAAGTTTTACACCATGAATAAAGCCTCAAAAGGCTGAAATAGCTGCATAATCAGAATTAGAGTGCTGGAAACAATAAAAATTGACTATTCATTCACCTCAAACAAATGGACATAGCCCAATACAACTGATCATTCACAAGGCCCTGGTGGCTCCACAAGCAATTCCGCTGATAAAACCTCTGACAGAGTGCCCTGATGGATTTGCAACCTGTTCCAACATCTTCAAAATGTTCCAATACCCCCAAAACAAAAACAAAAAAAATTGTTCCAATTGGACTTCCCTAGCCCAAGTTATGAGCAAAACAATATTTTGCCTAATTGACCTTGAAAAGCTACACTAAATGTGGAGAAATGCCAGATAACCCCGACAAATATGGAGCCAGCGCTAAAATTGGACACTCCGCCATAACTCCGCCAACCTCTGGGGCTAAAGAATAGGGCCACGGGTCATATGACCGCGCCCGTCGGAGGAGTTGTTGTAAACATAGAGTTTAATGCAGAAGGATAAGGTTCAACCATATAATAAAATCGTATATTAGAATGGTTCTGCACCTCCCACCGGTCCTTGTGACAAAGACACAAATGTTATGCGCATCGATGGAATTAGTTCACGGTTCTAAGCCATAGGGTTATATGATGAGGGGGCTGGCCCCTTTTCGGGCCCCACCCAAACGAAATTTGAACTTCAGATGAAACTTTGTGCCAATGGTTTAATAAGAACCACCTGTGGTCTGTTGGTCGGGCCGTCTAGTTGCCTCTGCCCCAACCCGGGGTTGATGCCTGCCTGCGACAACAAAATTTTATAACACCAATTTCATTCGACCCATGGGGCCACATGGCGGCCTCCGGGTTGGCCACGTGGCGCTTTGTGATTGGCTCTCCACTAGAATATTCTGTAGAATATTCTATGGAATATTCCCAGAATATTTTGTGGAATATTCTTTTTTTAATTAAAAAAAAAATTATAAAGTCAAACTGACCTTTTTTTAACTGAAATTGGAAAACTTCAAAGCTGAATAACTTTCTCATACAGCGTCGGTTTTTAGTGCCATTTGCGGCTACAGGATCATTTTTTTGAGCTCTTTCCTATCGTTCTAGTTTGGACCAATTCTGAGCAACTAATTTTTTGAGCATTTTTCCATTAAGGACTTGATCACCTGATCACGCCTCCCAAATGGGAAGCTTTTGGACCCACAAAAGCTCTCTGATTATTAAAACTGATGATGTGGAGACTGATTCTCCACTCTTCCACCCTTGAATAACTGAAATCTACCCGATTTCATCAAATGGATCTTTTCAGAAAATGATAAATTGTCTCTGGATTTAACTGATCGACCGTTGCTAAGATTGAAGGAGTCATAATGAAAATTATTAAAATGTGCAGAACAGCAACTGTAATTTGCAGAAAACAAATTTTTTCTACGCTGATCAAACTTCCAAGAAGACTTAAAATAACTTTCACCTTGCAAACTGTTCCCATGGCGAATTCTACCATTCTGAAACCAACTTTGTCCCATGTTGAATTGTGTGTCCGCCTTGCTTGCACTGCTTTGCTTTGACACTTCATTCACTGCATTGGCTGACCCAAAAGGTAACTTGTGCAACATCATGGCATATTCTTTCAAGAAAAACTGTTATCAAACTGAGACATATTATTAGCAACATCATAAAAAGGTGAATGCTCAAAATCTTGTCGTTTCAACATTAACAAAGTTAGACTTTGACTTGCATTAACCAGCCTTTTCAATTGACTTGCATGGAGTAAAGAAGATTCCAGCTTCTTCTTGTGTTCTCTCACAATGAACTCTTTACCATCTTTGAACAAGTGATACTTGTTTTCATGGCGATGAAAGATGGCCTTCTTGTCAAATAAGTAAGGACTTCCCAAAACAATTCCTGAAATATCAAGCGGCACCACATCAAGTTCAACTGTGTCAATAAAGTGTGCAGTTATTGCAAAGCGCAATATGCACTTTCTTGAGACTTGCAAATTGGCATCCTTTCATATCCACCCAAGTGGATAAGTCTTCGGATGTGGAATGGTCTCAAGTTTAAGCTGCTTGACCAAGTCTTCAGATATGAGATTAGCCTGTGACCCACTATCAAACAGTGTGTCAATTTTGGTATGTTTTGAAATTACCCTCACATGGAAGAGTTGTATCCTCCTCTTTTCTTCATGAGTATCTTTGTGACAATTTAAAGAGCTAGAACTGGGAATTGTGTCTTGCACCACTTATTTCCCCTTAATGTTCTTTAAAACCATGGCGATGCTTTTTGTCTCATCACTGGAGTCTGACCCTAAGTCTTGCTCAAATGTTGCTACGGTTTTCCCCTTTTCTTTGGTCTTGTCCTTGTTCTTGTATTTTTCTGGTTTTAGTTCAGGATGAAGCTTCTAACAATGATCTTCATCATGACTTTTCTTTGAACAATTCTTCCAAAATAACTTTCCTTTTTCTTTTCTTGAATTTGCAACTCTTTTCTTTCCTTTTTTTTGAAATTACTATCCTCATTCAAAGCATCAAAAGCATTCTTTCCTCTAGCTTCTAAATGTGTAGCCTGGACACAGAATTCATCTAAGCTGGTAGGATTAAACATTAGGATAGTATGTTGAAGGTAACTGTGCAAACCTCCTATGTATTTTAACAAAGTATCTTGACTTTGTAAATCTACCCCAAGTAAGAGTGCTCTCCTTCTAAACTCTTGGGTGTAGTCTTGCACATTTTGTCCCTTAAGTTGCCTAAAATTTTTCCAATTCATGATTGCCTTCTAAATATGAGCAAGAGGATAAAATTGTTTCTTAATAGCAGTAATAAACTCAGTCCAAGTTAGAGTTATCTTACCATGCTTTTTGATTTCTTCTCTGGTCTTGGCTTCCCACCAAACCAAAGCTGCTCCATCCATTCTTAATGAGGCTAATTGGATTTTTGTGTCATCATCATGCAGATTCTGAATCCTTAGATAGACTTCTAGTTTTCTAATCCAGTTATCCAATTTCTCTACATTAACATCACCATTAAACATTGGCAACTCAAATTTTACATCAAGCTTTAACAAAGGATTTCGAACAGATGTTTTTGTTTTGTGTGACTGATTTACAAAGTTTGAAGAGGATGATATGGAGGAAGAGGATGACGATGGAGCTGGTGGATCACCATTTCCTCCATTCCCTTTCTTAGACTTATCATTGTCTTTCTTCCCTCCTGAAGAATCTCCTTCTTCTCTTTGGTTTCTAGACCCTTCTCCAGCAATCCTATCATTTCTCTCCTGATAGAGGATCCTAACCATCTCAGTCATGTCCAAGAAAGCTTTTCTAAAGACTCTTTCTTCTTCCTTGGGATCCATTTCTTCATGTACTTCTCCTTCTCTTGAAGACATGTTTGTGGCTGATTCTAAGGCTAATGAGGATGAAATGGAAGGTGGAGATAATGGCACCCTAGCCCTCCTTGGTTGAGGATTATCTTGTGCTCTAACCAATTGTCCTTCCCCTCTTTTCAATTCCAGCCTAGTAGGCATCAAATTTGCATAACAACACAATTTTCTTGCACAAAATTCACAAACTTTTGAGCAAAACCTCAGGCTCTAATACCAATCTGATCTGAAATGTGTGAACAAAATATTTCTTATACAGAGATAGACAGTAGGGGATTTTACTGGTTATTTCACCTTTCAAAGAAAGGATGAACCCAGAAGATTCTGGCCCTCTTACTGGCTCTGCCTAAAGAAATATGAAGTAAACACTAAAGCGATCTAGCAATGAAAGTATTTATTTTCTGATTGCAAAGTATTCATTAACCAATTTTATGATTGAACAAGCAAGTTAAGGTGTTCTTCAATGGAAGTAATGTGTTTTGGAATGAAACAAATATGTTTTGATCACTGTATAAGTATTTATGTGTTAAGAGGACTTATTTAAAATTATTGTTTAAAGTGTTGAACTCTGGAAATAAGCAACAAGAATTCACAGCATAATAACAAGCATCTGATAAATCAGTTCACCCCTCTCTTAGGCTACGTCTGCTAGGTCTAAAATCCTCCCAATGGGCTTTTCCCTTCTCTATTAATGCTCAAAATAAGTTTTACACCATGAATAAAGCCTCAAAAGGCTTAAATAGCTGCATAATCAAAATCAGAGTGCTGGAAACAGTAAAAATTGACTATTCATTCACCTCAAACAGATGAACATAGCGCAATACAGTTGATCATTCACAAGGCCCTCGTGGCTCCACAAGCAATTCCGCTGATAAAACCTCTGACCGAGTGCCCTGATGGCTTTTCAACCTGTTCCAACAGCTTCAGAATGTTCCAATACCCCCAAAACAAAAACAAAAAAATCGTTCCAATTGGACTTCCCTAGCCCAAGTTATGAGCAAAACAGTATTTTGCCTAATTGACCTTGAAAAGCTCCACTAAATGTGGAGAACTGCCAGATAAACCCGACAAATATGGAGCCGGCGCTAAAATTGGGCGCTCCGCCATAACTCCGCCAACCTCCGGGGCTAAAGAATAGGGCCACGGGTCATATGACCGCGCCCGTCGAAGGAGTTGTTGTAAACATAGAGTTTAATGCGAAAGGATAAGGTTCAACCATATAATAAAACCGTATATTAGAACGGTTCCGCACCTCCCGCCGATCCTTGTGACCAAGACCCAAATTTTATGCGTGTCGATGGAATTAGTTCACTGTTCCGAGCCATAGGGTTATATGATGAGGGGGCTGGCCCTTAGGGGTTGGCCCCCTTTCGGGCCCCGCCCAAACAAAATTTGAAATTCAAATGAAACTTTGTGCCAATGGTTTAATAAGAACCACCTGTGGCCCATTGGTCGGGCCATCCGGTTGCCTCCACCCCGACCCGGGGTCGTTCCCTGCCTGCGACAACAAAATTTTATAACACCAATTTCATTCGTCCCATGGGGCCACATGGCGGCCTCCGAGCTGGCCACGTGGCGCCCTATGATTGGATCTCCACTGGAATATTTTGCAGAATATTTTCTGGAATATTCCTAGAATATTCTATGGAATATTCTTTTTTTAATTTTAAAAAAAATTATAAAGTCAAACTGGCCTTTTTTTAACTGAAATTGGAAAACTTCAAAGCTGAATAACTTTCTCATACAGCGTTGGTTTTCAGTGCCGTTCACGGCTACAGGATCATTTTTTCGAGCTCTTTCCTGTCGTTCTGGTTTGGACCAATTCTGAGAAACTAATTTTTTGATTATTTTTCCATTAAGGACTTGATCACCTGATCAAAAAGGCACACGAGCATATACATATGAATGAATCGTTGATCAACCAGCGAAATATTTCACAAGGAAAAAATTATTGTTAAAGCAAATACAAGACACCTTCAATAAGATAAGTACCAAATCCACCGAAATAGTTCAATTTCCTTAGTACATATGAAAACAACATACAATGGAAACATTCAAATAATAGTCTTACAATATTCATGACATATGCATGAAAGCGTGTTGGCTCAACGAGCTTTTGAATTAAGTGAAAGTTCCAAGATACATCAAGAAATTGATCACTACTAGCCCAAATAATGGAGCATTAGAGCAGTCACTTGCTCCTCCAAAAAAACTATTTCTCTCTCCAATTCCTAGTAGGAGGAACCAATGTGACAATTCCTTTGCATGAACAATGAGGTTGTATATATAAAAAGTGGGGTGATCATTCACCTCCCTTGTGACTCTTGGACTACCCTCATGGTTGTTCAACTTCTCTATGACCTTTTGACTTCCTACATGACTTTTCACATTAAATATATGACTCGTGGGCTTCCAATTTACATTATATTTCTCCCATATAGTGATTTACATAATCCACAAAATGATGTGGCACATGATGACTCATGACACGACATGAGATAAAATTGCTGACATGGACTTTTTGATGACATGGAAATATCAAGTCACCATTTGTTGCTAGTTTCTTTGTGTATTATTGAAATATGGTGCATGTTCTTCTTCTTCCTCCTCCTCATGAATTGAAGATAAGGATTCTTCAATGTGATATTTATCTTCTTTCATTTGTTGTAACCTTATGGTCCTTCATCTTCTTGCCTGATGATATTTTGGTCTCTTTAGCTCCATAGGTGTCTTCTAGCATGGTATCCTTCTCCTTTTCCTCCATCATCGTCCTCTCATGATAAGATAGAGTACATATAGATGAAAACCATTCATGACAAGAAGCCATTGATATTAAAACCACTAATCTAACATGTTTCATGAAATCATTTGTTAGGATTGGAATCAGTGATTAGTCGAGTGACTGACTTAGGGATTTCACAATTCTAGAGGCCAAGGTCTGGGACTAAGGCTTGATATTGTGCAATGCACAATTCAAGATTTCCATGGTCAAAGGATTGTGTAATTGAGGGGCTCAAGAGCTCAAGGTTGGGGATTGAGGTTTGAGGTTGCCCAATGCGTAGTTACGGAAGGACATACTTAGGGAACTGCACAGTTGAGGGAATCAACAGATCAAGCTTGAGCCTTGAGCCTTGAAGTTTCCCAACACACATTTTTTAGAGGCCAGACTAGGTGACTGCACAGTTGAGGGGATCAAGAGCTCAAGGTTGAGGCTTAAGGCTTAGAGTTTCCTAATGTGCAGTTCTAGAAGGAGAAAAAGTTAGGAGATTATGCAGTTGAGGGGTTCAAGGGCTCAAGCTTGGGGCTTTAGGCTTGAAGTTTCCCAATGCACAGTTATGGAGGGAGAACAGTCTCAAGGACTGTGCAACTCAAGGTATCAAGCTGAGAGCTTGAGGCTTGACACCAAATAGTGCGCATTTGTAGTTGATTGGGAGGAAAAAAATGTGCAATTCTAGAGCTTAAGGGTAAAGGTTTGGAACTGTGACTGCGTAATGCGAAGTTCCAAGAGGTAAGGTCAGGGCTTGAGGGTAGATATTGTGCATCACGTAAGTCAGGAAGGTTGAGTGAGTTCAAGTTGCCTAGAGGTAAAATTTTCAATATAGGGCTAAGTGTGGGATTAGTGAAGCTCAGGTGAATAGAGAAAAAACTATAACATCATCTCACACTCAAAGATTCGATGAAACAACATTGATCACTCAAAAAAAATAATGACATGATTCCATCAATGCGACGGTGATACAACATACCTCTCCAAGTGTGACACAAAAGGTACACTTTGCGATGAAAGTGTCGACACTTGTGCAACAGCGCATAAATATTTCGGAATGAATCTAAAACATGTCTAGATGACTAGAAGGACTCATCAACAACAAATTTTCCCTCTGACACAAGCCAAAACTCCACTTTACATGATAATCGAAACTTCCCATGCCAAAAGATGACATTTGTTATATGAGAAGAAAAGTGTGAATGACACTTGTGATATCAAAATATAACATGAAAATAACACTAATTAAGGTGAAAGCAAGTGAAAGAAATATCGAAAACATGAAAGAAACACTTAAGAAAGAAAAGGTGCGCAAAAGCGACAGTTTTAAAAACTTGCCGAAATAGACGTACAATCGCAGCCAAAAGAAAGACATTGTCAATGAAAGCACGCACTGACTGTTGACATAGGTTGATCATCGCACATGCATTGTCTTAATGAAATGTGTTATTCTTATTCTAGCTTGTGTAAAATAATGCGCTCATGGATTTTTTGTGGACTGAGCATGTGTGAGCATGTGACTTTGACACTTACAATTCAAGAAGGGATTTGAAAGACTTAACAAAGCATAAACTGACCAAGAAGTGACTACAAAATGATTGATCACAAGATCCACAATAGGCTCCAAAATTTAAGTGTAGGAAAAATTTTGGAGGGTGTTTGTAGCAGTGACAACACTTGGTGACACACTGGTAGAACTCTAGATTCTCTGCCTTGGTAAATATTGGTGTAGGGCTTAGTTCTCTAGGGAGTATTGATTCATAATTTTGATTACTCCAGCTTCCCCACTTAATTTGTATGTAAACATAGCCCCTTCATTCCTTCTCAGTTGAACACAAACATACGACCAGCGATATCACAATGTTTCAAGACAGGAGAAGGGTATTGTACTGAACAAGCTTTATATTTTCCGAGTATATTTTTCATCTCTAGTGTTGCTCCGCTACCAATGCCTAGACGGTACCTTGGCGGAGTCACTTTAGGACCACAAACATCTCTCTGCTGCCAACGATTTTGGACAGTTCCCCGAAGGAGTTGCTTGCTCGACCTCCCTACGTAGGAAGCCTTTATTTATTTATTTTATAAGGATTGTGCATCAACACTTATTCATTTCATGGGATGAAGAGGGATCCCAACTTATTGAGAGCAGAAGAGGTTGTTCCTTCATAGAATCATATGTAAGACCTAAGTTATTGGTCTACTCATTTAAATTTTCCCTTTTTCCTTGTCTACTTAATTGGATCAACGTGGAAAACACTAAAACATGAAGAATTTAGCGAAGGCATGAGGTTTCAATAATAGACACGGATATTAGGTTTTGACACATAGATTTCCTCATGCAAGGATCGTATTTTTCTTCACCACAACATCGACCAAAGGCTATCCAATACAAAGTAGAAGCACTGAAGGTTAGCCAAATGTTGCAGCGTTACAAATCCCTTTTCTATTTTTCCACATTGTCTTTCGAGCTGAAAGTAACATCCTTCATGCAAATTGTTATTAAACAAAATGAAAGAAAAGAAAATACACAACAATGAAACAAAATCAAAAGGACAAAACAAATGGAGGCTACCCAAACATAGGACACAAAACAAAAGTTAGAAAACACACGAGAGACTACACAAAACGAGTGCGGGATGAGTGCAAGAGGGGGAAACTAAAATGCATCTAGACCTATTTCTAACCTAACCAGCTATAAGGTCAGGGTAAAGTGTAATGAAACTTCCAATAAAGCCACCGTAGTTGTTCCTGGCCTGCAATCACAAATATATGACCAATTAAAACTGATATAAAGTAGTGTGCAAAAAAAAAGATAAGATCTTGAATAACTTGCACAAAAAATAGAAGGTCTTTCCTGTCAGTAGAAATATGTGTCATAGTCACTACTTCTACCCAACTTTCGATCCTACCTTTTCGATGAAAATTATAAACATACAAACCTCTAAATATTCTTGTGAATGCACCTTCACCTGTACCTAATCTAAAAGGAGTGTATTAGTTCTGTTGTGCTAAGTGTCCTTTCAGTAATATAAACATGTATAATTTGTCTCCACAAGTTTGCTTAAAAACTGAGTGTTTTAACCATGAAAAATAGATGAATTAGTTAACTTTGAGCATAAAAATAAGCCCTAGAAACATTGAACAACAGTGCATAACATATGAATACAATCACACATAAGTTTTACACAATAGGCATGATGAAGCAGTTCACCCCTCCTGGGCTACATCTATTAGTCCAGCTTCCAATGGCATGTCCCTCTTTGTCATTATGCTTAAAATTATAAATTACATGTGTTTACAGGCCTCTAATGGTTGTTTTCTCTGCACCAATGGCTCCAAAATTCTCAAATTATTCTAGGTAGACTATTGTTTCACCAAAATTGGTCAAAAATTGACCTCCCCATGCATTTTTCCCAAAGACAGCTAGAAAAGCTACACTAAATGTGGAGACAAGCACTTATCTGCAGTCTAATTTAGTAAAAACCCTAAAAATAGGGGCACGCTATTAACTCCTCCATCTTTAACATTAACTGTAACTGTTGAGGGGTGGGGGTGGCCACATGCCAATCCCCGATCATTTTTAATTCTAGGAGGAACTCCATGTTCCAAACTAGAGTTACTCCTTTAACCCTGAAGTATAACTCGGGTTCCACCAACCGCGCGGGGTAATAGTTTGTTAAACCCATCACATGTTAATAATACCGAAGTTTAATGCGCGGTTTAAAAGTTTGAAATCTCCGCATAATGGAGCGGAACCTGGAGTGGCATGGTTCCTCCAACCGTGGCATTTGATGCCATAACTCCCGCAATGTGAATGGTGCAAAATTTCCGCCGGAGTAACTGCCCCTTCAACCATCACATGCAAACCTTAACGTAATTGTGGCATGTGATCACTGCTTCGGGGCTAGTGTTAAGGTTTAATACAACCGTCAGTTTAAATGTTAATGTTGTGGGTTATATATATGTGACCAGAATCTTTTCTGTCCGTTTAACGTTGTTGATGTTGCGGTTAACATGTATCATGTGAACGCTCCTTGGGGCCACCAGCGGGTTGGGACCACTGGTGGTCCCCTCCCCCAATACTTAAACATTAACACGATAATACGATGTGGAAACCATACATGGTAAGAAACATGCGGTAGGAGGACTGGTTGAAGACTCTCTTGGGAAGGCCCAAGGTCGCAGGGTCGACCCCCCCCTTGACTCCATAAAAATTTTAATCAACCCTCTTGAGGACACATGGTAGCATGTGGGCTTGCCATGTGTCACTCATCCTATGGATCAACAAAAACCATCCAACAGTTAAAAACTCTTCTCCATACCACTAAATCAACAGCCCATATCATGCCACGTGGTGCGATCTTGTTGGCTGGGCAAAAAATGGAATATTCCTAGAATATTCTTGCTAACTGTACTTGCATGCTAACTGGGCATCCAGTCACAAAGTTTTTTGTTGTTTGGTAAAATGGACAGAACGTGATATCTTCCTCATACGACATCATTTTTTCAAATCGTTCATGGCGCTAGAATCGCAACAACGAGACCTTTTTGGTCGCTCAGGTTTGGACCTGTTTTGAGCACTTTCAATTTTGAGCATAACACATGATCTCCTGATCAAACCTCCCCACTGGGAATATTTTGGACCCAAAAATCTCTCTGGATTACTGAACATGAAGATGAGGAGACTGTGTCCCCACCCTTCCAATATTTATCCACTGAAATTTCCCTAATTTCATTAATTGGAGCTTTTCATGAAACGACAAATTTTTCCTTGATTTCGTCAACCAACCATTGTTGTTTTTGACATTGTCATGCTGCATATTTACTAAACTTGCAAAATAGAAATTTAACTATGTAGTAAACATATTGTTTCTACATTGGTCTATAATCAAAGGAAACTTGGAATTACTCTCACCTTGCATCTTGTCCTTATGGTGATTTTTTGCTGAATTTTCCTTGAACTTGTGTCGATTCCTGACCAAGTTTCCTCACCATTGTACCATACCTCTCAGAAACCAGTAAGGAAAATTTTTGAATCTTGTGCCTTCTTTGCTAAGTTGCTTTGTCTTCTCTTTGACCATTGCAACTTCTTGCACTGACACCTTGTTTTCAGCACCGTTCAACACCAATGTCGATTTCCGCAATTGCTTGTCATCTTCTTTCAAAGGCAATTTGCTTTCAAACTGAAACAACTCATTAAATACATCAAGTTTGAAAAGGATTATATAAAACTTCTCTTTTTTTAATCATCATCAATGTCAATTTTTGGCTTGCATTGACGAGCCTCTTCATCTGCCCTACATTAACTAAAGAAGTGTCTAGTTTTTTGCGATGAGCTCTCACAATATACTCCTTGCCATATTTGAATAAATGGTATTTGTTCTCATGGAGATGGAAGATTTATTTCCTGTCATACAATTAAGGACTGCCCAACACCATACCTTTTATATCAAGCAGAACAACATCTAATTCAACTGTGTCAATGAAATGTGCAGTTATTGCAAAGCACAACATGCACTTCTTTGAAACTTGTAAATTTGCATCCTTACAGATCCAACCAAGTGGATATGGTTTCGGATGTGGAATGGTCTCAAGATTAAGTTTATTGACCAAGTCTTCAGAGATTAAATTTTCTTGTGACCCACTGTCAAACAATGTGTCAACCTTGGTATGTTTGGAAATGACCCTCATATGAAACAGTGCAATTCTCTCTTCTTCATTTGGAGCTTGTATGTGACAGTTAGATGTATTATAACTGTGTTTAGTTTCAATCTCTTTCCCCTTAAAGTTATTTAGTCCCATAGCTATGATTTTTGTTTCATCTCCTAAATCTGACCCTAGGTCTTGTTCAAATATTTCAATAGTTTTGCCTTTCTCCTTAGCTTTCTCTTTGGCTATAAAACTTTCTGGTTTCAACTCTGGATTAATTTGCCAACAATGGTCTTCATCATGGCTAGTTTTAGAACAGTGTTTGCAAAATAAATTTCCCTTCTCTTTTCTGAAATTTTCATTTATCTTTTTCTTCCAATTACCCTTAAACTCATTTTCCTCATTTCCATCTAAGTTTTGTTTTCCTCTTGCCTCTAAATGTGTGGCTTGTACACAAACTTCATCTAGGCTTGTAGGGTTAAACATGAGGATAGTATGTCTTAGGTAGGTATGTAAGCCTCCTATATACTTGAGCAAAGTGTCTTGGCTCTACAAATCTACTCCTAATAAAATAGCTCTTCTCCTAAATTCTTGAGTATACACTTGTACATTTTGTCCTTTCAATTGTTTAAAATATGCCAGTCCATTATGGATTTTTGCATCTGAGCTAATGGATAAAACTGTTGTTTTATTGCAGTAATGAAATCAGTCCATGATATAATAATCTTACCATGTTTTTTAATCTCCTCCTTTATCTTGGCTTCCCACCAAACAAGAGCTGCGCCTTCCATCCTCGATGAAGCAAGTTGGATTTTTGTGTCATCGTCATGAAGGTTCTAAATTATCAAATAAACCTCCAATTGCCTAATCCAATTATCAAGCTTTTCTGCATTGACTTCACCATTAAACATTGGAAATTCAAACTTAACATCAAGTTTTAGAAAATGACTTTTACCAGTGTTCTTTGACTTATGCGACTGGTGTACTGAAGATGAAGTAGAGGATGATGATGATGAGGGTGAGGATGGTGAATTTCCACTGGCTCCATTTCCTCCATTGCCCTTCTTTGATTTATCTTCATCATTGTGACCTCTTGATGATCCCTTACCTTCCTTGTGAAGTTTGGATCCTTCTCCTTCTAGTATTTCATTCCTTTCTTATAAAGGACTCTCAACATTTCAGTCATGTCAAGGAATGATTTCCTTAACACTCTTTCTTCTTATTTGGGATCCACCTCTTCATGGGTTTCTTCTTCTCCTGGAGACATGCTTATTTCTTATTCTACTTCTCTTGGAGGTGAAATAGGTGGTCGAGAATGTGGAAATCTTGCCCTCCTTTGTTGTGGCTCACTTTGAGAACCTCTTGCTTCCACCAATTTTCCTTCTCCTCTCTTAAGCTTGAGCCTAATAAGCATGAAAACCCTTGCAAACAATTAATAAATCTTTGCACATAAAAAAACCTGAGATTAAACTCTAGCTCTGATACCAACTTGATCTGCAAGGAGTGTATTAGTTCTGTTGTGTTAACTGTCCTTTTAGTAATATAAACATGTACAATTTGTCTCCATAAGTTTGCTTAAGGAACGAGTTTTTTAACCATGAAAAATAGATGAATTAGTGAACTTTAAGCATAAAAATAAGCCTTAAAAACACTGAACAACAGTGCATAACAGATAAATACAATCACACATAAGTTTTACATCGTATGCATGATGAATCAATTCACCCCTCCTGGGCTACATCTGCTGGTCCGGCTCCCAATGGCATATCCCTCTTTGTCATTATGCTCAAAATTGTAAATTACATGTGTTTACAAACCTCTAATGGTTTTTTTCTCTGCACCAATGGCTCCATAATTCTCAAATTAGTCTAGGTAGACTCTTGTTTCACCAAAATTGGTCGAAAATTGACCTCCCCATGCATTTTTCCCAATGACGGCTAGAAAAACTCCACTAAATGTGGAGACATGCACTTAGTTGCAGTTTAATTTAGTAAAAACCCTAAAAATAGGGTCGCGTTATCAACTCCGCCATCTTTAACATTAACAATAACCGTTGAGGGGTGGGGGTGGCCACATGCCAACCCCCGAATCCCCGGTCACCTTTAATGCTGGGCAGAACACCATGTTCGAAACTGGAGTTACTCCTTTAACCCCGGAGTATAACTTGGGCTCCACCAACCATGTGGGGTAATAGTTTGTTAAACCCATCACATGTTAATAGTACATAAGTTTAATGCACGGTTTAAAAGTTTGAAATATCCGCACAATGGAGCGGAACCTGGAGTGTCACGGTTCCGTGAACTGTGGCATTTGATGCCATAACTCCCGCAATGTGAACGGTGCAAACTTTCCGTCGAAGTAACTGCCCCTTCAACCGTCCCCTGCAAACATTAACGTAACTTTGGCATGTGATCACTGCTTCGTGGCCGGTGTTAAGGTTTAATACAACCTTCAGTTTAAATGTTAATGTTGAGGGATATATATATATATATATATATATATATATATATATATATATATATATATATATATATATATATATATATCTGTGTGTGTGTGTGTGTGTGACCAGAACCTTTGTCGTCAGTTTAACATTGTTGCCGCCAATTAAATGTCGATGTTGCGGTTAACATGTATCATGTGAACGCTCCTTGGGGCTACCAGTGGGTTGGGACCGCTGGCGGTCCCCTCCCCCAATACTTAAACATTAACACGATAATACAATGTGGAAACCATACATGGTAAGAAACATGCGCTAGGTGGACTGGTGTAAGACTCTCGCGAGCAGGCCGGAGGTCGCAGGGTCGAGCCCCAACCCCCGACTCCATAAAAAATTTATTCAATGCTCCTGAGGACATGTGGCGCCCTGCGGGATTTCCACGTGTCACTTATCCGACGGCTCAACAAAAACCATCCAACGGTTAAAAACTCTTCTCCGTACCCCTAAATCAACGACCCATATCATGCCATGTGGCGCGATCCTGTTGGCTGGGAGAAAAATGGAATATTCCTGGAATATGCCTGCTGACTATACCTGCATGCTGACTGGGCATCCAGTCGCAAAAAATTTTGTTGTTTAGAAAAACGGACAGAACGCGATATCTTCCTCATACGACATTGGTTTTTTGAACCGTTCACGGTGCCGGAATCGCAACGATGAAACCTTTCCGGTCGCTCAGGTTCGGACCTGTTTCGAGCACTTTCAATTTTGAGCATAACACATGATCTCCTGATCAGTACCATCATTCTTAGCAAGCATGAGAAAATATCGAAACTTGTTATTAGCAAAAGGGCTTGCTAAGTAATATTCTTCTAGGAAATCATAGATTGGATCATGAAAAGATTAATTTTCAATTAGAAGCACATGGTCAGGATGAGAATCTTGTGAGGGAAAATGGATTTGATCATATTTAGTTGGCATGTCAAGTCAGTGAGGACCTGAAATAACCATCTATGAAGGAATAAGTGCCCCAACTGCTTGGCTAGTATCTAAATATTGAGATGATAATTCGTAAAGATCAAAGGAAGTAAAACAATTGTCATTCGACATGTTGATGGGAAAATGGTAAGTTGAATGAAAGTTATTAGAGACTGAATCATGATCAGATGGTCTAATTAAAGCATCAAATTCCCAGTTTGTAATTAACAAGGATAAATCAATTTGAACAGTTTCGTGAATTCTCTAAACAATAGAACCAACTTCCTCGCATGTCGAATGTGACAAGTCATCTCCATGTAACTAGTGACAAATTGTACAAGCATTGTAATCATCGAAAGAATTGAAGAGAAATGCTAGTATAGCAAAGATACGAAACCATTCATGATATGTATGGAAAATATGAACTCTATTCAACAAATAACTCAATCACTTGCTAACACTCGAGAGGATATATGGTGTCATCAAGACATCCACGAGATAGACTAGGAGTTTATTTTCCACCATAGCATTCTACAGATATGAATTCTTCAGCCAAATACAATCTTCAAATCGATTAGCTTCACAATTTCGCACATTCACAAAAGTTATACACTCCAAACCCATATTTGATACAAGAGATTTTCATGGGGATCAATTCACCACCGTAATATGATTAGAAACTCGATCTCGAGAAATAGGAAAATTGTAACGAGAAATCATGAAATCCATCAAGAACGAGTTTTCATTCAGCAAAATAATACGAATGAAAGTGTTATGTGAGGAAATCTAGATCTAACATGGTTCAAGAGTTTCACTAGGATCGCGAGAACCTGACATAACCATCAACAAGAGTTGAAGCACCTTGAATTCTTGACAAGTTCTGGAGCTTTGAAAAGAAAAATAACAACATTTTGTAAGTTGAGCCAAATCACAGATTGCATGTGGAGAATTTCCTCCTGTTAAGTTAACAGCAAGATCACCATTATCTGGATTGGAGCTATCTTCATCACTGGTTCGATAAGATTTTACAACTTCAACAAACAAATTATTTAAGTCATAATATTCTTCTTATTGCAATTCTGAGAATGTATGCATCGAAAAAATTTCATGATCACACTGATTCAAAGAGTTTCCCCCATACAAAGCAAGAGATAATAAGGGATGGAATTGATGCTCTATAATTTCATTGATTTCTTCTTCGTCATGGATAATCTCACTATCCTGTGTCATTTCAAGATTCAACTCATCAGATAACAAATTTTAAGAACATGGATAATTTCCATCGCAAGTTGATGCATTACAAATAGTAGAGCACAAAGGATAGGGAGGTGAAGAGGAAGAAGTGTTCATAAGTGGATATTATTTTAACGAAACAGATTTTATATCTAAATCTTTCGAAACAAAAACTTCTTGAGAAATTGAAATATTAGATGGTGCACTTGGGAATTCATCGTCATATATATCAACAGAGTCATCCTCATCAGAATGATTGTTTCCCAAGACTTTAGATTGGTTAAGAGAATTGATTTCATTTTATTTACGATCAGGATTACTAGATTCATTATCAGCAAAGAGTGAGGTAACACCATCTTCACACGGAGGATTCTAACCAAAAAAAAAAAAAAAAAAAATTTGAAATAATCTTCACCTTCCTTCTCCTCTACCTGTTAAATGTGACTACCTTGCACCTATTCACTACTTCAATTTGGAAGAGATCGAATAGGGAGATTGAGGGACAAGGGGTCATGAGAAAGAGATGGTAGAGGATGACAGGTATCCAAATCAGATTCAAGATTTAAATTATGAGTAATAATATCATCTTGAGGAATGGAGAAATTAGTCTTCACCATAGGCTTCATTAACCATTATTGGATTTCCTCCATGGGATCTAAATAATGAAAAGTGGAAGGTGGATGAGAAGATGGATTAGGAATTTGATTTGCATTTTAACCAACTTTATTATCATCGCAAGCAAGCACCTACATCGGAACATAAGGAGGAGGAAGATGAGGAACAAAAGGAATAGCAGTTTCCTCCTCTGAAATTAGGGGTTTGTCATGGATTACAATAGTTGGGAAGTGGAAGCATCAGGTGGTTTAGGTTCACCATGTAATGAGATCCAAACCAAACACTCAAACGTGTGTTTAAAGAAATCCCAATCTATGTCTTCTTCAATAAATTCATAACAGAGGTGAAGGAATTGATCAAAGAAATCTTAAATTGATTCATTAGGCTTCATTCTTAGTTGATTAATCCTTTTATAAACATATTTCTAATCATACTTATCAAATTTTAAATTAGGCTCCTTGATGAGGTGTTCAAGAGAATGAATGGAAGTGGATGATAAAGTGTGACACCATCAGCTAACTTGACCTTCAAGGTTAGTCAGAATATAATACAAGCCACATATTTACAATAAATTTCATAGCATTCACAATACTTAAGGAAAAGAGATGCATGCTTGGCAATGGATGTATCACCCTCACCATCAAACTTGAATTGAGACAATTCATGGAGAGACTCATCGGGGATTGAAAGTTCACCAGGGGAGAGGTTAGAAAAACACCACAGGAGTATGATTTGAGGATGAGCCATTTTAGATAAGAGGTTCAAAATAGACTCAATGGGCACAACTTTTCATCTAGCCCTCCTTTTAGTGCCATTTGTTGACGGTGCTAGAAATTCGTCAACCAAGGGGGTCTCCCCTATGTGAAGTCTCAATTAGACCTCACACCATTTGGAGTAGGAGCCCCATCCGGAGTATCGGTCCAGCTGCCATGTATCCTTGTAGATTTTCCATGGCTAAAAATTTCATCACAAGAGAGTAATACACAGGTATTTTCGAATCAGAAAGTGAGTATACCTTGTGAAATTTTCAATTGTGGAAAGTATCAAGGTCATTCTACTGAAAGGGGAGAGAAAAGTGGGCCCTTTAAATACAAGTAATACTAGTAATCTAGAAAAAGCACACGAGCATATACATATGAATGAATCATTGATCAACCACTAAGATAGTTCAAAAGGAAGCAACGATTGTTAAAGAAAATACAACACACCTTCAACCAAATAAGTACCAAAGCCACCGAAATAGTTCAGTTTCCTTAGTACAAATGAAAACAACATACATCACAAAAAATCAAAGAATAGTATTACAATATTCACGAAATATGCATGAAAGCGTGTTGGCTCAACGAACTTCTGAATTAAGTAAAATTTCCAAGATGCATCAAGATAGTGAGCACCACTAGCCCCAATAGTGGATAATTAGAGCAGTTGCTCGATTCTCCTCCAAAACAACTATCTTCCTCTCCAATGCCTAGTAGGAGGAGCCAACGTGAAAAGTATTTTGCATGAACAATGAGGGTGTATATATAACAAGTGGGATTATCATTCACCTCCCTTGTGACTCTTGGACTACCCTCATGATTGTTTGACTTCTCTATGACCTTTTGACTTCCTACATGACTTCCCACATTACATCGATGACTATTGGACTTCCACTTTACATTACATTTCTCCCATATAGAATTTACATAATCCACAAAATTATGTGGCACGTGATGACTCATGACATGAAATGACATGACACTGCTAACATGGACTTTGTGATGACATGTCAATATCGAGTCACCCTTTGATCCTAGTTTCTTTGTGTCTTCTTGAAAGACAGCGCATGTTCTTCTTCTTCCTCCTCCTCATGACTTGAAGATAAGGAGTCGTCAATGTGATCTTGATCTTTTGTCTTATATTGCAATTTTATGTTCCTTCATCTTCTCGCCTGGTGATCATTTGATCTCTTTAGCTCCATAGGTGTCTTCTAGCGTGGTCTCCTCCTTTCCCTCCATCATCATCCTGTTCTGATAAGATAGAGTACCTACAGCCAAAAACCATTCATGACAACACGACATTAGTCTGAAAACCCCTAATCTAACATAATTCATGAAATCACTAGTTAGGGTTGGAACTTGTGACTGATTGAGTTACTAACTTCGATATTGTGCAATTACAGAGACCAAGTTCTAGGACTGAGGCTTGATATTTTGAAATGCGCAGTTCAGGATGGCCAGGGTCAAAGAATTTTTCATTTGAGGAGCTCAATAGCTCAAGGTTGGGGCTTGAGGCTTGAGGTTGCCCAATGTGCAGTTATGGAAGGATAGAATTAGGGAACTGTTCATTTGAGAGACTCAAGAGGTCAAGCTTGAAGCTTGAGCATTGAAGTTGGCCAATGCGCAATTCTGAGAGGCCAGGCTAGGTGACTATGCAGTTGAGGGGCTCAAGAGCCCAATGTTGAGGCTTGAGGCTTGGAGTTTCCCAATGCGCAATTCTCGCAAGAGAACAAGCTAGGAGATTGCGCGGTTGAGGGGTTCAAGGGCTCAAGCTTGGGACTTGAGGCTTGCAGTTTTCCAATGCATAGTTATGGGGGGGAAATAGCCTCGTGGATTGCGCAGTTTCACAGCTCAAGGTGTCAGGCTGAGATCTTGAGGCTTGACATTGCGCATATGTGGATGACTTGGAGGCAGAAATTGCGCAGTTCTGGAGCTCAAGGGTCTAGGTTGGGCATTGTGACTACGCAATTGGAAATTCCAAGAGACAAGGTCAGGGATTAAGGGTTTAGATTGTGTAATGCACAGTTCAGAAAGGCTAAGTGAGGTCAAGTTTCCTAGAAGTGAAATTTTCCGGATAAGGCTAAGTGTGGGATCAGTGAAGCTCAGGTGAATAGAGACAAAATTAGATCATGATCTCACACTCAAACAATCAACAACACAAAATTAATCACTCATAAAACAAGAACAACATGGTGTCCTCAGTGTGATGGCGATACATATACCTCTCCAAGTGCAACACAAAAGGTACATTTTGCAATGAAAGTGATGAGATTTGTGCGACAGTGCATAAATATTTGGGAATGGGTGTAAAACTTGTCTACATGACTAGAAGGAATCATCTTGAAGACTAAAGTTACCCTTTGAAACAAGCCAAAAAACCACTTTACACATTAAGCGACACTTCCCATGCGAAAAGACGACATTTGTTATATGAGAAGAAAAGTGTGAACGACACTTGCGATATGCAAACAAAAATGAAATCGACACATGTCAGAGAAAATATAACACGAAAACGACACTAATTAAGGTGAAAGAAAGCGAAAGAAATAGTCGAAAACATGATAGCGACACTCGCGAAAGAAAAGGCACGCAAAAGCGACAGTTTGAAAAACTCATCGAAATAGAGGTACAATCGCAGCAAAAAGAGAGAGACTGTCAATGAAAGCATAACTGTCGACATAGGTTAATCATCGCACATGCACTATCTTGAGGGATTGTGTTATGCTTGTTCCATATTGCATAAAATAATTTGCTCATGGACTTGTTGTGAACTGAGCATGTGTGAGCAGTTGACTTCGACACTTACAATTCAAGAAGGGAGTTGAAAGACTTAACAAAGCATTAACTGACCAAGAAGTGACTATGAAACGACCGATCACAAGATCTATAGTAGGCTCCAAAATTCAAGTGTAAGCAAAAATTTGGAGGGTGTTTGTCGTAGTGACAACAGTTAGTCATTAGAACTTCTAGTAGGATTATATCTCAATTTTTTTTCCTAAAACTAGAGGTTTTGAACTAAAAACCTAATCAACAACTAGCAAGCGTTGACAAAACGTTGAAGCTTTATCCAAAACTCTGTGGGAGTCTCATAGGGCATCGCAACACTTTGTCTGTCCATAGACATAATATCAAATAAATACAATATGGTTTTTCAAATCTTTTCTTTTACCTTCCTTGGACTATCCTGCAAACTCCTAAGCCCAAAAGACATCTCAAATTCCCTTAGATTTAGTCGATTTGGGATCATCTTAAGGATATTGAATCCTCTTTTTGGTTTGATTCCCCATAATTACCCTGGAGCTAGAGCTTAATGTGTTGAATCTTCATATATTTTTGTTTCATACTTGATAGTAGGTAGGGTTTTCAGGTTTTGGGTGTCATTTTCTTTTATTTTCCTTTGAATTGTTTGTTTGTTTGTTTTTGTGTTTTGTTTCAGATCTTATTATGGTTGATGAGAGTGAAATGAGAGTGTGCTAAGAACCCACATTCATATTTGAATTAAAAATATCTCATCCTACTTCAGTGAGTTTTCATTGAAAGTGAAATATTGTATGCATGTATCTTGCATACATTTCCTTCAAGACGAATCAATTACACGTCATTCAATTTCACACCATAACCCTTCACTTAATTAACTACCACTAAAAGCAACATAACTAAAATTTATCAAACATATTTTTCTTTTCACTGGTAGCACTCTCACATTAGCTTAGGATTTTAGAGCATTGGAAAAGGTTGAAGAGAACAGTGGAATAACAAGGAAATGCAACAAAATCTCTACCTTCTGATACACGCATCATTCTGTTTCACACCATAACCCTTCACTTAATTAACCGTCACTAAAATGATGTAACTAAAATTTATTGTACATATTTTTCTTTTCACTAGTACCACACTCACATTAGCTTAGAATTTTAAAGCCTTGGAAAAAAATTGAAGAGAACTGTGAAAAAACAAGGAAATGCCACAAAAGCTAAAACTTGTGAGACATTAGTACCTGCAATGAACCTAGTTGTGAATGTTAGTTAGAGGAGGGGAATTTTATTTAGATCAAATCATTATCCATGAGACAATTACATAGAAAATTCTCTTATTTTTCACACAATTCGCTCAAAAGAAACTATTCAATGTTTTAAGAATATTGTATTTTGAAGTAAATATTTATGTGTTCTAGAGATATAAGTTTATATCAGGGGCAAGATTTAACATTTTAGCTTTTTACAAAGATAAATCTAATAAAGATGTGATATAGAAAGCCTATTTTTTTAACATCTAACGAGTCATAAGCCTTGAGGATTAGCTCAATTAGTCAAGTTCTTGTTCCTAAAAGCACCTGGCTAATAGCAAGTCACAAGGTCAATTCTCCTCGATGCCCTCGTGGTTAGGCTATGCTAATAAGCTCGAAGGAAGTGATCCCTTCGAGTGGGGTATGCTTGGATATTTCCTCGTATATAACCAAAGAAAACAAAAGGACAAAACACATCTAAAGATTGTTGTTGAATCATTTTTAAATAGCAACACATTGCACTCCCCATTTAATATTTTCCATAGTATATGAACTTACTTTTTCAATTTTGACGAAGATCAGTCTTCACCATTTAAAGTCACCAATGCATGGTGCCCTACTTTAGAAGCCAATTCACCAAATTAGTCACCCATCCACAGTGCCCTACTTCAAAAGCCAATCTAGAAAGTCATATTCACGAGTATTATACCCATCATCTTCCTTTATCATTGCAATTATTCCTCCTCTTGCTTCTCAACTCCTCCAACTCCTTGATTATATTGAACAAATTTCCATATTTCTAGTTGGGTTGGCATAGCTTGTTAAGGATTTCAATAGGTTGATTACCTCTTGCATTGATGGTAAGGAAAATTTTGTATCCAATACAATTTCATGTACTTAATAATTTACTCTGCGTCAAAACCATGTGTCATATATCACATAAATAATCTTTGTTTACCTTATCATTGGGTCTCAAATACTGCAACTCTATTCCCAAATTCTCCATTTCCTTGATTCCTATCTTAACCTCTACAGAGAACCTACAATTGTATACCTCTATTGTTTCCTCTGCAGATATTTGAAGCCTATTCTTTAAGGCTTCCAAGCTTGGATTTGAAGTTGCCTTGCAGTTTCCAAGCCCTTTGCACAACCCTTAATTACCAAATTCTCCTTGCTTCATCTCTCTTTGTTGCTAGCCATTGCTTCAAGATATATTCTCAACACCAAAACCCCAAGTCCACACCAAAACCTAAAGTTCTCATTGTATCTTCTAGAGAGAAAAATGAACAAACGCAGAGGGAACAACCCATATAAGAACAGTGGAAAACTAAACCTAAGCAACAAACATCATAATTACAATTGAAGCAAAATGGAATCTAGAAAAATTGCCTTCAAATTTTAAATAAGGCTTTTCCCAAATAACTCATTTCCACGACTCTACTCCATTGTGTTATGAATATCTGTTCAAATTTGATTACCTCTACTCTAAGCAATATGCTTCATAATTGCTCGGCACACTAAAAAATCCGTCTTAATAACTATTGCACCCTCCCCACCTTAAATATATAATATGCCCCCTTCATTACAAAATCTCTATAACCACCAACTTCATTTTAATAACTATTGCACTATCCCCACCTTGAATATATAACATCCGCCCTTTATTAAAAAGCTTATATAGCGCTGAGCTCTCTCAAAAGTTTCTAATGCCTTGCTTTATGTAATAACATCTTGTGGTTGTACATCCACCATGTGTTATAAATTATTTTTATTAGTCTCCGCCATAGCAGGAGTCGCAAGTTATAATGTTTAACTTTGAAAAAAAAATATTTATTTTTCAGTATTATTCAAAAAATTGTTTTTCAAGCATGTGATTAGGTTATGACTTTGAAGGTCATATTGCAGCCTTTGTGCCATGTGGATAACTACCTCCCATATTCTCGCCATAATTTTCACATATAATTGCACTATTCATGCAATTAATTCTTAAACTCAATAACTTAAAAGATAACATCACATTTAATGCATTTAGTGAACTGCTAATATAAAATTAACCAATTTCTTGGATTTCTTTCAAATAGAATAGAAAATAAACTGTGCAATTTAATTATATGACATGTCATTGCGAGCTATTTGTGGATGGTAAGTGATTTGCGAAGGCATGTCGAGTGACTAAAGAGATATATACAATGGATTATTGAAACTTGTGCCATCTGTCAAAAACTTCATCTAACGCATTTAGTGAATCACTAATGTAAAACCAACCAATTTCTTGGATTTCTATGAAATACAATAGAAAATAAATTGAGATTTAATTATATGACATGTTTTTATGCCCTATTTGTAGATGGCAAGCGATTTGGAGAGGTGTTTCGGGGGACTAATGAGATATACATTGCATTCTCAGAACTAATGTCATTTATCAATGATGGACTGACTTGAGGAAATGGTCTCCTTGATTTCTAATGGCATTATTGCCTCTATTCACCAACCTAGCAATAGGTGGAGGAATGTTCCATTGATTTCATAGACATTTGGGCAAATCTCTCCAGTGCAAGCGATAGGCCCTGAAAGCAATCTTATTACGGGGAACTTGGCTCCAAGTTTTCACATTGCTTTATGTTTTTTTTACTCAAAAGTGAAAATCAATACCATTTGTTTCAAATGTTCGTTTGTTATTTCTTACTAGATTGATTGATAGGTGCAAAAACCTGTGGTTTATAGGCCTTAGCTTTGTTAGAATTTTGGTACATGGACAATATAATTTATATGATTTCTCCAATCAATGGTCAACCCCCAATAATTGATGACGGTTTTTTGTTATTTGGTTGATATCAAATCCAATCATTATTGTTGGGGACAATTACCTTGTTTGTCAAGAGCCTAATTATTGGAACTATATAGTGGGAGGCATTCTACAACTTTGTAAATAATAAAGGCATTTTTTTATCAAACCAAAGGAAATCATTTGTAATGTAGGATTAAAAATAAAGAAATAAACGCATCTAGAACATTTTTTTCTTTCATTGTTTGATACAAGCATGGAGCGGGTTTTTTTGCCAGATGGAGATATTACCTATAAATTATAGGTTTTACAAGCAAAGATCTAGCTCCTAAGCATTTAAAATCCCTCTATTTTGAAAATCTTGCTGCTGAAAATGTGCCAAAATCCAGTGAATTATGCAAACCTCTTTCGACTTGGCAAGACTGTACCCTAAAGACGAGAGTCACATAAGCACAAGAGCCGCTGGAACTTTGTAAGTTTTTTTTTTTGGTAAATTAGAAAGTTCTATTAACATCAGGGAAATAAGATTACATGGTAAGCAGTCGAGCGAGAGCAAAAGCTTCAGCACCCTAAACAGAGCATTGATGCCGAGGAGTAGACCCTCTTGGGAGGCGATTTACATTGGATTTAGCTGAGAGGGTGATACATTTACAAAAGAGTGGGAACATGGCCCAGAACAAAAAAGGCCAACATGGCGTCGTATAGAGAGAAGGGCCAGACATGCTGAGAAATTGTACAAGACTATGGTTCGAATAGAACATAAGAAGACTTGCCATGAGCAAAAAGGAACCTAGAAACTTCATAGGATTGAGCAGGCCTTTATGCAGTGTCTTCCCCCAGGTAATCATCAAGGCTAATGGGGCGCTTCGAGGTGTTGCCTTCATGAGTGATTTGCTGGGCTTTCACAGTCATGGAGGGGCCTGCTGCCTTGCCTTTGATCTCTGGTATACCATGTCGACTTGTTGTTCTGCGTTTGAGCATAGTGTAATGGGGAGAATTATTGTCAACAAAATGTCAGTGATGAACCTCACCTTCATAGATCAGGAACTTTTCCATGAGGGTGTCTATTTTCTTTTTCACCATGCTACTACTATCCCTCTGCTCCTGCAAAGCTAGAGCCATCATGGTCTTAGTCTTCCTGTGGAGCTCAATTGCTTTGTTGAAGATGTTTTCCCTCGCCCTGGTCAGTCTGGTATCCGAGATCCAATTGAAGGCGTATGCCTCTTCTGTGGAGACCCGTTGGCAGACATTATTGGCTTTGTCTTCAAGCTTATGGATGTGATCCTTAGATTCCCAAGTGTCGGTATTCTCATAAATTATGGTTGCATTTCTCACCGTGGTAGCCGCTCTTATTGTTGGAGATTTATTAGGGAAGACCAGCAAGAGCCGCAACAAAGGCCTCACCTCCCAAGGGCAAGAGAGTCAGAGTTGCGAGGAGGCGTGATGATGGAGGGCTTGGAGAACAAAAGGTTGTGGGGCATATTACGTTGGGGGTTGGGCTTAACAAGTGTGGAGAGCGGATTGTTGTAGGGCATAACCTTGGCAAGCAGGGGGAGGGAGAGCACTTGGGAGAAAACTCATAAGGGAATGAGACATTAAGCCTAGAGGTCGGGTATACATAGGCCACAGGCAAGGTGGGATGTTTGGAAATCGAGGGTAGGGGAATTATGAGAAGGCACGGGCAGAGCAAAGGGTAATTAATGCGACAGGGTTGCATGAAGATAGATAGGCCCAAAAGGCATCGGACAATTAGAGTATGTGGAAGCCGTAGTACCTCCGCTAATGCGAAGGAGGTTAACGGATGTTTAGATCATGATGCAGTCGAGGGAGGATCAGCAAACATCTGATCTGTGTTATACATGTCTGACATTTCCTTCCTCATTATGATGGCACACTCCTCTTTAACTGTGGATTGCCCAAAATCATCCCACACTTGTGAAAGGAAGCAAAGATTTCCTTCCATCCAAACAATGGCTAATCAGTCCGCCAACTGGTTCGCTCTACATTAGACCGCGTGGAAGGAGACCCCCTTGGCATGGTTGATATGGATTTCTATCCCATGAAGAATCTTATTGCGCCGCCAACTATCTGAAACCTATGTAGCGCTTCGACCTTGTTGGAATTTTCGACAAACTTGTGTAGCAATGAAACTTTGTAAGATTTCAAAACTATCATCTCTCACACTTTGTCAAAAGCTATTAACAGATAGCCATTACTCTATTGCTTTACATCAATGAACATTGTCTTTCTGGAATACATGACCCATTTCCAAATATTTGTTATTTCCAAAAGTCATATAAATGTATATGTTCCTTTTGAACTACATGACAAAGGAGATTAGTCTTATTTCAATTATTTTAAAATTATCCAATATGCTTATCTTACATTTGTCTCATAAAGACATAAAATCATTGTGTTATATATATATATATATATATATATATATATATATATATATAAAGAGAGGGGCAAAGGTTGCAATAAGACTATTGAATTTATGTACGGTCATGGGTAATGAAGATTTTAATTTAAAATTATCCAATATGCTTATCTCTTGCATTTGTCTCATAAAGGCATAAAATCATCGTGTTATATATATATATATATAAAGAGAGGGGCAAAGGTTGCAATAAGACTATTGAATTTATGTAAGGTCATGGGTAATGAAGATTTTAATCTACTCCTTTCAATTGTTTGCTGATTGATATCAAATCACTTTTTTTTAATAATATTATGGCTTATATGTGAAGCATAATTTATAAGTGACAGGGAAACTAAGATGCCATTCAGCACTTATTTCATAAAATATTATTGAAATTGCCATTAACATCTAATCATTTTGAATTTGCCATTACCTCTTAGCATTTTGAATTTGCCATTACCTTTTAGTTATAACTTATTAGTCAATTACAAATTATCAAAAATTTACACATCAGTGTTGTTCTTTAGGTTTATTTAATTTTTCAATGTGTCTCCATCATCATTATTATTAGACAAAACCTAAACCAAAAACAACCCTAATATTGAATGGAAGAACTTGCCCAACCATGAGTCGGGCTCAATAGTAGGATGTTATCAGCAAGATTGTGTTAAACTTGCCGACTAGCAGGACACCTATATGCCTCATAAAATCATTTATTTCTATAAGTGGTTCATGCCCCTACTCCTTCCCTAAAATATTTGACCCCAAAACTTGATTGAGACTAAACCCCAACAAACCAAGTAATTCGTGCTTCATGAGTCATCAAAGTTTTACCTAAACCAGTATTAAAAGTTAGTCTCTGTAAAGAAAATTGACAATCAAGTAAAATGAAGTAAAAGTTGGTCTCTGTAAGGAAAATTGACAATCAAGTAAAATGAAGACAATCAAGTAAAATGAAGTAAAAGTTGGTCTCTGTAAGGAAAATTGACAATCAAGTAAAATGAACCTTACTTCAATTTAACACAATGTTCATCTTAATTATCGAAATTTTAGAATTTAAATTATTTTTTTAAACATCTCACAATTCAAGTGGACCTCCACACATCAATCATCCACACAAAAGTGAAGTTATAAAATGAAAGTAAGAATTCAGCACACAAAAAGTAAACTAGTAAAATGAAAGTAAGAATTCAGCACACAAAAAGTAAACTAGTAAAATGAAAGTATGAAAGTATGAATTCAGCACACAAAAGCTATTCATTCAACAATGTCCATCTTAATCACTGAAATTTTAGAATTTAAATTGTTTTTTAAACATCTCACAATTCAAGTGAACCTCCACACATCAATCAACCAAATGAATGTCTGAATTCGGCACACAAGTTGTAAAAGAAATTTTGTATCTGGTGTCCACTTGACATGTCCAAAAAAAAACACATTTTCACAAAAACGTTTCGTACAGTTTAAACTCCAAAAAGTTCAAACATTGTCAAACTACAAAAATTTCCAATTGTCATTCGACTCAATCCATCTACAAAAAAAAATTTAATTGTCATTCGACTCGGTCCATCTACCAAACTTTACCAAAATTTTTAAAAGCAAACGCATTTTCCCCCAAACACATTTCATACAGTTAGAACTCCAAAAAGTTCAAGCATCGTCAAACTACTCAAAATTTCCATTTGTCATTCGACTAAATCCATCACTACTCAAAATTTCCATTTGTCATTCGACTAAATCCATCTACCAAATTTTATAAGAGCTTTATATATTGCATTTAGAAACTTTATTGAAAAAAATTTCAAGTTAAGCTTCTAAATTTCCATTTTAATCATTCAACTGCATCCATCTACTAAATTGTTTAAGAGCCTATAGGCGTATACATATACATTGTATTTAGAAACTTGGTCGAAAAAAAAAATCACATTGAATTGCTAAAGTTTTGTTTACACTGTAAGTTTCCCATACACAATGTAAATAAATAGATAAATAAATAAATAAACCTTGTCAACTGCATGAATGGCAAAAACACATTATTTTTAAGTGTAAATTGACAGTCTCCACGTATCCAATAAAAACGTATCCAATAAAAATATTAAAATAAGATAAGTGTACATATATTAAAATAAAATCAAGACATAACTAGCCAAAACAAAAAACAAAAAAAAACCAATTACAATTGAATAAACTATAATAAACAATGCTGACACTCTAACCAGCCAATTACAATTGAAAACACTCAAATGCTGTCACTTTAACCAGCCAATGACAAATGAAAAAACTCAAATTCTCACTCTAACAAGCCAATTACAGTGAAAAACAATTCAACCAACGCTGTCACTCTAGCCAGCCAATTGCAATTGAAAACACTCTATGCTCTTACTCTAACAGTCCACTTACAATTCAGAAAGTATGGATCAAATATTTGGGTGTTTAAAAAGATCTAATTACATAGATGGTGCATATACTTAATATTGGGTAACAAAAGTAACAATTGAATTATATGTTCAATCACCAGAGTATTACTACTACGCCTAATCAAAGTGTGGTTTCGCTTGCCATTAATATTTTCAACAAGTTGTTTTACCGTGCTTATAAATTGATTTACACCACATGAGACACGGCAGAAACAATTAATTCATCTGATCCAAAACATAGCACGTCACGTTCTAAGCATTCTACAAGTGTGAGTCAAATTAGCAAGACAATTCCGCATATATACCATGAAAAAATAATTCAATACTAAAAACGCTGAAGATCACATTTAAGCAAAATCACATCCGTAAGATACCAGCGAAAACTGACTTAATACAGATATAATGCAACTGGCAAGCTGTAATTAAATACCTATTCTTAATTATTAAGCTCATTCAATTACCATTACTCGCCAATGTTTACCACATCAACAAGATACATGGCTCAACGTACAAACAACTAACCATATGAACTAACATATGATAAATGACAAGGGGAATACATGGAACATTGGCATCCAGACACGTTAAAGTTTGGATTCTACTCACACGTCCTTGTACTCATTCACACTTTGTTAGTCCATTTTTGTCTGCTTGAACTTTGTAAATACCAAGTAGCATGAACGCGTCACAACATTGGCATCCAGACATGTTGAAAGGTTTGGTTTTTATTCACAATTGTTAGTATATTTTTGTCAGTTTTCAATTTATAAACACTAACAACCGTGAAGGATAGATGCGACACAAACGCTCGGGCATTTCGCAGCCGTGTATATGAGACCCTGTAATCAATTCATAAACACTCAGGTTACCATACAAAACTTCAAACTAGGCATTTATTTATAAAACTAGTGTATCATTTGACATGCACGCTAATGGACTAGGTTTATTTAGGGCTTTCGAAAAGCCATTCATATAATTATATTATTCGATAAATAATTTTTGAACTCGTCTCAGAAAGCGGGAAATTTTTCAACAGACTTGATGTTTACACATTAAGCCTCGTGCCTGGGCTATTGAATCTCTGGTCTCTTCCTTCCGACTACCATGCAAAGAGTTTCAGTACAAAGTCTTGCTTAGCAATGTAATAGATGCAAAATACAGTAAATTTCTAGCACGAAGTGTTGCTTAGCAATGTAGTTAAGCAAAATACAATGAAAATGATTTCAACAACAAATCATTTCCTCCTTTTTCAAGGGAAGCCTCACACAAAAACCAAGGATGATTCATAACAAACCTGTCAGCATATATTAACGTGCCCACCCAAGAGGCTTTGGTGGATTTGAATAGGGCACCAGATAGCACAATACCAGCCAGTGCAACGTTAGTAACAACTCGTAAAGTATGGGCTTAAATCTTAAATTTGGCAACGTTAGTAACAACTCGTGAAGTATGGGCTTAAATCTTAAATTTACATGGCATAACATATAAGCAAAATTAAAGTTGATTTCTGCTTAAAGCATACCAAACTTTGACTGAAATTCATATATAGGTTCGGATACTTTAACCATACAATCTTTTTTGGTTCTAACTTAAATTCACTAGGTAATTTTTTACAAGCTCTAAAATCTGTCGTGCACGTTGATTTCTACTCGAAGCATACCAAACATCTTTGACTGATATTCATATCACCATACAATTTTTTTTGTTCAACCTAAATTCAATAGGTAATTTTTTTCAAGTTATAAAATATGTTGTGCCCTGCATATTGCAGAAAAATTATTTGGCCTGGACCTAGGTGTGAACTGTAAAAGCTATATAAATTCAATCCTATATCTTCATTTGCAACTGACCAGATGAGACTCGAAAACTCATCCGGAAACATAAATGACAAAACACGCCCATGAGTTTCAATTCACAACATTGGCATCGGTGCTTAACCACCCATTTCATTAGGATTAGATTTAAAGTTGCTTAACATGGACACATAAATAAGTTTGGTAGCCAGACGTTAGAACATTATAAACCATATCCCTTGAACAATTACCAGACCATACCTTGAATGTCTTCTTGTAAAATAACTCCAATAGTTGTAAATTCAATTCATAATCTTATCTCAGCAACACATTATACTACCAAAATTAAATGGCATTAAAGCCAGGACAGCCTTAAGCCAACCCATCTCCAGAACTTGGCTTTAAATAATAAAAGCTTCATAATGTAATACTAGTCTGTAAGCTGTGCATTTCACCAAATGAGGAAGAAAAAAATACAGCTGACCCAATAACTTCAAAAATTTAATCATCATCCTCTTCGTCAGCACCAGCATTCAAAGCATTCAACCGGGCAATCAATTTTGCTTTTCTCTCTTCATAGGTTAATTTCCTTGTCAAGTAACTGTCAAGAAGCAAGATTTCATGCATTAATGACTCAAAAATGAAGTAATTCTGCATAAGTGACAGTGGCCAGCAATATTTCAACAATTCAAAAAAATTCAGAATCAACAGCAAACACTTACTGCTTCTGCACTTTGGGGACATGTTTCTCAGTGTGTTTGATTGTTGGGTCTGCTCGAATGGCAGCATGCACTTTCTTGTACAACTCTTCAATGTTCTCAGGATCTATACCTCTCTTAATATATTCAGTAAACTGGGATTGATACTTCTCTGGTTCATCTTCTCTCAATGTCTACAAGTAACACAGGATGCAGTATAAACAAGAATGGATATGGCAGACCATAAACATAAACCTAATTATAAAAACACACATCTCAACCTTTAAATGGCATCAGCATCAAATAACATCACCAGAACATTCTATCATTGGTGACAAATAGTTGTATTTCTACCTAGTAGTCTTGAATTCTAAATATTCTCTTAACTTCCTAAAGCTTCAACACTAATATCCATTATGAATTATTCCGCAAGTGTAACATTTTTCCATAGAGCATCACCTGTAATCAAGATATTTGTAAAAAATATACACGATACTTAAAAATCTAATTCCTGACCTTCATGTATGAAGCTACGTGACCTCCAAATATGTACTTTCGATGGACCTCAGCATCCAAGTTCTTGCTTTCCTTGTTATAACCAGCAAAACGCTTGTCGCTATGAGGAATATCTAATCCTCCATCCAAAGCACCCTTGACACAAGCCACAAAGTTTATAAGAATAAATGCAGCTAAAGAACATAAGAAAGTTAGTATTTAGTGAAAACAAATAACAGAAGAAAATCAAATGATCTCTATAATAATTAATAACATGTTCAACAAAAAAAATCTGATTTTCATTTAACTTGTCACTGTCTACAAAACCAAAGAAAATGCAAAATCTAATTCTGTTCTTATATGCAATATGCTGAAAAGGTGGTCTTGGGAGATTCACAGCTGGTTATCCATCGCTTTATTTATGGATCTTTGCCCAAGGATTGCAAGTTAAGCATTATTGATCAAATCAGTAATCTGAAACTAGCCTTCTATACTATCAGTTTTTTCATGTGTTGAAAATGAATAATTCTGCTGCAGATGATCTCACCTACAAGGGTGTAAACTTGAACTCAAGAGTCATAATGAGAAATGGTGTACCATCCGTCGCAACCATTCCTTAAGAGCGGGTCTAATATGCAGTGTAAATTTTGCTGTATCTACAGATCTTTTGGAGAATCTACACCTCCAAAAACCCCGTGTTCTTTAGGATAGTAAAATGGCTAATATTGAGAATAAAAACCATCATGAGGTTACAAGTATAACTGGCCTCGAAGGATTTTCATTGTACTCACCTGCTGTACTGATCCAGACACAGATTCTGATTTAATACAATATTCTCAGCATGGTTTAAAAAAAAAAAGGGTAATATGATGAAAAAAATAGTAAATATGACGAGTAACAAAAAGGATGAATGAAAGGATTTCCAAAACAATGTGAAAACACAGCATGCCACCACTTGTACAGACAAAAGAAATGATGAAACTGTCGCAAGAACAAAGATTTCATTAACCATTTTTACCAAAGAAGAAAATAGTTATTGCTTTGATTATGCCTGGACAACATTGGTCCTCCACAAAGGAGGATACTGATAACAGTACACTATTATATCTAAAACAAATCAATTACAAAATATGAGGAAAGAGCTAAGACCTAAGGCAATATAGAAGGTACAGGGAAACAGAGCAACAAAACATGCCACACAAATGAGACATTGTAATGCACATGCTAAATTATACCATCAATCTCTAGCTAAGCAAAGGAGTTACCAAACAGATAAACAATGTGAAAACACAGCATGCCACCACTTCTACAGACAAAAAAAAATGAAGAAACTGACGCAAGAACAAAGATATCATTAACCATTTTTAACAAATAAGAAAATAGTTGTTTCTTTGATTATGCCTGGCAACATCATTGGTCCTCCATAACGGATGACACTGATAACAGTACACTATTACATCTAAAACAAATCAATTACGAAATATGGGAAAACAACTATGACATAAGGCAATATATAAGGGTATAGGGAAACAGAGCAACAAAACATGCCACACAAATCAGACATCGTAATGCACATGCTAAATTATACCATCAATTTCGAGCTAAGCAAAGGAGTTACCAAACATATGATACTATTAGCTCCACAATTAATATCATTTGTCTTATTTTTATAAGATAAGACACTACTCACAAATAATTCACTTTTACAAATTTTAATTTTAAGAATAATGGACAGTTTACCAACCTTCAGGGCTCCGAAGACTCTGTTGCCAGTGGTGGTCCTCACAAGACCTACATCCAACAAAGCTCTGAATGGCCTCCTGGAATCATTTGGCTCAACACTGTAGTCCTCTCCAGTGGCCTAGCATACAAATCAGAGTAAACATCAGTCCCACAGGATTCTAAATAAAATAGTATTAAGTCCGACTGTCATGAACTTGTTCACTTTGACAACAAATCATACTCATGTAATTTATAATAACAAAAACGCCCAAGTATCACATAATAATTACAACGTCAGCTCCCAAATATAACAACATTCCAAATAAACTAATATGATAAGATAGTTGAAACAAAATTGCCAGATGCAGCTTTCATATTTAACTCGTAACAATCAGAAAAAATGAATTACCTTACTCTTGAACTGAAGAGATTCAAATACATAATAAAAACTTGCATTTGTAATTGAGCAAATAAATGCAAAAAATAAAAAAGAATGAATTGCCTACCTCCTCATTCCCAACATATTCCTCATCCATCTCCAGGCTTTTCAAAACACGACGTGCCAGCAGGAGACCAGTGCAGTATGCTACAAAATCAAACAATATAATCAGCAATTTTCCCTTCATTATTCAGATCCAAAGGTGAAACATCATTTATTACATAGTGCAATGTAATAATAATACAATATCAAATGTAAATAATATAATGTACAATGAAAATGTGTGAAATGACACACAAAAATACCATGATACAAGGATATAAAACATATAGTTAAATATAAACATAACAGAACCAAGTCTATGTTATTTGTTGCAAGTTGGGGCACTTGGCGTGATGATAACTTGGGTTTTGAATCCTGCAAACAAGGCTCCCACAATTATGCAGTGGAACAAGCATTCCCAGGGAGCGAGGCCATCTCAATGCAATACATGTTGGTTACAGTGGTTTCAAACTAATGCACTTTGACATGTTAGATACTCCAATCACAGCCTGGTACCCATCAAAACGGCTTGAACCATCCAAAAGAACATGGGGGAAACGACGACTTTTGCTGGAGTGAATAAATACTCTTAAACAATTCCAAATAAAACATATAACTAATAACGCAGAAACATTGATCGATCGTGTAGCACAATTAAGCATAGAACAGTGCAAAGGAATTAATGCATATAAACTTTAGCATTAAAAGAATTAATGAAGCTCGGCTCCGCCTCAAACTAAAAATAAAACACGGCTGTCCAACTGAATCCATTACATAATGTACTAAATGCACATCATATAATTATTTCAATCAATGTTTGTCAAAAAGAAAATTCGGATACCATCTGTAGCTCAGGGTTAAGAGCCACAGAAAACACATAATATATGATGCGGGATCATTTAAGGAAAACTTAATGCAATTGAAGCCTGTGAGAGTGCGAATAAACCTAAATATCCAGCATAGATATTAAAGTAGGGCCATTGCATAGATATTAAAGTGGGGCCATTCCATAGTGCAATACAGACGCTACAGATGGTTTTTCTTTTACTGTAACCAAACAGAAATGGAGTGCCATTTAAACATAAAACTGTTTCTCAACACAACGAAGTGGTTAAATGTAGATATTTGTATAAAAAACTGCTGCCTGACTAGGGTGAAGTGGAGGTTCTATCAAAAAGACTGCTAGCCAACTGGAATAGAGTGAATATTTTGACAAAAAAACCTCCTACCCAAAGATACTGAAACGGAGATTCAACGAAAGCACAAACCCAATGAAATATTTCAATACAAAACTACTATCAGATCAAATGAAATGGGCTTTAAACCCAAAAACGCTAGCCATCAACTAAACTGTAGAGACCTGTTATATACCTGCAGCATAGTTGGTAAGCCCTACTTCGAGTCCATAACGAGGCAACTCCCGAGAATAAGCTGCCGCCATAACGACATCTCCCGCAAGAGTTGCATATATGATCTGTGCCACCACATCCTTGTTGCTCTTTCATTAAATTAGAGGTCAAGGAACAGTAAAAACTCACATGAAGTATATCCCTTCAAAATGCATAGTAAAATCTAGCTTTCATTGGGGCATCAATAACATCCCAAGAAGGATACGAATCTAACGACCAATCGGTATTTCGGCGTGTTGTACTTGTTCTTATCTTGGTTAATCAGGCGGATCCTTGCCCTGTAATCGGTTTTCCCCTCTGCACATGTCTAAAATGAGCTACAAAAGCCATCGAAAACAAATAAAAAAGCTACAAATCAACGTACGAGAATTAATCAAATACCTCTCCTGCGCTTGAATTTGACTTGAAACCTCTTGAAGTAGGCCCTGGTTTTCTGGGCTTTCACGAAAACCTGGATGCATTTTGCGCAGAGCGTAAGTGAATAAACCCTGTCTTTAAGAATTTATTAGGGTTTCGAAGTATGAGATCATTACCATGGTTGTGGATCTCCTCTCTCCTGCTACGGTCTCCTACTCCAGCCTCTCGTCTCCTCCGCTCCTCTGCCAAGAATGGATGAAAGGACTATTAAGAACCCCAAGCTCTGCTTTTGAAGTGAATAAACCCTAGCTTTGCTAGTTGCCGTCCAATCTAGGGTTTAAATCAACGGCCTCCGTTCTTTCCCCATTTCAGGTTTTGGTTCTTTTTTATTTCAATTATTTTACGTGCTTAAATTTTGAAACTTCTACTTTCCTCTTCCTAGATATGACCCTTTTCCAATGATGTTCGGTGACCCTTTTCCAATGGTGTTCGGGGTGAGAAGACATTGGCTCCGCTCATGGTTCCACTAAGACCATCTTGAGGGTGAGGTGTGTTGGTTTATTAGGATGTTTATTCATGGATGGGGAAAAGAATTTATTGGATTTCCAGCTTTTTATATAAAAAATATGTTAGGCACTTGTTTATCTAAATGTTTACTTACAATTTAAACATGCTAAACCACTCCAAAAGCCACTTATTTACATCATTACTATATCATACTTAAATAGGATCAACATTTTTTTGAGCTATGGATCATATCCATTCATGGGTTACCTTTTTAGTCCCTACCTCCACAAGCACCACCGTAGCACTGGTCTCGCACTCAAAGTTTGTTAATTCTTGCTTATTTTGCCAAGCTTTTGCAATTTTAACCAAAATTTGTGGGGAAATGTTAAATATTTTTGTTTTTGCATAATTTAAAATAATTTTCTAAATTCTAGAAATCTTGTTTCTAATTTTCTATTGGTTGAGCAAGTCTTGTTGTGACATAATCTCCCCTGGTGGAGGGCGTTTTGTTTTCAGTATTTGTTATTGCCTGGCAAATCATTTCAAAAAAAAAAGACTAAGTTTGTGAGTGGTCATTCTGTTGGTGAGTACTTTGACATTGACATTGTTATGTCTGACACTGTTATTGCTCTGCCCAATGATGTCAAAATTGACAGGGTTCCAGGTCCCTTACATAGGCGAGAGGGTGGGGGTAGGCGGCTAAACAAATCTCCATAATGTTGATACATTGTGCGGAGTGCGGAGGTGCGAGGGAAGAAATGAGGGTGTGGGGGATAAACAAATCTCCATAACATTAATACATTGTGTAGATGAATAATTCATACTCTACCTAACTAATCTCTTGTGGTTAATTGCTTGTTACAGGATATATTTGTGGCGAGAAGTGACAGCACTGGAAGACAATTAAGTGGGCGATGGTGGAACTCATATGCAATCCATAGAAAATGAAACGAGCTCGGGCCGAGTTGGACGAGGTAGTTGGGCACAACATAAAGGTGAAAGCTTTTCACTCACAAGATATAAAATGAGCACTTGACCAAGTGCGGAAGTGCGAAGAATGTGATTCCTTCACACTTCTTCGCACTCTCGTACCTCTCACCATGATGAATGAGTAGTCATTCTAGGATAAACTTTTCACTTTACAAGTGATTAAAGAAATAGATTTATAATGAAAGGTTAAAACATGTATGCCCAGTACAAGTAAGAGCACTCTGGGACAAACAAGTGTCGAGAGTAGTGCACGACTTTCTTGTCTCTTGGTCATACAAGTGTCACATAACTCTCGCAGCCATAAGATATGATTTGAAGGGGCTCACAACCGGTCCAAAATTATAAAGAGTGGCATAATACTTGAGATGAAATATTTATGAGATGACAGCATCCATTATAGGCCATTGAGCTCCAAACACACAACCCAATTATAATGGACACTATGTACAATGAACCGGAAAGAGAAAAGGCTATGAAAATATCTCCAATGCAAGGAATCCACACTCTGCTTGCAAGGTTTAATTATTTCTAGAATTTATCAAGTGCTCCTCTGCAGTGGAATCTAGACCCATTAATTCCCGTTGAATATTATAACATACATAGGCCTCAAGGAGAAACGATGATATATATTTATATATCTATACAATGTTTATGTTGTCACTGCTACAACACCCTCCAAAATTTTGCTATATTTGAATATTGGAGCCTACCTCTTGTCATAGGAAGTGTCGCTTTTGGTCGTTAAGTGTCGGTTTATGTTTTCACACATGTTTCAAGTGTCCATGTTCCCCCTTAAGTGTTGTTGAATCGTTAAGAGTAGTTATAGCACACTTTTGAGTCATGGTGCACTTTTAGTCACAAAACGTCACTTACGTGTCACAATCATTCATGTTTTGCTTGTTGCAATTAGAGAGTGTTTGTAAAATGGTGCTTTGATGTATATTTCTTAGTCTCATATCCTATATGAGTTTTGTTGATGAGTTGAGATGGTAAATCTTGATCATACCCCTAACTCATTGTGTTTTCCCATGTTTCACCTTTCCATACTTTGTCATTTTTCTAACCTTGCAACTTCTCGTTTGGGCTAGAAAAGTGCATTGTGCACTTCTAAATCTTAACAGTGTCCCTCCTTGTCAACCTTGCACCACCCTAAGCCTTCCCTCTCTCTCTTGCGCACTACACAATTCTATTCAACATGACCCTTCTCCTTATTGTTTAGTCTTCCTCCCTGCGCTAGCCCTACCCCTCGTTGCCCAATGTTGTGCACTGCACACTTCTAGTGGGTAGTGATGCCCCTCCTTTTATCTGAAAATTGTACCTTTCACCCTCCTTGTGGCCCTAGCTCTCCTCCCTAGCACATGGCACAGTCTCAGTGAGCATTACTTGCACCCTTGCCTCTTGCAACTGCCCCATCTGCTCACCTTGCCTCCTCTTCTTCCAAAGATATGCATGGTGAAGTCTTAATGAGCAGTCCATACCTCTCTATCTCTTGCAAGTGCACTCTGTGCCTAGAATGGTCCCTCTCTCTCCTCCCTTGCGCATTGTTGATTCACAATCAGTACATTGCATGAATCATCAGAGAGTAGGAGATTTTTGGACTGATGTTTGCTTGCCATGAGTGATTCTTGCCTACAAGTGTTCTCAGTAAGCATGGAAAAATATGTTAGAGGATATTTGTTAAGAAAATTTGTCCAAGGAGGGTATTATATGCCATTTTTCTCACATCTTGTCAATAGGCCTATTAACTGGATCAATCAAAATCCATCCAAACTTTGTCATCATCCTTGCACAAAGCCTTAGGCATGCCTCTCCCTAATCCCTGATTTTTTGGGCTTAACTGTTTCATTTCCATGCTTTTAAGGCCCAACGCACCCTGCTACCTTAGGAGACTGCCTTCAGAGCATGTTGCTCCACTTTTCACCTGCACTCATCATCAGCAGGTTGTCCCTCCTTGAGGTGCATTGATTCTAGAAATTTGGTAAAATTAAAAATAATATTGAAGCTTCCTCTTTTAGAAGCTTCCAGGATTTGTTACAACCATTTACCTTGGATAATACCTTAAAATCCTATCTCATCCTACCTATGAGATTTCACCCCTTATCCCTTGAGCTCATCTATTGAAAATGCAGCAAGATGATGGAGCTTAGTGAAATGAAGTCGCCTTCACTAAGTGGGCCCGCAGGCAAATTCTGGCGCAAAGTCTATTTTTAGACTATGTCTATTTTTAGACATATGGAGCATGGTTCGGGGATTCCAGTTTGAGATTCTTGAAGCATTGGTCATGTTGGTAAAAATAGATGGGACTCTATTTTTTAGGTCGAAAGAGGTCGAAGGCTATTTTTAGACTGCCTCTTCTAAAAATAGGGAAGTCAAATATTATTAGCCCTTAATATTATTTGGACAATAAACTTCGGTTACTCTCTTGGAGCACTTCGATTCGAGGTATAGAAGTGGCTCGTGCATCGACGAGAGGAATTACGCTATTCCTAAGGGTTTGGTGAGCTCATGCATGGTTGACTTGGTTAGGACTTCAGTGGCAAAAGTTTGGTGGAGTTGATGAGACAGTTGGTGGAGTTGTGTTCGGTTTAACTTAGTTGAACTAGTTGAGATTAGTTTAACTAGCTAATCAACTAGTAATGAGTGGAGTGAATTGAATATTATTTAATTCATTAATTAACTCATTATTCAATTCAAGAACACATCAGTTCACTACAGTGCATGGACAGTTCAGTGGAGACCAGTGGAAGAGGTAGATGAAAGGGTGAGTACAGCTATCAGTTGTGACATCAGTTGTGCATGAGATTTGCACCACACTTGGAGGCAATTGCCCATGATGATTGCGTTGTCAAGCCAAGGAGATTCGAACCTTGGATCTCTATTTAGACAGGCCATGATTGCGCAATAGAGGCAGGCAATTAGTGGATGTGTTTTGAACCCATGACTTGTTCAAAACCAAGCTAGTTTGTGTGTAACTTCATGAGATAGTACTGAGTACTTGTGAGGAGTATTGTACTGAGTTTGTTACATGTTTTCTCCATTATAATATACACAATAGCTGCGGGGTTTTCAGCTATAAGCTTTCCCCATACATACTGTGTTAATGCGTATGATGATTTGATGTGTTATCGCTTGTTTTATTTCCGCATGTGTGATGATCTGAGTGGAAGAGATTATGTGTTGCATATGAATTCGAATTGATATGTGATCAGGATAGTCTCGGTGGATAATTAATCATTATTCAGCAAATTTCTACATCATCCTCCCATCAAGAGTGGAATCGAAAGCCTACATTGGTAAATGGATAAGAATTCCTAACCTACCATCCTCTCCTATGTATTTATTTCCATCCACAAGCTAGAGGTTGCCTTTTGGAGATCGATTATCCTCATTTTGTTGCCCAAAATCTAAGGGGAGTCATCATTCCATGCATTGAGGTGACATTGAGGTGTACTTTGTGGCAAAGAAGGACAAGTGTTGGCCCTCATTTTTTATCCATTTTTGTTTATGAAATACATATTATTTGCCATACTATCCACCTATACACCATCATATCCACCTTATTTTGGCTAATAAATGCATATGCGGGTATTTAAATTAAGTTTTTCAATTCTTAGAATTTTTTGTAAAAATTGAATTTTAAGTGAATTTTTTGACAACATCAGAAATTCTCGTAATGGCCTCATGATTTGCATATTTGCAGGACACTTGGGCTCGAGCTGGATATATTTCTAGAAAGCTTGGGAACTAAGATTAATTGTACACCTATTGGTTCATTCAAACCAAGATTTAATAGGCCCGATCAAAGGCAGTCAAATGGGACCTGTTTTTATGGAGGATCCCTAGGAACTAGGTCAAAATTCTTATTTTGTGGGATTTTCCAGATTTTGATGGATCTGATGGATGAATTCAACTTGATTGGATAAGATAGGGATAGTCATGAATATAGGAGATATTTTAGATGAATTTTTTGGATATTTTGTCTATTTAAGCCTCAAAGTTTGAAGGCATTGACATGTAGAATTTGTATGACTTAACATTATTATTTCTGAGACTTTGGAGACCTAATTGAAGATCTGTTCTATTCCATTTGCTGCTATTATATGTTGATTGATTGATTGAAGTTTTAAGTAGCTGAAAACACCTTCAGTGTACGAGCCAAGGGTGGAGGGGCCCCCACACCGAGCTAAGTGCACTTCCTAGTTTATTTGTAGTTGCAATTTTAGAATTAGTTTGCTTATGTTTAACTTGTTTATTAGATTTATGCTGATGATTTATGAGTGTTGATGAATCTAATTATCATTCTTATTCTACATATGAAAGGACAAACAAATGTTTAAGTTAAACATTATTTCTATCTTATTAAGATCTTAAGCTAGAATTCATCTTTTCATGCTTTTAATGCTTTTCTGAATTCTTGTTTTCTAACAATAGCATTTTTGATAAATGAATCTACGATGAAGGACAACCTGGACCTCTTCAGTGAAGAGCCTCTTTAGTTATTGTTTCATGTATCTTAATCTATTGCTCAATTAGTAGTTTTTGATTTCTAATTCATGAAGTAATCTTGTTAGAGAAGGACAAACAAATCTCTTAAGTTAGGAGATTCTTCTGCTTCTGATTGCACACTTGAATTTAGAAATTATTTAAGTTAGATTTATATTTGTAATATGCACTTCCTTAATCATTGATAAATCATTTTCTAAATTGATCATAACTGGAACCCATATACTTTGGGGATGCTTCTAAGTCATACTAGCCCGGATTAATAATAAATATTTGTGTTAGTTTACACAGTAAATTGACCCAACAACAAGTCAACTTGGGGATTTCTCTACATGATCAACTATTATATTTAGTTATAACTATCTCCATTTATATTAATACAATGAGTACATTGTTTTCCTACATACGATGTTGATGTTCATATGTTTCAATGTTTAGTTGATCCACAGAATGAAGTAATTGGATAATGCTACATAGATATAGTAGATCTTTGCCTTGTTGTGTTTGTATGTGCAAGTTCTAATTATAGCAATCAGAGCTATGATTTAAGCGTACAAACCAAGAATATGGTGAAGCTTGTGACGAATTCAAGGTAAGCCTCATCCCATTGTTCAATTAATTTAAGGAAAACATTAAATTATTTTGTTCTTTTGTTGTTCTATACCATACCACTAGGTATAGGGAAGATACTTATGTCTGTGGTTGTAGATTCCACATAACAATTTGGCAACTCCACTATGGAACGGTTCATTACCTTGGTGGTTTCCTTGTCCTTAGTACTTTTTTTTCCTCTTGTTTAGACTTCCATTGTCACAATCAGTATGAATTGACCCTAGGAAGTCATTTCATTGAGATTCAGTTGCATTTTGTGTGTTGGAACTTAGCATTCCTTGATCAGAGCTCCCCTAGTCCAGAGACAAAGCGTTACAATGCACCCTAGCCTTCTCTAAGACTGCATTGCAGTGCACCCCATCCCTCTTTGTACCTACATTGCAGAGCACTGGTTCCCTTCCAACACCTGCGCTGACCCATATTTCATGCACGTGCTTGCCTTGTTTTGGTTTTCTCTTTGATCAGAGTTGTTTTAGTTGCTCTTCCTTGTGTCCCTAAGTGTCTTTTGGTCTCTCATAAGCCTCCATCTAGTTTTATTTTGGTTTTGTGTGCCTTTGATGAGAATTTGTTTATATTTTCATTTGTTATTGTCATTAAGTGATTGGCAAACTAAATTGTTTGATCATTGAGCGCTTAGAAGAATTGGTGTTTTAGTCATTGTTCTGAATAGTTTTCTTTTATCAATGATTAGACAAATATATCAATTTTCATCTTAAAATTAAGTGGAATCCAAAAGAAAAATCTTATGCATCATGCATTGCATACAAGGCTTTGATTTTGATTGGAATAGTGAAGTCGAGGAGATTAATTGTTGCATCACTTGTTTGTTGCATTATTGATTGATTTATTCGTCCCCTACTTAGTTAGGCCTTCCATTCTTAAAAGGAAAACAAAAAAAGTTATTTTTGTCATATTAGTTGCATCATAAGTGTGTTCGGCTGACATCGAGTTTTGAGTCGTGAAATCGAAACATAATTCAAGATAAACTCTAAAATTCACCTCAATTAACCTAAGGAGCATTTGAAACTTAACAACACACATAAAGGTCTAGGCTAGAGATGTGTTTCGACATCTTTAAATGTAGGAGTTGTCGTTTTTTGCCAGCGTTTCATCTCGGGGATGAAATATCATTCCACGTACGTAAGTGTATCGAACAGTTCTCCATGTACCTTTGGGTATATTGGATGGTGCTCCATGCATGAAAAGTATATGGAAATGTTCTCATCGTACAGTTAGGCATTAGACAACACTAACATAGACTACACTTCCATGTACCATCGAGTATATTTCGGAAGTCCACCATAAGTTGCTATCCTTGCCATATGTAACTCAGTCGACTGACTTGTAAACTATGATACATCGAACACAACATTTGAGGAAATTACCTACCCGTACGTAAATCCTTGGCTTTCCAAGGTGGTATATTGCAATTCATAGTTACTGGGTAAACCATTTTGCTTAGTTACCCTTGTTTTGTTTGATTTTGTGTATTTTATTTTCTAAAATCAATTAATTGACCGCGGAACAACATCCTCATCGTGGAACAACTCCTTAGTGGATCTTAGGTTGAGACTAATGGAAACAGTTCCTGAATCCACTAGTCAAGGAAACCCCTCTAATAGGGATCCTGGTCACTTTCCTTCTTTTGGAAATATTGGTGCTCCTTATATACCAATGTTGTCCCTTCCGAGATTCACCATTGGTTTACCACTTTGGCTGTTTTCAACCCCTATGGTTCCAAATGTCCAAACTGCTCCTCAACCAAGTTGTCCTAATCCTGAACAACTTCAACTTCAAGTTGATCCTAAAGTTGACCCTCTTCCTTCTTCACCTATTATTTCCTCATCCCTTTCTTCCTCCTCACCTGGTGAAATTCTTGATTCTAGTAACCAGGAAGTTAAGAAGAAGAAGAAGATGATGAAGAAGAAGAAGTAAAATAAGCAGGGGAGCAACCAAGAAACCATAGCTACCCATGCAACTAGTATGGATAAATCTTCTAATCAGCCTTGAAAAGTTAAATTCCCTTGCAAGTTATGTAAGGGTGATCACTTTCTTAGAGATCGTCCTCATATTCCCAAGATATTAGAAGTGTGGTCTACAGGATCACATCAACCTTTGTCATCAACTTTTGGAGATCATGGTGGTGATAAAACATCACCTAATGATAGTAAGGTCTATGGGAAAAGGCTAAAGTCAAATTTCCTTGCAAGATCTATGAAGGGAATCATCATATTCACCTTTGTGCTTATATGGATGAAGCCTCAAAAATGTTGGAAAACCTTACAACTTCTCAACCTCATCTTCTAGCTGGTTATCGAAAGCTTTCTACCAATACTCCACTAGTTGATGAAATGATTGATCATAATCTGAATCCAAAAATCCCACTCTCTCTAAACATGAATCATGTTATCACTCAGAAAGTTTCTCTTGGTTTTGGGAGAGAAGTTTCCAAGGTAACCTTTTCAATCCAACTTGTAGATTGAAGGCTAGCCCCTTCAATCTAGAGAGGGCCCCCTCTGACCTTTACATTGTGGATATATCTTTAGATAGGTTTTGGTTGGGCTTGGAATCAATAACTCATTGGGTGATGGAGTCAAATAGCTAGGGTTTAGATAGGTTTACCAAGATAATTGGTTGTCTGATCAAGATTGATAAAGGCAAGGTGGATAGCAGATCCTAGACCTTTGCCATTTGTTGTAGGTGGATGAAGAAAAAGAAGAGCAGTATACTATAAGGTAGCTTCAGAGGATCAAGATGGGAACCTTTAAAAACTTAACTCAAAGAATCAAAACAAAGATTAAATCTGAATTAATTAAACTTTTTCAAACATTTAGAAGGAATGCATTTATGAGATTATTAAAGGAGAAATTGAAAAAACATAGAGAACATACACACTAAAACCAACTATCTCATGGATCTTTATATCACTGGTCAGAACTACTGATATTGACAAATTAAATAATTAAAGCATTCAAAAAGCACACAGACAATGACTACATTTTTCAGAAAAACCAACCCTTTCTTCATATTCTTGATGAAATATATAGAAAATACAATAGATATAAGCTCCTTGAAGTATGGTAGCAATAATTACAAAATATTTACATAATCTTTGAGAGTTTAATTGACAAAAATTACAACAACCCTATCATCTGAGCTATTCATATCCCTAATATGATACACAATCCCTAGTCAAAACATAGTACAACGCTACTATACGCTCTTTTTGCTAGTGTCCTGGAAAAATAGTGAGGTGTTTGCTGCAAGATAGGATTAAAACAGTCTACTATTTTATAGGCTTGATCTCTGAAGCTAAACTCGTGTTGCCTCCTTGTAGCAAACTAATGCATGAACCTCGAAATAATGCCAAAACTGTGTAGTTTTTTGCCTTCTTCGTTGCTTGGTTTCCTTGTGTTAACTTATACTCCTTAGGCCACAAAAATATATGATATCTTACCACCGTATACTAAAAAATAATTATTGCTTGATGATTAACCATGAGTAAACCAAAATGTTAAATATCATTAGGGTTTGGTGCAACAAAATTAGGGTTTATTGTAACAAAATTAGGTTTTATACTATAATCTGCCTCTAGAGTTAACTGATCACTTCCCTATGTCCTCTGCGACTTGAGCAAGGATGTCCAACTTGTTTTGACTCCTTGTCACCCTTCTGGTAATATTTGGTGGGCTTTTATCATTTTTTAGGGTTTTGTCTTTGTTCTTCTCAACATACTCTGTTTTCCTCTTTCTTTTTTTGCTCTTTGGAGTTTGCTCTATTTTTTCTTCTTCATAAAGGATGATAATTGTTTCTTTGAACTTAGGATTCATTCTAGCTTTGAAATTAAACCTCAGTTTGTTGGTAGGACAAGTGTGAGGTATGTTGCCTTGAATTCTAACCTTTGTCTTGATTTCCTTATCCTCTGTTTCAACTTTTTGTTTACCTTTTTTTTCTTTTTGAGATTTTTTTTTTTGTTTCTTCCTCCTCCATTATAATTATTTGATGACTTATTTGGCTTAAAATATTCCCTTCATAAATTTCAACCTTTGGCATCTTCACAGGGACATCTTCATGTTTCTCAACCTAGGGCTGGCTAGATTCTACTTTGGTCTCTTGAACTACAGGTTGAGAAGGAACTTTTTTTTGGCCTCTTTTTTATCTTCTAGGTACAGGTGGGTTTGGGTTCCTTTGTCTAATTTGACTCAATTGTCCTACTTACTTATTGAACTCATGAGTATATAAAATCTTAATAAGACCATGATGAAAAATATCATGAGCTTGTAATTTAGGTATTTTCCTTGCCTTAGTGCACATTTTCAACAAATTTTGATGTAGGAAATATGGAAAATTCATTTTCCTAAAGTCTGCTAAGTGAGAAAGAAACCTCATGTGGTATAAGTAAGCTTTGGAATACCTATCTTCACATGTGAAGAAAATATGGATAGTTATGAGTGCAACAACCCATTGAGGTTTTGGTTTGTTTTAGAGGACCTCTACATCCCAATCTTGATTTGGGTAGTCTTCTTTCATGAATAAATTTAAATCCACATTCAACAACCTTTGCTTCTTGAACCATCTTTCACCTTCTATTGGCAAACCCGTTGCAGCAATAAACTCCTTTGTGACAAGGAGTTGTAATGTCATGGTTCTAGTCGTATTTCCATCGAAATATAAGATAAAATCATGGCACGATATGAGGTTTTATCCATTAAAACACTAAAAGATTGGTTCCCAACTTGCATATATGAAAAGATCTAGCATTTAAGGGTATACTTTGAAGTACATGCCATCAGGTTCAAACCTCTTAACGTGGCCAGACCGACCCATTTCGCAAAGCTCCAAGACCTGCAAACACCTTTACTGACCTTGAAATACCCTAACATAGGACTGCAAGACAACTAGCACCCTTTCTACATTAGAAAACAACAAATCTGGGTTTGATGGAAAAACTTGTTTTAAACAAAATATAGCAAACTAGGGTTTCATTTAAACAACTCAATTAGGCTTAAAAATGCTGGAAAATGTCACATCATACAGGAGGAGGACCATTATTTTACAAATCACCACTTGATCGCTCAAAAAATATGGGTTAACGAGTCATAAATCAAGTTTTAATTTTTTTGAAAAGCACTACAAAAACATTTAATAGTGTCGACCGATTTTTTACTATAAGTCAAATCACTAAGCGAAATTTTGTATAGACTAAGGGTTAGATAAAAGAGTTATAATGACACATTTCCATAGGGTTAGCAAACCTTATAATGAATACAATACCTCCCTTTACATGATTATGACTTGCAAAAACATAGGCTAACATTATTGACTTGACATGAAGGGGTAAACTTGATGCTAACAAATCCCATGAGTCTGTTCCCGACCAACCATTGGTTGTGAAAATAGTTGACTCGATTCCACCTTCAATTGATTGTACATTTCTCGTAGAGAGTGAACTTCATACCACTCAGGATCTTCTTGTTTCTTCAAATTCCAATGAACTGCGAAGCAATCATCTTGTTCCAATGACACAGGGGGACAATCCTCCCGTTCCCATGGCACAGGGGGAAATCCTCCTGTTCCCATAGCACAGGGGCATATTTCTCCCATTCCTCTAGCGCAAGGGGGTAGTTATCTCGTTCCCACGACACCCCCTCCAAGTATTATGGTCACTTCCCTTGATTGGAGTCGACTGGCAGGATATCGTCTTCCTCTTTACGTGCCCTTCTAGGTCATATTACAAGCTTATAATATGACCGTACCTGGCACAGTTATAGATGAAGGTGAATTTGTTAGTATTATGTCCTCAACTACTTGGAAATATTTTGGATCTCCATAACTTGTGCCCATTACCCAAAATCTGTTGGCCTTTAACAGAGGAACCAATCAATCGTTAGGGATCCTCCCTAAGTTTCCTATTACAATGGGAGCAAAGATTGTCTATATCATTGTGATGGTAGTCCAAGGCCCTTTGGATTTTAATTTACTCCTTAGGTGTGATTATGTTTATATCATGGGAGATCTTGTCTCATCACTCTTTCGTGTGGTGTGTTTTCCACATGAAGGAAGAATCGTGACCATTGATCAGCTTTTTTTCGTTGGTCCTAATTTGAATCCCAATTAACCAACTTCCCTAAATGGTCCTTATATGCAAGTGGTATCTCCCCCACCACGGATTAATTATGTGGCAACATGTTCCATGCATGCGTCTACTGATGATCTAGTGGAGATATGGTAAGTCATTTACTGAGGGCATTGGAGCCTGATATTTATTTTGGATCCCTTGATATGTATCCTTTCCAGAGCATTGTTCTCTCATCTAGTGAGAAATTCTTGGAAGCCATGGCCTCCTACAGGTCATGATCAAGGTTCCTGAAGCATAGTTCCTTTTCATGTGTCAAGCTCATTAAAAAATGAAACAAGGTTCCCCATAGCAAAGTTCCTTTTCTTGTGTCAAGCTCCTTAAAAAATGAAACAAGGTTTTCGGAGCAGAGTTCCTTTTATTTTGTCAAGCTTGTTAAAAAATGAAACAAGTTGGTGTCATGAGGATAATTCTTTTACTATGTCAACCTCGTTAAAAAATGAAATAGGTTCCTACGAGCATAGTTTCCTCTACATTTAAAGCTCGCATAAACATGAAACAATCTTGAGCACAACTCCTTTTCTTGTGTCAATATCATTAAAAAATGAAACAAGGTCCCATCAGTAGAGTTCATTTCCCTGTGTCAAGCTCATTAAAAAATGAAACAAATTCCCTTCCAATTCGAGTCTTTGATTAGATCTTGTAAATTCCCAAACGAGTCTTTCACTTGATCTCATAAATGAACCTTCATTCCATCCACCTGTTAGCAACCAATAGTATAATAGGTGAATGAAATGAAGCTTAGGGGGCATGTTGCTAGAATTCAGTCATTATTTTGGGGGCATGCAAATTTATTTCAAGCATAGTTTTTCTCCATTTCAAGCTTGTGTAAAAATGAAACCAATTTCAAGCATAGTTTCCCATGTTTTAACCTTGTGTAAAAATGAAACCATTCTCATCCTATCTCTCATGATTTCCATTTTTATCAACCTATTTATGCCAGATGAGCCTTGCTTTTCTCATTTCATCGTCACCATCTTCTTGGCCAATCATATGCTTTCACTTGTTTTTTTTACCCTTTCTTGAGGAATCATTGCGATGAGTGGTGTTATTAGCAGCCTTTTGATCTCTATGTGTTTTGAGTGGTTATATTATGACTGGAACCTGTTGCTACCCTTTATACCACTCGTTCCTCCAGGAGGAGTCCTCTTTCATCTCTTTTCAGACTCTCAAAATATGAAAAGATTGTCAAGCACGTGTATTTTCAAACTTGTTAAAATAAATGAAAAGACGTCTACTCAGTATAAGTTTAACCCTTTTTTCGGACTGAGATAGACTATTTACGAAAAATTAATACCTTATTTGATCATGGCTAAGAGGTTCTATTGGGTATAATTTTCTTCCTTTTCGGACTCAAGGGACTATCTATGAAAATGAACCTTTGGAGTTTTTTTTCGCCTCTTTTTCAAACTCTCTAAACATGAAAAAAATGTCAAGTTGTACCTCCGCTGGACTCATAAAAACATCAAACAATAATGGACTCATCGAACATGATGAGACCGAACCACTCCTTCTTAGGGTTCATTAAACATACTCAGAGGGATCCATCTGAAGGATGAAATGACAAATCAAGCATATGTTACCCTCCTCAATCTTGTTAAACAATAAAGAGGTACTAACCAACATGGTTGGGGAAATTTTGAAAATAGGGTACTCCACTTGTTAATGGCAATGAATCACTCTTTAACATGACACTCTTCCACTTCATCTCTATGGTTGTTGGGTTGGGAAATATATGCATCTTTTGGTTCATCGTACCCTTTCAAAGCCTTCATTTTTGGTTTTGGGTCGATGTTGTCAACTCCATTTAGTGTTGTCAATATGTTAAAGAGAATTCATTCAGTTGATATTTGCTACAATACTCCTAAGCCTTCATTCCATGTTTGTTGTTCTTGATCTAGTTCCATATCTACATCTTTCTATCTCAAATCATGATACTCGTTTCTTTTCGTTGATGGGTGTTACACAGTAATTTGTCACCGTCCCTACCATTCCCCGTCCCGCACAATGGAGGACCCATTATGTGACCTGTGAACATTGTCATGCTTTGAAAACATCATCAATGCATCCCTTTGAGTATGAGCTTCACTTTCCCTTGAGACATCTCCTTGCAAAACTCATGAAAAACAGCTCTTTTTGCATTGGCACGGGTAGACAGTTCAGTGCTCGCGCCAATCAGGGAAATCCTGTAAAGAGGTCGCGCCACTTGGTGCTCTGTCATAGAGCAGCAATCGCGCCACCCATTTTAGGGATTGTTTTTTAAATATGGATGGCGGAAGTTGAGTTCAAACAAACTCACAAACCACTGCCTATCTTGAGTTGGGAGGTTTGGCTGCGGGAGTTCTATGGAAGGGAATTGGTTTTGCCACCTCCCATAGAACCTTCCTTGTTGATAGGGCCAATCCCATAATAATAGGGATCCCAACTCCCTCCTTCCCCATCTATAAAAGCCTGCTCAAATCCATGGCAAGCTAGTCTTGAAGTGCTGAATCTTTGCATCTCCCTATTCCCAAGTGCCTTTGTGCTGTAAAGAATCCTTTCTTTCCCTTAAGGCCCATTCAAGCGAGGAGACCATTGTTACGAGACTCTGGAGAGGTTTTCCCTTTCCTTGGCGAGCTTTGCGAGACGTGGACGACCGGAGACCCGTTCGAAGGAAGCTGCGACGTCAGAACTTGGTTGTAACTTCTATTCGTTTATTACTTAATAGATGACTATGATTATGGTTCCACTCCGTTTTCCATCATGTTAATACGAGTAATATCTTTTCTGACCGATGTTTAGTTACGCATGCTGGTTCCTATGCTTGTATCTGTTCGTTTCTTCTATGTGCAGGTGTTCATCCGCGGAGATCGTGGAAGGATTGTGATCTGCCAGGGCTGAAGGACGGGGACACTTCTTCTTCAGATCATAGCATTGGAATCCAGGTAGGCTTCTATTCCAAGTCTTTCATTCGTAATTAGGAGCTTGTGTCATAGCATTGTTTGTTTGTTGCTAGACCCCTGCTGGGCTAGTAGGGATCGCCTCTGTCCGCAGAGGGGATTTACCTCCTCAACAAATTGGCGACTCCGC